>JARHVA010004066.1:1007500-1525000 GCA_037957365.1 Torreya grandis
CCTTGACTTGGTTGTTAAACTTATACACTTTGACCTCATCTTATAGCTTCTTATATCTTTGGATCACTTTAACCACATCGATCTTCTCAAAATTGTTATGTCTTTAATTAGCCACTATGTCGATAAACATCAAACACTTATAGCATTTGAGTCCATTCACTTCATTGGATCTCTTTTACATGATCACTCACACACTGTTAGATCTTATAATAGTTTCAATCTTTATATCTTTCCAACTCTTAAGGATATGACACTTGGCATAAGCACATGATTTTTGTACATAGCTATCAGTTCCCACTATTAAGACATTTGGCATTCTTGCATTGGTCCTTTATCTAATAGACTTATGTACTTGTGACACTTAGAATTAGTGCATTCACTTGAAAGGACTTTTGACACTTTGAATTCATCATACTTGGTTGAATATCCAATGTTTGATTAATTTTTAATAATTTATCTTTGTTTGATTAATTTTTAATCATTGATCTTTCTAATTGGATATAAATTTACCTCTAATAAGTTTACGCTCATTGGGTCTTTATCTGGAAAGCTTCATGAATGTAACACTTGTCACTTGGGTGTTTACTCTGATAAACTTTTAAAATTTGACTTTGCTTCTCTTCATTGGATCATATGTGTATAATGAAGCATGAGCCATTGATCTAGCTAGGACAAATATTAAGTCTTAGAATTAGTAAAATATAGTGTCCTTTGATCATTGCTTAGAGCTGGTAATTTCTAGGTCGAGGGGGGCAGTTTATTAATGATGACAAAGGCTTAAGTTATAACTTACACTACTAATTCTTGAATGTACCAAGTCAACATTAAAATAGAACTTTGATTGTTGACACCATGGCATAAACCCTTAGTGTTGTTTTAAGAAGCCCTATCCAGTTTAAGAGATAAATAAATCAATTCTCAGCTCATTCCTTCTCCTCTAAACCTGTAGACCATATTTATGGAATGTACATGAAAAAACCATAATGAATCTTCTATCTATTTTAACTTTAAACATCTGTAATTAGTCTTTATAAAAACATGACAACTTTACATAGTGTAACAATGAAACATGCTCTTGTCTCCATCAATCATGCCTGATCCTTTTGACATCAATGACATCCATAGTGTTTCTATTGACATCAATGATAATCATTTTTCCAACATATTCATCATAAATATCATCATTGATATAAAAACTAACAAATACATATCCATAATGTATAGAATATAACATATAATTGTCACAATATGTATACTAATCAATAATATCACTATTTAATTTTAGTATATGTCATAAATCTCAAATCAAAGCAATAATAATTAGATCATAACCATACTAATCAATGTATTACAAGTTTAAAAGTGATAAGGTGAAATCAGGATGTAACAAGATATGTAATTTTAAATTTGGTTCCTAAGGCATCCATAATAGAGAAAAATGTAGAATCAAAGATTTGAAATGGGCCAATTAATTTAGACAAGATCAAGTATACACACTCTTCATCATTTTTATCTCATCTACTCCCCTTATATTATGTCAACAAATACTTGAACTTAGTGAAGTAGTCTACAATAGAAGCAAAGTTATTTGGATTTAATGAAGTAAGCTTCACTTCAAGTTGCATCGCTCTCAACTGATCTACTTTTCTAAACAAACCCTTTACCTTATTTCATATTTTGAATGGAGAATCACACCCATAAAAATGAAAAAAAAGACTATCACTCACATATCCCACAACCAAGCCTATACACTCTTCAAACTTACATTGGTGCTAAATTCTTTCAAATTCACATGTGAACTATGGTTGTGTTTTATTCATTAATGACCATAGTCCTTTGTGATTTATGATTGTTTCCATTCAAAGTTTCTATATTTGGTAATTATGTGTATTCAAAGGCTTACAATAGTCAACACCAGAAGTAGAATCCATGCTAAACATCACAAAAAATCAAAAAGAATGTAAAGGGTGCACAAAATTGGCATCGAGACAACCCTCCACAAGATTATATTTTAGGACCCCACCCTAATTTGAAACTTTATAAAATTAATAAATTTTATAACTTAATGACAGCAATGGATAGAGAATAAGAAAATATGCACTTTAAAATATATATAACTCAAATCTGAGTTATGGGTCAAAAGTTACAAGCGTTACGATTTCTCATAAAATGAGTTAATACATTAAAAACTCACTATAAACTAGAATTTGTGAACAAATTAGGTAAGAACATAGTTGTCCAACAACCTGTTAGAACTAGAATTGAACCATGAACTCAGAAACACCAATTGAAATGATAATGTTATGCTTGCACAAGTAAACAATAACTCCTCTTGAGGCAAAAAATTAGTCTTGTAAAAGAAAAAATGAATGGACATCTAATTTTTTATGTTTTAACAGAATAAGAAGTGAATTATAGCTGGTGAAGGAAGTAAACAAAGTATTTTGACTTGAAAAAGAGAAATCCACACAACTTTCTAGCAGTCCTGGGTAAACTCAATGCATTAGATCTTGGCAGAGTATTCTCCTTCCAATGCCTCTCTGCACAGTGCCTTCTAACACCCACCCAAACTTAAAACTCCTTAGATCTCTGTTATAATTGGAAAAAGCCAATGCCCAACCAATAAATTAAGATGTCAGAAGTTAATGAGAAAATTTTAGATCAAAAAATGCCAAGCATTCAATCATTTCAATGCATGTTTGCAGAAAGAAGAAAAAAAATTAGTACAAAAAATAAAATATCCAATGCCCCACTCTTATGAAGATATCAAATAAGTAGAAGATGATTCCAATATTTAGATCTTTCAACACTTATCTCTCGTATGACAGATCTAAGATGAAAAAGAGCAAAAAACTCCAAACTTCAATGCCATCATTCAATGCAATTAAATTTTTCAACTCTTTAATGCCTCTATACACAAACTAGAAAACACTAAAAGATGTGCTTATGCAGATTTGAAACACCAAGCTTAAAAGGCACCATAGTTAAAAAAACCTCACAAAAGTGCTAGAATCAACACATTCAATGCCACCTTTCTCTCACTAGTAGATCCAACACACAGTTTGGAAGAAAATGATGCCAAAAAGGATGATGCTAAGCTAAAAAATAGATCTCTGATCAAAATGCCTCACCTCAATGGTAGATCATTTGATTGTAGATCACAACACCCCAGTTCCTCTAGCATCAATCATCAAGTAATAAATATGAGATAAAAGGAAAAAACTAATTCCAACACCTTCCACAAAGTGCCAAGTTGAGAAATCTACAATAAAATAGATCCATGTATGCAGATTGATGCTTGGATGTGATGCCAAGATGATCAACAAGCTGATGCTATGATAAAATAATGTAATATAGAGGAAAACACCTTAGATCAAAATAAGCACCAAGATCTCCACTCTAGATATTTTCCACTTTGACTACCTCAGAAGCAACAAAATCTTCAAAAGTAATGAAAAAATTAAAAATATTAGAAAAGTCTTGAAAATAGGGCATTAAGATCTCCTTGCATGCCTTTGTTTTACGCTTTCTCTCCCTCTCTATGACAAGAGAAAAAGAAATGACAAGGGAAGTAGAATAAAATTATCTAAATTGCAAACTAGAGGATGGTTATAATTTCTTCAGGGCTATAATACCATGTTAGGAAAGGTAAAGACATTCCAATCCAAGAATTAGAAGTGTTAGCAATAAAAAATCATATAAGGAAGCTACATATATGATATATAAAAATAAGGAAAATCATTTATTATTTAGGAAGAAGCATAATGAAGCATGCTTGTACAAAGGAAAGCACTTGCATATATAGACAAGGTGAAATACTAAACTAGATAAACTGGCCAACATGGGATAAATCCTCACATAGAATAAACTCACTATAAGATGAAAAAGCTAACTAATACACTAACATATGTGAGAAAATACATGCAATACATACTCTAACGCTAACCACAAATACAGAGAGAGGTTATATAGTTTAATCTTAATAAAACTAGAGCTACACTTGAATCTTCTCATGTAAAGTCAAAACTAAGATTCTATAGTATCATTAAAAATTTTGATTTACTAAAAACCTAGGTCTCATACTCAAACTCCTAAGTTTGATCTTCTTCAAAGGTGGAGACAACAATAAAAAAATCCTCTCAACCTATAGTAAATCTCCCTTTATCCCTTTACCTTCTATTCCATTAATATCTAGGGTTGTAACCCCTACATATGTGGCCCCCAACCTACAAACTTAAAAATCAAACCAAGTTTATTCAAAATAGCCATTTCTTACTCCACTTTATTGTAGTCAAATGTAATAATAGATACTCCATGAATATTATTGATAAGATTTCATCAAAAAATTCCTATATCTTTGGCATGTCCCCATATCATCCATAATACATAATAAGCTTGTATCTTTTGGAATCCTTTAAATGCATGAAGAGAGCCAACAACAAACTTATAAGATAAGACCATAGGGATCTGGTTCAAATGTTAGGGTGATCTCTTAGCATGTGACAAGCATGAAGATCAATGCCCTACATCTCCATAAATTATTCATGACAAGAATATTAAAAGATGTGCATATAGAGACAATTTGTTTTATGTAAAGACAATATCTCAAATTAATTATTATTATTTTTATATAAAAACAATATTTCAGATCAATTAATTTATAAATGTAATTTTACATAAAATTGTTTAATAGTAAAATGAGGTTTTTGGTAAGTCACTTAAATTTTATTATTTTATTGTAACCTTTCAAGGAGATTTTTAGGTTATTTGACATAGAACATGTCATTTATCCATAGTGAAATTTGATCTCAGATTAATTAACTTGTAAATGTAAATCCACACAAAAATAATAAATCCTAACAATTGTAATTATTATTTTTTCTATGAGTGGGGCTTTTCCTCTAACATAGAAGATGGGTCTGACCAATTTTATAACTATGTATGTATGTATGTATGTATGTATGTATGTATGTATGTATGTATACACACATACACACTAATGTGTTCCAATAATAATTATAACTAATAGCTATCTTTATTTTAAAAAAGACTTAATTTATATCTAACAATCTGATTGAGGTTATAAGTAATAAATAATAGCAACCTATTACTATGTAAACCAGTAAATGAAGCACACAAAAATTATAATGTATAGATTAATAGTATGTGTTCACATCATCGATCAACTAAAATGATGCTAGATTAAAATTGGGCCTCTTATTAACATACTGATTTGTTGGTTGAGGATAATTGAATCTTATAATTGCTTTTATGACTCTAAAATCTTCATAAAGTTATGATAATATTTTTTATATTGGAAATGCCTTATTATATTTATTAATTCAAATTATATAGAGATTAAATAGACAAAATATTTATAATAAAAGGGTGGTGGGTTAGCATTCATGTCCCAAGAGTCATAAAACTCAAGAAACAAGCCAAACAACGACAACAACAAAAAGAACCAAAAGACTTGTACATGGGGGACCAACAAAAAAATGTGAAGAAAATTAGAAATGGGCATAAATCCAACTCACTCAATGTCTTAAATGTGTGGATCTACTCCTACCTATACTCTTGAGAATGTTATTCTATGAGTCTTTCTTTGCACTATGCATTTTATTTTTATTTTAAAAATAAGCTCTTAGTTTCTTCACTATTTGAAGGAAACTAAATGTTTGTATCTCAATTTAAACCTCTCCAAAACTCTAAAATCCCTTTGAAGGATTTAAGGTTTGTCTTTGAGAGATCAAACTATGTCATCATTATAGGGTTATAAAGATGCAACTTAATAACATTAGGATTAGTTTTGGGGGAAAATATCTTCCACAATGCCTTGATTAACACAATTAATAGTCTCAAAGGAGAAATTCATAGACTCCTAAATGTGATTTGAATAAATTATTACCTCGTGAGCTTCCATATCTTTTTTGGTGCCCTTCAAAAATTTTGCCAAATCCACTATTTTAGGACCTTTGTCATCTAATTTTGTACCTATAACTACAAAAGGGTTAACCCCACTGCATCCTTATAAGCTTCCATGTCTTTTTAAAGGTGTTTCTTCCCCTTTTTTCAATATATTTGAATTTCGTCATTTTAAGGTGTTTCTTCCCTTTTCTCCAATTATTTGAATTTCCCTTTTTTAATGTTTTTTTCAACTATTATTTTTAGGGGACAACTTGGGCTAGATGACCGTGGATATAGTAGACCAAACATCAAATAGGAAGATTATCATAGTCCATAGGTTCCTCAAACATATCTCTTTCTAGAGATTTTAACCAAACTCTTTTAGAAAGAGATTTATTTACATCCATTTGAACACAAATTTTAACACAAACAATATACTTTATATTGTAGGTTTCATAATATATACAAACTATTTCTTTAAGGGACTTACCAATTTGGATAAAAATGCAGTCTAACCATAAATATAAGGAGAGATTAAATAACTTTAATAAAATTAAAATTACATTTAAACTTTTTTATATAAAATCGAAAATAAAATTCCATAATATCATGAATAACCCAAAATCCATACTCAAACACCAAAATTCGATCTTCTTCAAAAATGGAAACTAACAGTGAAAAAACCTTTTGACTTGTAGCAAACTCATAAGATAAAACTAACAGCACACGCAAGAGCATTAGGGAACCTTAAGACTGATCGTCGCTCGATTCTTTCTGTCAACGATAATAATTTAGAGTTGGACCCATTTGCAATAATAATCCATAATAAGACCACATATCATTCATGACAAGAATATTAAAACATGTGCATACAAATCACTCCGCATTTTGATTGTTAGAGTTCCTCTTTGAATAGTGAGAGCCAGCAATTATAATTAATATCTACCTTTCATTTTAAAGAGACTAAAATTATATCTAACAACCTGATTGAGATTACAAGTAATAACTGATAGCGGTCTAAACCGGTAAATCTTCTACGAAAACATTCTTCCCTGCTCACTGCTTTCTTCCTCTGTATCATGTGGAAGCAGAACACATCTGCAGAGAGGGCACGTCTGCTGACGGTGATCAATCCACTTATCCAAACACTCTCTGTGAAATATATGACGGCAATTAAAGATCTCTCGAATTTCGTCGTCTTCATCAAACGAGCCCAGGCAAACGGCGCACGTAACATCCTTCTCCATCTCGCAAACCCTCTCAGCAAAATCTCTGAATTTCAAAACAGGCAAACTCTCTGTGATGATATCAGAGACATTTGCAGAGGAGATTTCACAAAATTCTTGCCAAGTAGAGCTGTCGGGCCATAGAGGCTCAGCCAGCCCAAACCAAGAAAGAAGGCAACATATTCCATATTTTATATAAGCTAAGACAAATGCTAAGTTGAATAGAAACGTTGAGATGTGGAAAGCATGGAAGCCTGCAGGAAATCCCATGGCTCACCAAACTTCTCTTTTTTGTCTGAGAGGAGTAGTTGCGCCACGTTAGCTTTCCCAAGAAACACATGTTATGCCGTTCCTGCTGACAACGTCGGTGGGTCCGACGTGGGAAAGTTACGTTTTATTTTGTTTTATTGTTGGTTTACCTGTTGTATCGGTCACACTAAATAAACGCTGAGCCCCACATATGGGAGAGGAGCCAATACCTTTTTTGCACCTTAATTTGTAATTTGTCTAGTATTAAATGGTGTTATATTAATATTTGAAATTTATTATATATGTTTCTAAGTTGGTTTGATTTGAGAAAGTTAGGTCTTTTAATTTTATTGGTTTACCTAAACTTTTAGTATCAATATGTTTGATTTAAGAAAGTTATGTTTTTTTTTTTTTTTTTTTTTTTGTGTGTTTGTTTATTTAAGATGTATATGTCACATTAAAGAGAAGCCAAGTCCCACCTAGAAGAAAGGAACAAATACTTATGCATCTTAATTTATGATTCCCAATACACTTAATGGCACTGAAATTTATCATATGTCTTATTTTTTTACATTTAACATATATATTTAATTTTGTATATCTACGTAAAAACAAAGTGAATTCATTTGAAATAGAAGATTCAAACTACACTACAAACATAGGCATATCTTAAACATATATATTGGATACATAATAGTTGTAAATATGATGTGTCTTGATGTAGGACAACTTGTACATTAATGTTTAAATGGTACAAATACTTTTCAACTAAGAATATTCAAACATTAGGTGTTCTCTATTCATGTACCCTCCTAAATATTAGTCCATGCACATGTATTGGCTCGTCTCCCCTAAACTTTGTCTCCACAATCTGTGGCAACTTATAAAGACAAGAAACCATTATCCTTATCCTAATGGGGGTGATGCCACAATGAAATCAAGTGGCCCTTTTATGAACATAATATTTGATTGGTTACATGATGTGTATATATGTTTGTTAAGCCTCCCTTCTCCTTCTTTGTGGTTTTATAGTCCCAAAAAAAAAATTAAATTAAATGTCCCTAAGTGCATGTCTTGCTATCCCAACTCAAATGTAACTCTTCAATACATCTTGGAATTACTTCTATGTGTCTAAAATCCTCAATCACTTTGTCATTCACATAAAGGTAGATGGTATTGATGAAAAATAAAAGGGTGGAGTTCTCTATATTTATCATACAACTTATGTGGGCACATAGGAAGGTGCCCAGGGTGCAATATGACAACATGATAGAGGCTCTCCTAGTAATGTAATGGCTTATTGGTTACAGGTGTGGACACCTAAAAATGGTCTCTAATTATTTATTAATTTTTAAATTGTATAATTCTATGGCTTAATTTTATTTTTCAGTTATTTGTCTAAATTAGGTACTATTGATGTGTTTTCTCATTTTCCTTCATGTCCCTCCTTATTCTCTCTCCTCCCTATCTCTCTCTTGTTTTTCGATCATGTGGTAGGTTACCTAGAAATGCACTCACTATGTTTATTGGGTTGTGTGTGTTTTATATAGGTTAAGGTGCATTCATATCTTATGGTCCCATCTTGTTCACTTTTTCAACCCTTTGATGTTTATTTGCACGTCAATAGGATCCTAATGTCACAATGATCTATTGATAATTTACAAGAATTTATAAAGAAACAAAGCAAGAATTTAGAGAGAGTTCATTGTAGCATTGAAAATCACATTAGTGACACATTACATTACATTCATTTGGTAGGTTGAAGAATTATTACAATATTTGGAGTGTTAATCTTAATAGTTTCAAATATTAAGGGGCCTCGAAAAAAAAAGGGAATATTAGTTATTCCTAGGTGTAGAGAAAACCCAAAAACACATTGTTTTATTTAATATTTTTGGTTCAAATGCTTAATTAACACTTTAAGAAGTGTAATTTTTCCAATGATTGGTCTGATTTTTTTTTTAAATTAGGCAAGAGTTTTAGATTCTTAAATATAACAAACATTATTGTCAAAACATGTGCTCTTTCATGGCACTTCTTAGAATGCCCTCACTATAGTTTTAGCACCCATTAATGAAACTTGACGATATGGAAAAGGTCCTCTAATCACCATAAGTTTTTAGGGTTCCTGTTATCTTTCCTCAAAACACTAATTTGATTTTTCAAACTAAGATGACTATCTCCAGATCTCTTGATATTGAAGATACATTTTAAAACCCTTCTTTCATTATTTATTCTTCTAGTTTTAGAAAATTTATTAGGTTTTATTTACTATTTTATATCTATTTAGGCCTAGTTAAATGTTTATATGATCTTGGCCTATCCTTTACCTATACATTTCATTTCACCTATGCATAAACTATATGATGGTAAAGGAAATACATAAAAATACATCTGATCCTTTCATTCAACATGTTTGGACTATTCTTCCAATGATAAGTTATTGACTAAGTTGTTTATATGGAAATTAGGTCATAAACTAAATCATTGAAATATAATATGAAAAATTACAAATTAAATTATCTAACTATACCACACCACCCTTGCTAATAATTTCAATAGGACCAGAGGACGTCATTGGAGAATTCTATGTTAACAATTATTTTATGTGTCATCTATTTGCATAAGTATAGAGGAAAATTATAAAACACACATCCATATTGACAATTAAACATTATGTAATATATAACTGGACCATGTACCTCAAAGAGTTTTGTAGATGAGATCATAAAAGCAAAATCTACATTTGTTCTCTCCCTATTAGATGATGAAGTGTCTTCTATGGTCATCAATTGAACATACAAAATATCATCGTCAGTCACTTCGACACAAAAAAATAAATATTCAAAATTAGGTCATAAACTAAATCATTGAGATATAATATGAAAAATTACAAATTAAATTGTCTAATTATACCGCAACACCCTTGCTAATCATTTCCATAAGACTAGAAGATGTTGTTGGAGGAGTCTATGTTAACAATTATTTTGTGCATCATCTATTTCCATAGGTATAGAAGAAAATTATAAAACACACATCCATATTTACAATTAAACATTATGTAATATATAACTATACCATGTACCTCAAAGAGTTATTGTGTAGATAAAATCACATCAGTAACATCTATATTTTTTCTCTCCCTAATAGATGATGGAGTGTCTTCTATGGTCATCAAATGAATATACAAAATATCATCATCAGTCACTTAAACACACACACACACACACACACACACACACACACACACACACACACACACACACACACACACACACACACACACACACACACACACACACACACACACACAAGTGTGTGTGTGTACAGTGAACAAAAACATTAATTACTCATTATAAATTACCTACATATAAGTATAAACTGTAGGTAGACTATAAGTAACACATGTTCTCATCCAGACTCAACAAACCTACTGCAACATAAAAATAGTTCATATACATCAAATTACCTTTTAAATTTTACAAATATTTTAAATTTAATAAGTTGAACATTTTTTTATAATAAATAAAATATTAAACATACCTAGGAAGTGGTAGGCAAGGTGACTAGATGAAATGTAGATGGTTGAAACATAGATATATTGATATCATCTAGGTCCATGGAAAAACCACTGTGAGTGGACTACATAAAATATTTCTCATCCTCATCAGGTCCAATGCATGTAGTGTCACATGATTTGCATAAGTGAGCTTATTGGGTAGAAACATTAAAAGATGTTTCACCACACCCACCCTCCCTAAGATGAGTATGATTAAATTAGCTCGTATGCTAGATGAGGGTGCCAGTATGTGCCTTAATCACATGAAAGATATCAATATCTATAGTCTCCTTGACTGTAGGGGGTAGTGTCTCAGGAGGATGGGGTTTGCCAACATGTGTTTTTACTTGTTGATTAGGTGTATGGCATGAACTTGGCCTATCCTACGTATAACCCTTTCCCCTACCTTGAAACTCAACAAAATCAAAATAATTTGAGATTTAATTCAACACAAACTCACAATACAATTTTGTTAGAAAGTACATAGGAAGCTCATTATTGTTTGAAAGTGGGTGATCAAAGACCATCCACCATCGATCGCAAATTTTTTGTTTGAGAAAATCATGAGTGCACTAATGGATTGGAATCTATTTAGCCATCACATCAAATGGCACACCAATCTTCCCATCAATGAATAGGGCATAAAATTAGCCTTTGGTTATGTGTGTATCTTTCATAATGGATATTGATAGTTTGTTGAAATAGTATATCTTACATCTATTTTTATAATCAACCCACCTATCAATTTGACCTATTAATGACTAATCTTGATCTACTAATAAATATTTATAGTGTGTTTACCAAGGAAATTTGATGGGGGTTGTTTGAATGTGGATCCCTTAATGACCTAATCATATTCTCAAGTTTGAGATTATTATCTACTATGGCTTACTAAATATTCTTGACTACCTTCAGGGGCTTGAGGAACTACAAGAGGGATATGAGGGTTTTGCAGGTGAGGAAGGATATGAGGGTTTTACAAGTGAGAAAGGATTGGAGGGTTTTGTGGGTTAGGTGGGATTGGAGGGTTAGGAGGGTGAAGATGGTTTTTGGGTTTAGGCTCTAGAACAGTAACCACTACACATGAAGATGTATGTAATGAAAAACATAAAAAAAATACAAATAATGTCAATAAAAATACAATGAAATTGAAAAAATTAAGGTCTACTTGCACTAAAACATGTTGGCTTACCTTTAATTAAATGTGGCATTGTTGAATTGAAGGGTAGAAGGTTCCAAAATGTGTATTATTTCTTGATCAAACTTGTTTCTTCAAAATATGGGTTTTCCCTTCTTGCTCTTTCTTGCGGTTTCTACTATGTGAAATGACAAATGATTTGGCTTTCACTTTTTTTTGTTTTATTAGGTTAAAACAACATACACGGTTATTATGCATATGTGATTATTACATATTCGTGGTTATTATGCATACATTGTTTATCCTTAGTAACAATCGAGTCTAACTTTAAGAACCATGTATGCAATTTGAATTACTATGTCTATGGTTTTAACAACTTTGTAGGCAGTTTTAATAATTGCATACATGGAATGGTTGTTGGGTGGCAAAAAGTGTAATTTTACATAATTTTTGGCCCCCAACTTCATGCATACACCTTAGGCTAACATAAAAGGCATGAAAAATAAAAAATCCATGGTCATATTTAAACCACATTCCAAATAATAGTGAATTAGTGACAAATATTTTTTACCAGCTAATCGTAAATACTATTGACCATTACCATGGATATGGCTAAACACAAGACCATTGAAAATATTTTATTCATGGCTAATATCAATAATTCCACTTAATACTATAATTTTTTTCCAACAAAGGGGCCTATCACATGCTACACTATAACATAAAACACCAATGTGTCTTTTTATATACTAGAGGCACAATTAATCACATGAGTGATCACCCACTAATATTAGTAGGTTTCCCTTAAGAAATGGGTCCAAAACCATACAAAAAAATATAATGTGGTAAAAAGGTTCACAATTTAGTGTTCATCCTTTAGATGACAACTATTTCTCTTTTATTTTTTTATATTTAATTACTATGTTATTTTTATTATTTCAATGATTTAGATAGTTGGATTAGATTTTGTATCATAAGTGGATAATTATTTCATCATGTTTCATTATATTATTTTCATGAATGAATTTATATATTTAGGGTGTACCTAAAAACACTAACTATAGCACAATCAGGTACCAATTTTTTTAACTAAGAATTTTAATCTAGTATTTTCAATACTAGACTAAAAGGGGGCATCTACACACATAACTTTGGTATTAGACATATGAAAATATAATTTTTGACATATTCTTAACATACATGACTTGTGCATATACAAATGAGTCTTGATTACCCTTATCTCCTAGCTATTCACTCTAAGAACTTGCCCTCCCCAATTATGTCATTTGAATATATGATCTCCCTGGTATGTGCCTAAATGGTATATCATCCTACGAATATTTTTTCCATATGTCATATCATTGTTTCCTCCATTTTGGATAGTGTCAGTATCAATCAAACATTATTGGATACATATGGTGTCCACCTTTATGAAAAGGGTCCCAAGTTATTGAAATAGTTATTTATAAAAATCTAACCCTTCCCTTGATAGAACCCACATGTTTCAATTATTGGTTATAAAGGGATGTTATCCAAAGAATAATTTATTTATCCACATAAATCCTATGTTAATCCTATCTAAATATCCACATGAAGATCACTTGGAAAATTACTTGCATATTGAGGAATACATCTACACATGCTTCAGACACTATCTTAAAGCATCAAAATCAAAATACCCCTCAAAGGAAAGGTCCTTAAGCTAAGTCTAAACGCCTAAAGTATGGTTAAAGTTACATATTATGAGGTTTTGAAATCTAAATAGGTTTTATTAAATTTTAATGGTTCATTATTGAGCACAAATACACAAAGATGGAATAAATACAAGTATTTTGATCCCTCTTCGAAGTGTTGAAATGTAGGAAATGCTCAACCACTTGGCAAGGTGTAATTGGGGTTTTCCAACCCATCTTTCTAACCCTTTTATATAAGCAAGCAAGTGTCAAAAATGAAGATAAAGTTAAAAGATGAAGGAAGATAAATTTGAATGTGTGAATAGGAATGAGAATTTTAAATTACACATAAGACATAGTGACAAAGAGGCACATGAATATGTGGTACAATACACTATTAAATACATAGAGGAAAGTTATGGTAGAAAAAATATGTTTCCATTCGATGCATCTTGGTAGATTTTGAAAAAATAAAACATAGATCCATTAGGTGAATGTGCATAGATAGTGGTTTAAACAAAATATAAATAAGCTAAACATCCTATCCTCTTTCATCTATATAAATGATAAGCTCAACATAAATATTCTTTTTACATTCATATCTTTAGAATTTATTTCATATCATATACAATTTGAATTATCAAAATTTTGACATGTTTAGATCACCTAATCTAAAATAAGTTTAAAAAATAGGAGGTAATTTGATCATAACTTATGTTTAATATGTACTTAAATATGTTGAATTTAATATTGAAGAAGTATGTAGATTTAATTGAAATATGCTCAATGTCTAGTATTTTTTCTTCTTCAACCCTATCAATAGACAAATGCCTAATTTGTTCATGAGTTTTATCTTTGCTTAATCATTGAATAAATATCATTGCTTTATTCATAATCCAAATGTTATAATTTTTTTATTGGTATATTGGTATTAATAGTGTTTATTCTCTTAAAATGTTATTTTTTGATTAGTTGGAGTTCTTCTTCCTCTAGATCAATAGATCTATGTGTGAGATGAGTAAATGACTTGCTTTTTATTCTAAGTAACCTGATTTTGATAGGCTCTATGAGACCATTGATAGAAATATGTTGAATTTCTAGATCACATGGTTGGTAAATCAACGAATATGTATGGAAATGAGACCCAAACATGAAATCACACATAGTTTCATTGTTGTCTTATTTTAGACGTTGAATGCTTTAGATTTTAGTTCTTGCTCTATTATTAGTAATATACCTATAATTTTTTTAAATACCCCATTGAATATAAGGAACCACTAGGTAAAGAATAGAAAAAATATAACTCATCACAAACCAAAGTCTTAGGAAATAACTTAATAATTATTAAAAGACGAACCTTACAATTGCCTACATAGGTCAATGTGTTGTAAAGGTGTGCTTAAGGATATATATGAGCATCAAATCATTGGAATTTTGGAATTATCATGTCATGTGCAAGAAACATGTCCAATATGTATTTTGTGATAGTATAACTACACTCTATATTGTTTTCAATGTGAGCCTTAAATTTTTTTCATTCCAATGTTAAAATATGAATTTGCCTCAATGTGTCCCTCATAACATCCCTTGCAATGTCTAATTTAGGTATATGGAGAGTGATAGTTTCAATAATCTCCTTCAAATTTTGAGTCGTATAATTGATAGTAGAGGTAGGTAAATTTCTTTATTTAGGTGTGATAATTTTCCTAATAGTCAAATAATTGATTTAAAATTTAGATGATAGAAGAAAACAAGTTCAAACTTTAATCAAAGTGATGATCTTATTTACAGCATTGATCAACTTTACTAATATATCTTGGATATATGTATTTTATTCAATACCTTATGAGTTAATATGATTGATTTTTACATTGATCACCATATATTTAGTGTGAAGCATATGTAATAAAGGATTAGTACTCTTATCAGTTAAAGTTTGAAGTCTACGTAATATAGGTTATATGAGATCAAAAGTGTTTTCTGATATTTTAGAATGAACCATGATGACAATAAAGTAATTCACATGTAAAGGTATAGTGTTGTAGTAATTTATTAAAACTTATGATTATATTTTTTAAAATATCCAAGCCACAAGGAAGAGAGGGTTTGTATAAACCCTAGATTAAATTTGTGAAAGAGTCAGGTTCACTAATTATGTAACCTTAATTTTGATTTTAATCAAAACAAAGATTAAAGTAGTTTCAATTAACTAAATATAATTATACATAATTAAAAATAGATAATTCATATCTATATAATAGGATACGATGAGAAATAAGTTTAAATGCTATAAATGAAACTAGCTTAAGTAATGCAAATGATAAAAGGGTAAGCTATGATCACATCTAATTTTTTCCATAAATTTGAGACTATGTACAACTTGCACATAAAATTTATAAATTATTTTATTCTCTAGGATATGAATGTTCTTATGATGATTCTATAGAGACACACCATATGGTCATGACTAGCTGATTGTGGCTAGGTTTGTCCTATTGTGGCCATGTTTGTCCTGTCGAGGTTTCATAGTCTATTTTTTATCACTTGTATGTTATAAAATTATTTTTATGCATGTACTTACAATTCAAAAATATGATGGGAAAATAAAATATTTGAATGTCCTCCCTTACCTAGCTTGCACTAAAAAACAATAAAAATAGTTATGGAGTTGGGAAACCACCAAGATAAAATCACAAACTATGAATCACGTATGCATGGAACCAAACCTGCATGTAGTTATGTGGGTGTGTGGATGGAATATATTGATTGAGGGTTTGAATACATATTTTTACCTTGAATTTATGATGTAACTATATGCATTATAATACATTCCTTTGGAAAAATGGAAACGAATAAAAACCAAGAAACAATGAAAATGTTGCACGTGTATGAAAATCAATGAGTTTTGATTTGAATGATGTTTTTCTATTAGTAATTGGAAATTTTTTATTCTTTTTTCTTTATCCCTTTTTGGTTGAATCTTCTTAATCATAAATGGGTTGGTTAGACCTTATATGTACATACACTGACTTAGGATAGCTTAAACATGTTTGCCAACCATGGTAATGCACAAAAATAAGAGTAAATGCACAATAATCATGAAAATAGGCTAATGGGAAAAATAAATGAAAGGGACATACTCGTATGTGTATAGGTTTTTCCTAGACAAACATGTATAGTATATGGGTTTGTCTAGGATGAACCCATATAATGCATAAGTCTATCTAAAATATGATTTTGGTATTAATTTCAAGAGACACTTGCCTAGGTGATTAGTGAGAAAGAGTCTATGTGTTAAAAATTACCTTTTTTATAAGTGTTGAATTGATTTTAAGTAAAATGGACCAAGTATAGACCTATTTTGGGACCAAAGTATTCTTAGAATCAAGTTATATGTACAAGTTTTGTAAATAAGATAAATTGGTAATAAAGGTTTTGTGTCAAATTTACATATCTACAATGATTATGTTTTCTTTCATAGCCTTCCTCTCTCCTCATTTATTGCCTCATAATTTTAGTTTTTTCATGTTCAAATACATTTATAAAATCATGCCTTACTACCCCAAGTCGTATACCTCTTTAGTGTATCTTATAATTGCTTCTATAAAAGATGAATGCTATATTGATTAATAAGATTTGTTCACATTATAGGTTAATTAAAATCATGCCAAAATAAAATTAGGCCTCCTATTAACATATTGATTTATTGGCTGAGGATAATTGTGTCTTATAATTGCTTTTATGACTCTCAAATCTTGATAAAGTTATGATACAAATTATTTTAATTATAAATGCATCATCATATCTATTAATTTAAATTATATAGAAATAAATCATAAAAAATAATTACAATATAAGGATGATGGGTTAGCATTCATGCTCCAATAGTCCTAAGACTCAAGAAATAGGACAAAAAATGATAGTAACAAAAAGAACTAAAAGACCCATACACAGGGGACCAACAAATAAGAGTGGAGAAATGTATAAATGGGCATAAATCCAACCCACTCAATGTCTTAAACGTGTGGATCTACTTCTACCTATACTCTTAAGGATGTTATTTTATGAGTCTTTCTTTACACTATGCATTTTAGTTTTCTTTTAAAAAGTATATCTCAATGTCTCTTCACTATTTGAAGGAATCTCAATGTTTGTATCTCAATAAAAACCTATACAAAACTCTAAAATCTTTATGAAAGAGTTATAGGTTTTTATTTGAGAGATCAAACTATGTCATCTTACTAGGGTTAAGTTATAAGGATGCTACTTAATAATGTTAGGATTAGGTTTAGGGGAAGATATCTAATTCATAATGCATTAACAAATATAATTAATTGCCTTATATGGGATATTCATAGTCTCCTTCATGTGATAGGAAGAATTTGTTACCTCGAAAGCTTCACTATCTTTTTTGGTACCCATCAAAAGTGTTGTCAAACCCATTATCTTAGGACCTTTTTCATCTAATTTGGTACCAATATCTACAAAAGGGTTAAAACTTAACCTAGTCACAACTTTCTCCTTCCCCTTTGATTTAGATTTAAGGTGTTTCTTCCTTTTTTTAATGCCTTTTTCAACCATTACTTTCAAGAGACAACTTGGGTTAAATAACCATGGGCATGGTATACCAAAAATTAGAATGAAGATTATCATAGTCTACTAGTACTTACCATTTTACTTAATAATGGAATCTAATCACAAATACACAGAAATTAAATAACTTTAATGAAACCATCTTTATATATTTTATTTTTAAATTAATAATAATTATATTGATATATTCCAATAATAATTATAATTAATAGACACAATTCCTTTTAAAAAGAATTGATTTATATCTAATAATTTGACTGAGGTCACAAGTAATAAGTGATATTGGTCTAATGGCAGTCTAAACTAGTAAATTGTTTTTGAAGAAATATGAGATCCGATTGACCATCCATGCTTGGTCACTACTTTCTTCCTCTATGTCATGTTGAAGTAAAGAATTGTTTGACTATTTGGACTATTATTTCATGGCTAGAATAGTATATCATGATTTTTAATACTTAATTCAATCTCACAAAGTCATCATAAAACTTTCTAATCACTCCCTTTCATTTTTTCTTCTCATTCACCAACTAGGCCTAATTCTAGCTTACTTGGTTGACATATATGCAAGAGTGTATTGCCCATTTTGAGAGGTAAGAGATTAATTTAGTGTTTCATGTCACCCATTTAACTTATATACACCTCAAAAGATGTTTATTTAGGTCACCCAATATTTACATCAAGTTCCTTGCCCTTTTCGGCTTCATTTTCATGTTTTATCAAAACCCTAATTTTCTTGACTGGCTAACCTCTAAGATAAAATAGTGAGATATAACCCTCAATTTATAGAAAAAATTAAGGTTTTATGAGATTTATGAAGTCACAATTAATATTTTTGCCAAAGCGATAAGTTAGATTCATCCATTTAGGCACTTAGCCAATTCAATTTGTCCAAAAAAAACTTCCAAAGGACTATTTTCTTGTATTTTTCACTTCCACCTAAGAATGACCTCTCAAGGATAACTCCAATATTATTAGGTTTATTAAAAAAAACATTTCCATAATAAATTCATGCTCAATGATCTTGACCTTCACCAAAATCCACTCTTCTTCCCTAGATTCTTCATTCTTACCCATTGAGCAACTTGGGTCTCCTAGTGCAATTGTACAAATTGCTACCTTTGGGCTAGTAGGGAGAGTAGATGGTCATATTAGAAGAGTCTTGGGAAATTTGAAAACAAAATTTTCAGCTATCACGAACCATTTAAAAAAAAATTGTAAACATTTTTCTCTTCCTAAGCACATTCATCTCTTTAACCTCATCAAGACTGAACACCTAGTTATAGGTGCATATAGGGCCTAAGAGATTTATGTAAGATTTTTTCACATTGAAAAGAGTTCATGGAGGTCATTATGATATTAATGGAGGTGTTCATAATATTTTTTTCATGATTTCAGCCCCTTATATACTCTTTAAATTCACCTTGAACTTACCAAATGATTTCTTTCTCATAACTGTGATACCCTAGATTTTTTGATTCTATAAGTGCATATGAGTTGTAATTAAGCTTGGTCGTGGTGTGTAATAGCCCTATTTGAATCCTTGATGTCACAAATCATATGTTCATACCTGTATTCACCTTGGACGGTCTAAAACACCACCAAGACACCCTGTTTATGTCACTATTTCCATACCCAGCTATAGGTGTTCATTTTCCCATAGAGGGACACCTGTAGGTGGCCATGAAGCTTGAAACACCATACACCAACATACTAAAAATGAAATTAATGATAGTTTGTGTACCATTCAATAAATATTACCATGATAACATGAAAGTGTGTCTTGTTTTCTCTTTAGGATGTCAAAGGTCATTCAAAACTCAAAACCTATAGATATGATGTAAGATTATAGTGATTTTAGAGGCATCTTTGAGGCCTTTAAATGCTATATTATACTAACTTTTTGACCTCCATCTTTGGCATAACTATTATTCATGTTAGAGGCTACAAGGTTTACCTAATTATATTTTTCAAAATCTATTTTAACCATGTTATATGATATTCAAAACATGATCCTTGACCTTTATTTTCAACTTTGTGGGAAACTTTCCCTAAACTCAATCATCTTGTGCTTAAAGGTATTTACACCTTCACTTTCCCAATTGATGTTTCAAATATGTCTTCTTTGGGCCTTCCCACATTCTAATATTTATAAAAGGACCTTAACATGCTCCAAATTCTCCATTCAAATACCTTCATAGCTCTGAGGTACCACCTGTAGGTGGGTATTTGCAAACACAACTAGTGATCATAAAATTTTGGGTAGTAAGTAAGATGCATAGGTTTTTGATCACTTTTATGCTTTAAAAAAATGTCTCAGTGAACTCTTGTAAATCTTGAAATATTGAAACACCTATCCGACTTTCCACTTCTCAGCATGACGTCATCAATTGAGGCTCTTGTCAGTGTGTATGGGTTGTAAGCAGGCGGTAAGCATGGAATGGAGAAATATGTAAGATGAATGGTCCCATGAACCACTCAAAATTATTGTAAATCATTCAAATGCATTATTTTTATCAAGGATATATTAATACCAGCTCCATAACATCTATTCCAATGTGAAAACCTCTAGCAAACATCCGGAACAGAGCATACATGTATAACTAATGACTCTTTGGTGTGATGAATGGGCTTATAACCAATATTTCTCTTACCCAAACATCCAAATAAAATATACTCAACTCCTAATTACTTGAATAAGTTAATATATACTGATATCAACTCCAAGGATATGTTAAATAGGCTTTGTATATGAGACTGCAAGTGAAAGTGATTGAGGAGTTGACTTATGAGGATAGCAAGACTGAATGTTTACCAAAGCATGATGTGATGAAATAAAACATGGAATGAGGTGATAATATCGATTTTATACATGTTTAACACCATCTTATATTCACATGAGACCTTTGTATAAGACCAACATGCTATAACAAGGAAGAAACTAATTGAAGCTTCACAATAGTGACACCTTCCTACAACATGAGGTAACCTGCTCATCAAAACACCATGAAACATGAAACCAAGAATGAATATAATATAGAGTTAACATCACCAAATTACTTGTATGTACCTATCCTAAATAGAGAAAAACCTATTGGGTGCAGGAAATACTGAGTAGAAAAATACATTCAACTTGTTAGGGATGGGTCATAAAGCATGATTAATAAAAATTAAAAATATTATTATGGAAATGGATATATCTTATTTTAGTACAACCTCCCAAAATATTTTGACTTGAAACCTCTTCAACTATTTGTACCAATCACAAACTTGCTGACCACTTTTGTGTGTCTAGAAAGACAAAGAAGGAGTAGAATGGTTTTAGCTCAAAAATGGCAATTTCAAAGAATGTAAAGCATGTAAATTAAATTTATGAAGATGAAAATATGTTCCATGAATTTATTCCATGTGTCACCTTCCCTCATGAGTCGTACAAGTGCCAAACTCCCCTTTTTTAGTTGATTACTTGATCTTCAATTAGATAACCTACAAGTTTTAGATGAGACTAACATTATTGATAGGGAATATGAATTAATAGATGTTTGAGAGGAAATAAGGACACTTGCGCACCTTGAAAACAATAGGAACCTTAAAGTAAAATTCATGGCATAAGGTTTTATCCTAAGGTTTTATTGGATTAATAAATACAATTTAAATTTTAGGGTAAAGTCTTAGTCTAGATCTATAAAATAAAAAGGGACCCTTTTAGTGTTAATATTGATCTTGCATTGTTAGATCTTGGCCATCTTAGTGAATGAATATCATTGATCTCAATCCATGGGTTGATCAATATTGGTCCTATAGATTAGAATATTAGACTTATCAAGCCTGTCTCACACCATCTAATTATATTAGCCAAGTAAATGTGGGCTATTGATCCTCTAAACAAGCACAATGTTTAAGTTAAGACTCAGAGATATATGGAACATAAGATAAAATCTTAAGTCTAAGGTCTTTTTTATGTCAATAAACATGAATGATACTTTAGGACTAAGATTTTAGTCTAATATATAACAAAAGGACCATACATTATTCATACTAAGCTTAAGAACATAATAAAAGGAACTTGTAATGATAAAGTTAGACCAAGATAAGCTAAAAGGAATAAGGGGCTTGGAACATAAAGGGACCAAACATATAATTTTTTGACTAAGTTTAGGTCGTCTTTAAAAACATGACTAAGACTTAGTATAAAAATTATACTAAGTCCATAACATTTTTAAAGTGTTCCCACGTAATTTGTTCCCAACAATTTTGAATTTGATTAAAAGGGATTAAGCTAGGGTTTCTTAACCAAGGGTTTCATGATGCTCAAACATGAATTTGATTTGGATTTTATCATACTACAGGTTAGTAAAAACCCAAATTGAAATAAAACCATTAAAATTATGAAGCCTAAAAACTGTCCATTCCGGATGGACCCCATTAGACCTGTAAGCTGAAACAAGAAGATCTATTGTTAGCAACTTTAGGAAAGAATAAACTAGAGACATAAACAAAATGAACCAACCAGACCATGGTGTGGATGATATTTAAATACAAATAAGGTGCAAACATGTTAACGACTATCTAATCAAGTGAATTTTAAATTTTAATGTACTAATCTACACAATTTATTACAAGGGTCCCCATTTTTTAGAAATGAAAGTTTGTTGACCTTAAAAAAATAATGACTTCTGGAGGAAACATAGAAATATATTGGAATTTAGAGACTTTGGTTCAAACAAATAAATAGATTATTTATTCCTCTTGATCAGTTTCATTATCAAGATTATTTCATGGTTAAAATAAGTCTGATACCTATAGAATTAGGGTCAAACATCAAAATCTAGCCATATTGAGTGTGTGCTTTGATTCCACTTACTATTTTCCATGGGATTTAAGGAACAACTTCTATATTTCATGATTTTAACTATTAACATTGAATTACATCATGTTTGGATATCCATTACGAACCATCCTTTAGCTTAGGGAAGGTTTCATCATTACTCTACTACCATTCAGACATCCATATCCCTAAAAAGGATGACTTTAGATCCAATCAAGGCCTTGCTCAACTACTAGACACACATCCATAGCCCTAATGGAGGTTAATCACCTTTTCTTGGAAATCTTTTGATTTTGAAATAAGATCTTATTTTTATAATTTTTAGATCATTTTGGCTTCCTAGAAAAGGTTGGGAACCAAGTTTCCTAGGTTTAGGGATTTGGTCAAATGTTTGATCTTTAGATAATCATCTATGATTGCAAATTTTGTCCCATGCAAGGATGTTTGTTAAGTGCAAACCTGAATTTGTGCTAATAATTCAATCTTTCATCCCACACATGCAATCCTTCTTGAAACCAATCTTAGATCAAAATAAGGATTAAAATCTTATGAAATAATGAACCTATCCATTAGTCCTTACTAGTTTCTCCAAACTATAACACACATATTGCATTTTAAATCCATGGTCAATATTTTTTAAGGTTCATACTTGTATTCCTGAACTTGTGGATTTTTTGAGTAATCGGATGAAGCTTGAGCTAAAAATTGGTGAAAAGGACTTATTTAAAATCAATGAACAAAGCAAGAGAAAACAAAAAAATATAAATAGGCACTATATAAAAACATGGGATAGGAAATAAAAAAGTAATAAAAAAAGAACAATAAATAAACTAAATGAAGCCCTTTACTAACTACATAAAGTACTTACCCCTACGGTCAAATGGAAAGTTATTTATCCTACCATAGAGCCTTGAAGTAAGGTTGACTTCATTTAGTGGTCCCTACTTGTGGATGGGAGCATTTGCATGCTTGTGTCCTCTAGGTGATTTAGTTTTTTCTCCTATCAACATTCTCAGATGCATGGATTGAAGATGTGGGTTTACAATCCAATCATCTTCCTTCCATATTCTTCTACTTTGTAATGGAAGTGCTAGTTTAGCTTCATCCATATATAGATAGTGTCTTATATCATATTCACTAAATAATGGTAGCTTGGATAATATCCTTGGACTGATGTTTGTATTAGGTTATTTATAAGGTGGACATGGTCTACCAATCTTTGCACAAAAATATTCCAAGTCATCCCAAAAGGTTTATTCCTCTTGATTAACTAAATGGAGTTAATATGGAATATCATTATCATAAATGTGATAGTCCAATACTCTTGACCTTTTGACGAAGTCATATGGCAATTCCTGATCTACTTTTCTTGGTTCATCTTCATCCTCTATGAAGAAAGGCAACTCTTCTAGTTTTAGGATTTCCAGGACATCATTGCCTTCTTGGGACACCTTAATTTGTTTCAATAAGTCCTGGTGTAATTTATGTCTATGGTCATCTTCTTCAATATTATCTTTTTTTACATTAGTGACTTCATATGAACTATCCTCATGGCTATCTTATGAAGAGAATTTAGCTTGTACCTGATCTTGTTCATGAGTCTTCTCATCTTGAAGAGCCATTCCTTATTTCAGATTATATTCAAGTTCATTTTACTCTTTAGATGGAAAATCAAAGGTCTCTATCATGAAACCTTGGGATGTCCTTGCAATATTGTTTTGTTTAGGCACCATTTTAGTTGTATCCCTTTCACCTTGAGATGCTTCAAACACATTGCAATGTTTAGCCAAATATATATCACATAAACTCATTTGTATATTTTTAGATGATCCATTATTTTTTGTTATGATGAGACTTGTTTGGAGGCCTTTTAAACCTTTGAGAAGCATAGTTTCTATTATAGACTTCTATTTTATTTCCTACTTATTTTTGTAACTAAATAAATTTAGTTCTTAGTTTTTGGACCATTCCTAATATCAAATCATTTGATTTTTTGGGCATTATAGTTCCATGATTTTATGGATGTAGTCCACTAGCAGTGATATTCAAGAACCCTATGTTTTGGTCAGGATATGGATGACTCAATAGTAATTGGTTTCAAACTAGGGGTTGTTTTGAAGTAGGAATATTTTGATTGGCATTAGGAGTAGAGTATGTCATTTGACCTTAGGGTTGCATTTGGTCATTAATGATCACAACTTCAACAGAAGTTAATTCTAATGTATTGATGACATTTATATTTCTTTTCAAGAACATAGAGGTTATGTGATTTAAGGCATCCCTGTAAATATCTAAATCTAAATCCACATCATGTTTATATGGGGACATGGTCCTTCTAAACATCTTTTAGAACCTAGCATTAAACACTCTTATGGTTTCATTGAAAACCTTCTTAACTATAATGAACTATCGGTAAAGGGTGCATGGACTGATAAATCTTCCAAATTGATCTATGAAAATATCATTAAATTCATTCCAACTAGTAATATAATCCTTGGGTAGGCTAAGAGACTAATCATATGCAACATCTCTAAAAATAAATGGGAACAATCTACATGTTACATCTTGATGAACTATATCTAAAAATCTCAAAGTAGCCTTAAATGATTTAATATTCTCTTTAGTAGTGACAACATTGTTACGAATGAAATTATACAAATACCTCTTAGGATTTTGAGGAAGATCATGTGTTATACCTTGCACGTTGATTGAAGAACCACTTAGGCAAGCCATGCCTTGAACACATGAATATCTTAAAATGGTGAAGTGTTTGAGACTTTGGGAATTTTCCTTATCTAAGTCTCACCTTGGGAAATTCCAAATTATGAATTTAAAACTATTTTAAAATATGACGCGTAAAATCAACCTTTGAAAAGCACAATGATTAAGTTTGCATGTTAATCAATTTTGCATAAATACATGTAAATCACAACTATATTTAACCAAATAAGCTCAAATATACATCTATAATAATGAAAGAGATGGATCTTAACACTTCTAATCTCGAATAGACTCTAATTTTCAAAGAACCAATCAATTTTTTTACAAAATTTCTATTACTAACTGTAAACATGGGAAATACATGAAGCATGAACTACCTTTCATGAATATCCATGGATCTTCACAAAATATCAATCTTTGGATAAATAAATCCAAAATACTAGTCTAAAACCATAAATATCGATTATCTTTACACATATGAGAAAATAATCACTCAAATATGCAAAAAATACACCAATCTTTGATCAAAACACATCAAAATTAATAAAAATTCTTTAAATTCACAAAGATATAACTAAAGGCCCTCCTTCTATCACCAATGAAGCTTCACCTATTGATTACTTAATATGTATCACAATTTATTAGACTATTTAAAGAACACTTCTCATTTTATAATTCAAGTAATTTAGTGCATGAGTTGTAGGTTATGATAATCTTGTTATTTGTTGATGGAATAGAGGCAAAGCAAGTGGACTGTTTCACAATATTCATAAATTTTGGTGGTTCAGAGCCACCTTGGATTGTATATTTATAAATATTTAAGGAATATTAGCTAATATTAATTAATTATGAGAAAATTCTAATCTAAAATGAATAGTTACAATGTTACTTAAGCTAAAGTGATTTGGTTAAAAATAGAGAAAAAAGAAGGGTAAATTAGAAAAGAGATGTTGCTAAACTTTATCCCAAACATCATGTCAAATTTCAAATGTATTCCAAGCATACACTTAACCAATTTATAATATGAAATAGTATGAGATCAAATCTTACTACACATTAAGCAAACATCTAAGGAATGAGAAAATTGTAAATAAGAACTAAGTTCAATTTAAAGATTTACCCTACAAGCAAACAAAATTAACCCAAATGCAAGAAAAGTAAAGGAAATGAAATGAACCTAAGAACTTTCAATCAACCTAACATTGGTACAAGTTAACAACTCTGTAATTAAAGATGCACACTAAGAATTCATAAGAAGCATTCAAATCTAGAAATAGGAACAAGTAAGTGAGAGAGAAACCATAATAAAAAATGACACAAACAAATTTGGATAATATTTGTATAATTTCTCACTTTCATTAATTTCTCAAAAGTTTACATCAGTTTTTGGCTCAAACCACTACCCCCTTTAATAAATGACAGTACTCCTTTTATATAATGCAAGGAAGTATGTCAGTCAGTCACATCCAATTAGAAAAGTACAAGTGTAAGGACAATTGTCCTTTTTAAACAAGTTCTAGAATACATTAAACTTTTCCAAGTGGACTGACCTATTAGGCAATGTGCTTGAAATTTTCACATGCATTTACAAAATTAATATTCTATTTTTCAAAATATTACAAATCTTCTACAAAAAGAATATCCTTAACTAAATTTGCCTTAGGATTCTTGTGCTGATGAAGTCCTCTATTGCTATTGTAATAGCTTTACTACCTTCTAATGTTTCTCATCAATAAGCTTCAAATTAACCACTGATTCTAGGAAAATCTCATCTTCTTGATCAACTAGGTCTCCAAGGTCCCTATCCTTTCCTCCTAAGGCCTCCTTAATCATCCTTTCCTCAAAATTATTTTATTCTATTTTTATGATCATATCCATGACCTTATTATTGTCTATCTCAGATTTACCTCAACATTTTATCCTTCTTGTATGACCAAGGTGGTCCTGTGCTTGAATTCTTCATCTTTTATGAGACTCATGGGGTTGAGTGATGTTGGTTTATCAATCATGGTCCTAAGGAATTAGTCTATCCTATCTAGTAGCTCTTTGTCATCTCTAAGGAATATTTCCAATCTCTTGGACCATGTACTCAAACCCTTGATCTTGTCTACAATCAATCCAATCATTGTGTTCAAGTGAGCTAAGTTGATGGTCTTGAAACCAGAGATTTGATCATGTACCAAGATGTTGACTAATTCTTTTATTTTGTCCTTTGAATTCTACAATTAGGTGAATAATCCTTTTGTTTTTGCATCTTATTATCTCAATACATTTTTTATAGACCTTGTTGACGTTAAGGGTCAAACATATCATAGAAAGATGCATCAAACATCTTAATCATGGCATCAGAAACTAACAATATAGCTTCCTTCTCCAAATTTTCCTTCTACTATTACATATTCTCCCTCTACTATTGTAAGCCTTTAATGGCATCCTATAATTTATATTATTGTGATTGAGCCAATTCAGTCACATTTTCCTCAAAGATGGGTTTTTCACCTAATCTCTACCCTTCAACATGAGTCAAGCCAACAAATGGCTCGACTTTCTAAAAAGTAAATTCTTCTACCCCAACCATGTCTTTCTTCTTGATGACTCTTTACAATCTAATTGTTGTTGGGTCAAACCTAATGCCAACTGATGATAGTGTCACTTGAGGAGTAGGGGTTTCTATCTATGTTCCAGTTGACTCTCCTAGAGCCATCATCCTTTGTTCTTTTTTATTTTCAAAAGACACAAATTATGGATTAAGATCATCATGCACAGTTATATTGATAGAATTTATTATTTCCAAAGGATGATGTAGATTAGGAACTTTCTAAAATTTTCCATATAAAAACCATTCATGAATGTTTGGACCCTAGATTGGGTTGTCTTCACTGAAAAAGTTGACCTTACTCAAAGGATGAGAGAAAGTCAACTTGGGCTTTTTTTCTCCTACTAGAACCAAATCTATCTCAAATTTTATGTCTAGGGTACCCACTCGAACAAAGTCCAAGGCTAGCTCCTTCCCCTTTTATTTTTCTATCTCTTTAGTCTGAGCTTATTTTGCATCAAAACCATAGGCACTGGCTAACATCTTCAGAGCATCCTCCACTATCTCCTTAAGGTCAAATTTTATTATGTCAATTCCTTCAAATTTTGATTCTAGTTCTACTATCTAGGCTGAGGAAGATGCAATCTCCTCATGTCTTCTCTCCTTTATTTATCGCTAAGTTAGAGGAGGTCTAAAATATGGATCTCCTAGCAAATGGTAATGTCTTAGTTGTCTTTGACATATATCATCATTTGGATTCTATTCTCTCTATAGTCTAGCCTCTAGCTTGATTTTATGTTTTCTCAATCTTTCCAATACCTTGATGAATGAAAAGGATTTGGTGTATCTTGGGTCTTAAGTTCCAAGCTAGTGTTCATATGTCATATTTTTTCCTTTTGCCTTCAAGTGCCCCACAACTCTTCCTTAGGGATCCCACTACCTTAGTTCATCATGTTGTAATATGAAAAAAGCCCTGTGTTTAGAGGTAGCCTTTATATTATCCCATTGATGAACCACAATCTTTCCAATGGTAATGGGGAAGGTGTGGATCATTCCTTTCCTCTTGGTCCTACAAAGACCATCTATGGGATTGCATATCTAGTATGCTACCTCTTGTTCAACTGGTTTATTGGGCACATGAAATAGTAGCCTAAGTGGGGTACATTATGTTCCTTTAATATTAATTATGGTGTAATTAAGATATATCCATATATCACCTATAGCTTCAACATATCTCTTGATCAGAGGGCTGATCCTTGTCATTGGGTTTCCTATAATGGCCTCAACTAAGGCTGGGCAAACACAATCATAGATGAACTGAATATGGTTCCTATATTTGAAAATATGCAAATTATAGTAAAATTTGGAGACTATTTATGTCTCATCCGATGACCATTCATTAAGTCTTGGGATTTTGGTGGTGGTGAGTAAGGCATCTAGCAAGTATGGCATGATGTGAAATTGGCCCCTAGTCCTTTTCTTGATTGTGCTATCTACAAAATCAAGTGCTAATAATTTCACCCAAGGGAGGGGTGAGATCCCTTTCAACCATAAAATATATTAAGGGAACCTAGATTGAATCCACATAGGTGGTGGTTGTATTTCCACATAGCCTGTTCATAAAGGTCATAATCATCCTGATCCTAGATTTGAATTGGCTAATTGGGATGTTTCCATTAAAGTCTGAGAACACTTGATTCCCATAATACAAAAACAAGTTAAGGATGGTCTTTAGGTCATTTTTATTATCCCAATTATTTATGGTGGTCATGTTTCTTTGGGTCTTAGGTAGCTTATAATAATTCTCAAAAGCTATGGCTGAGACATAAGCTATAATTTTGCGAGTGTGTTCATTGACTAACATGACTTTATCAATTTTCAATCTTTAAAAATAAGAGATAGAGCATCAATATAATTCATTACCTTAGGCTTGGTCACTATAAAGTGTAGGCTTATCATTTGAATAACCATTATGTCATAATGTCTCCTTTTCACAGACAGGTTATTCTCCTCTTCTTTTGTGATGATTGGTTGTTCTTCGATGGTCTAGAATAGCTTAGAACAGTTGTTGTCTCTTATGTTTAGGGTCGTGGCTTAAAATTTTATATCCTTGAAGACTCTCCCCTTAACATTTGAAGTCAAATAGAGATCTATGTTTTCCCTTAAAGTGCCTCTTTGGGTTGCCATGGTCTAAAATAGATGCAATCTACTCACTAGTGGATTATTCTTTGGCTTAGGACCAAATTGTACTTTATTTAATGATAATTTTATTTATTAGGATTGATTTATGATCAATAATAGGTTGAATTAGTGATTTTTACATGTTAAGAATTTTTTGGGGTCTTCTCAGAGCTTTAATGGTAGTGACTATTTACACTTAAGTGAGCTTTGTGCCTTCGATTTTCATTTGGATCATGTATTTATACCTTCCCATTTTTTTGAGCCCACAAAATCTTCAAATTTTTTGTTTTATGTCTATGTGGCATTTTTGTGGCAAATTTTCTCATTAATGTTTAAAAACTAACTTTTTCCTTTTGAAAAATTTAGTTTTATTTCACACCATTAGATCTCCTTGTGCGGATCAATGCTAGCCATTGATATCGATCCCTCAAGTTGAATTTCATTAGTCAATATATGTATTTTTCTCTAAGGTTATGCCACTTGGAAGTCCTACATACCTTTTAAGATCTACACCTTATTAGTTTTGTAAGTTCATGTGCTTTCACCATGTGGCCATCTCTAGTTTGCTTGTAGGGTCTTTGACCTTAAAAAATTTATTATGCACCATTGGATCTGATGGGTATGAATCAACATGAACCATTAACCTTTGGAATATGCATGAGCTTTAATCTCTACTATGCACGAAGGTTGTGACATTTGGTAGTTCTATGGGGCTTTTGATCTTTATGCTGTATCAGTCTTGTATTTAATGCATTTTCATCATATGGAAGTCTTGTATTAAATAAGATATTCATAAAAAATTCTACCCTCATCCTTCACCATTCGATCATTATCATCTGAATGAATTTAGGTTGTTTAATTATGATCCATAATATTGACCGCCATTAGATTTTTGTTGTCCTTTGGTTACGATCATGACACTTGTCACTTCCTCATCATCTAAAAGGCATCATTGAAAATTTGATTAGCTACACTTCATTTGATCATATTTGTCTAAATGAATGTATATCATTAATCCTAAAAATGATTCACAATGTTTAAGTAAGGTTCACGACATATAAAGAACTTAGGTTAAATACTATAGTCTACGGTTTCATTTTGTGTTAAAAAAATAGAAAATAATCCTTAAGCTAGAATGTGTAATCTAAGCTTACAACATAATAAAAGAGGGACCCCATAATTAATAATAAAAGGATTTAACATAAAGTTTTTAACCTAAGGTTTTATTATATTAATAAATATGCCAAAACTTTAGGGTAAAAACACTAAGCTATGTTTTTTAACAATATGTCCCTTTAAATAAAAGTCATGGCATAAGGATTTATCCTAAAGTTTTATTGTATTAATAAATAAAATTTAAACTTTAGGGTAAAGTCGTAGGCTAGATATATATAATAAAAATAGACCCTTTTAGTCTTAATATTGATCTCATATCATTGGATCTTGGACATTCAAGTGAATGCAAATAATTGATTTCAATCATTGGGGTCGAGCAAGATTAGTCTCATGGATCAAAATCTTAGACTTATCAAGACCATCTCGCACTACCTAATTATGTTCACCTGAGTAAATTCAGGTCATTGATCTTATAAATAAGTACATTGTTTAAGTTAAGACTCGAAGTTATATGGAACTTAGGCTAAAATCTTAAGACTAAGGTCTTATTTATGTTAATAAACACAAATGAGACTTTAGGACTAATATTTTAGCCTAAGTTATAACAAAAGGACCATGCATTCTTCAGACTAAGTTTAGGAACATAATAAAAGGATCCTACAATGATAAAATTAGACCATCCTAAGGTAAATGGAACAAGGGGCTTGGAACATAAAGGGACCAAACATATAATTTTTAGACTAAGGTTAGTTCATGTTTAAAAACATGATCAAGCCTTAGTATTAAAATTATACTTAAGTCATTAGCATTTTTAAAGTGTTCCTGCATAAAATGTTCCATCCAATTTTGAATTTGATTCAAAGAGCTTAAGCTAGGGTTTCTTAACCAAGGGTTTCATGATGCTCAAACATGAATTTGATATGGATTTTATTAGACCAAAGGCTAGTAAAAGGCCAAATTGAGATTAAACCATTAAAATTATGAAGCCCAAATATTATCTATTCCAAATAGACCCCATTAGACTTGTAAGCTAGAAAAAGAAGATCCATTGTTAGTAACATTTGGAAAAATTAAACTAGAGCCATGAATAAAATAAACCAACTACACCATGGCATGGATGATATTTAAATAAAAATAATATGCAATCATGTTAATGACACTCTGATCAAGTGAATTTTCAGTTTTAAGGTACTAATCTACACAATTTATCATAAGGGTCCCCATTTTTATAAATGGGGGCTTGTTGACCTCAACAATGTGTAGTAGCTTCCCTCTTGTGCCCAATTGGATTACATTCTAATTCCAAAATTTACTCACTCAAATAAGGCATAATTAAACTCTTCTTTAACTCATCCTCTTTTACACAAATAATAAACTTAGAGATATTGTTTGATTTTATGGTGGGATTCAAAGATCTATATGGTGATCCATGCCTAGACTATGGAGAGTGTGTATCTAGAGCTCTGGACCAGAATAAATATGTAAGAAAATGAGCAAAGGGTGGGATGAAGTTGTATTAATGACACACACACACACACAAATATATATATATATATATATATATATATATATATATATATATATATATATATATATATATATATATATATATATATATATATATATATATATATATATATATATAAAATAAATATGTAAGAAAATGAGCAAAGGGTGGGATGAAGTTGTATTAATCACACACACACACACACACACACACACACACACACACACACATAGATATATATATATATATATATATATATATATATATATATATATATATATATATATATATATAATGATTTGGGCATCTAACAATCCCAATCCTAGAGTTGAGAATACAAATTTATATCTATATAGATGGGGGAAATTGGAGACTAGTTGATAATTTTAATCCCAACCCCATAGTTGACTTCTCATTTTATTTATATGTCATTGAGAGTATGTCCATAGTATACTAGATTACTAGATATATAGATAGGCAGTCACCAATCTAGTAGAGTGTGTTTCCCAACCCAGCTTTATCTATACCCAACCTGATATGGCATAATAAAAATATGTTGTACCCTCAATAATAAGATGATATCTCTGAGGCCCTTATTTGAGTGAAAGAAGATGAATGAAATAGGAGTTTCCTTAGGCCTTATTTTAGTGATAAAATTTTGGAATTATAACTTAAACTAATTAGACATAAGAGGGAAGCCACTACACCCACCATCAAGGTATTAAAAGGAGTGATTAGGGATGAAGAGGGAGTGAGTAGGGATGATGAGGGAAGATGAGGGAGACATTAGGGATGATGAGAGAAATTTATGGTCAATGAGGGTGTGATTAGGGATGAGGAGGGATGGTGAGGGTAAATGAGGATGAGGAGGGAGTGATTAGGAATTATGAGGGATGAGGGATGAGAGATTAGGGATGATGGTGGATGATGAAGGAGTGATTAAGGATGGTGATGGATGGTGAGGGTCAATGATTGAGTGATCAAGGATGATGAAGGTGTGATTAGGGATGATGAGGGATGGTGAGGGTCAATGAGGGAGTGATTAGGGATAATTAGGGATGAGAAAGGAGTCATTAGGGATTATTAAGGATGATGGAGTGATTAGGGATGATGGAATGATTAGGGATAATGAGGGATGGTGAGGGTTAATGAGGGAGTGATTAGGGAAGATGAGAGAGTGATTAGAGATGGTGAGGGATGGTAGGATTAAAATAATATGACAATAATTATTATTATAAACACCAAATCATTTTTACTAATATATTATTTATACCATCACCATATATGGTCTAACAAAATGGGTTATATTTATAATGATATTATACTCTGAAAGTATATCATTGATGCACATTCTATTGAGAAAATAGAGAGGGTTATTAATTTGTTCATTTTTATGAATGAGAGACAAAACATATGACCCACATTTGAGATAGGTATTTCTACCTCCTAGAAATATTCAATACATATGAAACACGAAAATAATTTTTATATGGTTATTATCATATTATATTTGACAAACACTAAACCTAGGTTTAAAAGGTCGATAGAGATCCAATTGAATGCAAGTTAGATTGTGAGCATGATAAAATTTGAGTCAACAATACTTGGGGAAATATTTTGACAATAATTTTATATTAGTAAATAAAAAATTCTTATTTTTTAGCAATACAAATTTAGTCTAGTAGAGTTTTAGAAAAATTAGGACCTAAATACCAAACATATAGATCATCGAAGAATAAACATACTATATTAATATCGTAAATACATGTAATTACATTCACAAGAAGCCTTTTCAAGGTCAAGTCAAGATCAGAGGTACTCAAGCCTTATGATTGATATATATAGTGAATATGGGATGTAAAACATGTTACTGAAAATATTGAAACATAATATCATAAGTAGAGTTTCCTATGCACCCTGAAGTTGTACAAGGAACAACTTACATAATCAATGATGCCACAAAAACATTTTCTTATCCATGTTATTCTATATCCTAAGAAGATTTATCCAAAAATGCACACTCTTTAAAAAATTGATCAGATACTTTAATTATTTCCTTAAACCCATATATCCCTCTCTATTTTAAATTATCCCCTTATTATAAGTAGAATAGAAGTCATTACTCCTAACTTCCCCATCTCCATGTCATTGTCTTCCTCTCTAACTATAATTCATGACTAGTATTTTCCATGTTGTCTTTTCTTCTCTACTATATTTAGTTCCCATAACATGTAAACACTCTCCTTTCCATTTCAAGCTATTTACTTCTTCATTCAAGTTTAATTCAAACTATCATCTGAATTTAATTTACTAGAGTCTTATTTTTGCATGCCAAGTGGATTTGTGATGGTCTATGGTTATTAATAAATAATGGTTTATTATTATAATAACATCCTCAACATAGTACATACCATTTCCCTCTAATCAACTTGCCTTTGATCCAAATAATTGGTTTTTTAGTTGTACTTACATGATTGATTTTGATATTTTATTTACCATTGAGTAGGTAAATTTTATTATAGATTATAAGTTGATTTTTAGTTTTTAATAGTTAAGTGATGAACCCTTCTTGCATGGTCAACTAACTAATGTTATAAAATTAATGAGGGAGTTATCCCTTTAGTTTCATGGATTGGCCTATAAGCAAGGGTTGGAAGATAACTAAAAGTTCATGTTCATGCATTATTCTATCTATACCAACTAAAATTATAGTCCTAGTAATTTTATTACTTTTATAAGACTATTAAATAAATACCACTTATTATTACATTATCCTCTTAGAGTTTAGTAGGTATATAAGATAAATTGGGCTAGTAAACCTAAACCAATAATAATATATATAACCATTATATGGTTTCAAAAATACTATGGCTACAAGTCACATATTACTTCTCCCCAGAAGATAGCTATGATGGGGTAGTGAGGTGAATGGATAATGACTACGCACACTGATGGTGTTTGGAACTTATTCAAGTCATTTCATAAATTAATGGTATTTCTTTGTTTTTTATGAAAAACATTGCAATATTTATTTTAATGCATAGAAATCCTAAAAACATAAGAAATCCTAAAAAAGAAAATCATGTCAAAACAAGACTAATTATTGAAACCTAGTCTACCCTTTTGTAGGAGATAATAAAGGTTGTAAAATTAAGTTTACTATCAAATAATGTTGCAAAAAATGTATACACAAAATTATATTTATTTTCATCAGTAATGCATTATCTATCTCTCCTTAATGATACCATCTTTTTTATAAGGGAACAACATGTACTTAAATCACACACTCAAAATAACTAAATTAATGGTTAAACCATGTTAAGACATCAAAATAATATGATAATAATTATTAGTATAACTAGCAAATCATTTTGATAAATATATTACTTATATAATATGACATTTCAGGATGAGGAGGGAGTAATTAAGGATGATGAGGGATGATAAATTAGTGATTAGGGATGATGAGAGATGGTGAGGGTCAATTAGATAGTGATTTGAGATGATGAGGGATGGTGACGGTCAATGAGGGATTGATTAAAGATAATGAAGAATGAGGAGACAGTGATGAGGGGTGATGAAGGTTGAGGAAGAAGTGATTAGAGATGATTAAGGGATGATGAAAAAGTGAAATTAACACAAAGTGGTCATTTGATGTGTGTAGGTCATAAATGTCACATATACTTCCCTAACCACACCACTTTGGCTTGAATTCAAAGTGAGTGGTTTGTAAACTTCTATTTTGACAAACCTAGGATTCTTAGAAATGTTATAAAGTAATTGAAAGGGTACAAAAACCTTAAAAATGACTATATGTTTATGGATATTAGTTACAAAATTGATGCCATAAAATTCTTAGGTTTAATAGTGAGACCCTAAAAATGCCTAAGTACTGACCAGATTAGATTTTAAAAAACCATCTCCCACATTGACGGGCATGCAACTGAGAGACCAACTCTATCATAAGAAGAGTGACCCTAATTTCTTATATTTATTAAAATAAATTTAAAGTATAAGGAAAGCCTTATACTTAACATTTATTTTAGTACACTAAACAATTTATCCCTTCTTATAGCTTTTTTTTTTTTTTTTTTTTTTTTTTTTTGTTTTGTTTTGTGCAATGTGAAAGGAATGTGTACGTGTTATAGCATAATGCATATGTGTTCCTTACACATAGCACAAAAGATGCACATGCCCCATCTATTTCTTTTTTTTTTTTAAATGTGACAATATAACACGTACGTGTTATTTTTAGTTTCAATTCAAACCTAAGCTTTTTGGCTCAAAAATGGCTTAGATTCCCAAGCCAAAGGCTTGTACTTGTCAACACACATCTGAATATGAGAGTATGATAGGAAATAAAAAAATTCAACTTCTATTTCCAAATACACTACAAATTTCAATGAGAAAATTCAAAAAATTATTACCATGATGAAAAGCACCCTCTCCTCTTTCCAAATATATTATTTTTTTTTTTTTTTGGGCTATTTTAAAGTTTCAATCTATGTTGATTTCTATCTATATATTGTTTAGGCCACTACATGCTGAAACTATACATGAATATATATGTTTGTGTATCTTTTTTTTCATTGATTCAAATGCAAAAAAAATATGGTTACAAACTAGGGCTAATTCTACATGCATTTAAAAAAACTAGTTTTCAATTTTTTTGAGTTAGTTGGGGGGGGGAGGGGGACATACAGTCGGATATCCATTTTTTTTAATCAAAATTCAGGATTTATTTACTTGTAAAATTATTTTAAAAATTATTCATTGAAAAATTGTAAAAAAAATATAGGTTACAAACCCAAGCTACTATGACTATCTAAATGTGGTCAAGTTTGCCATATTGTGGCCATGTTTATCCTAATAGGGTTTCATAGTTTTTTTTTTTTAATCTATTATATGTTTTCACATTCTTGTTATTAATTTACCTTAGATTCAATAATATGATGAGGTTTTATTTTAGTCTCCTCCTTGACCTAGCTTGCACTCCAAAAAAATAGTTATGGAGTTAGGAAACCTGTTGACCAGTTTTTGTCTACATACCCAAAAAATATTCCTAGTCCAAGAGTTAAATGGAAGGAGTAGGATTTTATTTTATATACTAGAAAAGAGTAGGTATCTAAACTATTTCTCATAGTGCCAGATCATTCAAGGATCAAGCAACATTTCAAGTGCATTTCAATGAAAAGATAAGTACAAAACTCCTTTTGGACTAAATCTTTACTTGATTTTTTTTAGACCTTTCATTTGACTAAGCATTTATTAAGTCAGGTTAATTATTTTAGGCTTTTATTTTACTAAGTTAATTTAATTTGGGACCCCTTTTTAGCTACGTGTTGAATTCTTTGTACAAATTGTTTGAGATAAAATGTTTGAAGCAAAAGACAAAGACCTATTTCTTTTGATAAAGTTTCCCAAAAAAATTTCTCAAAAGATAATTATTCAAAGAAATGGTCCATTTTTAAAGTCTTGAAAGGTCATTTTTTAATGCAAAGTCCCCTATAAATTTTTCTAGAGGATCATTTCTCAATAAAATGGTCTAGTTCAAGGTTTTCAAAGGGTTCTTTCAATAAAAGTGCCCCAAACAAAATTTTAGGATGGCTTCACAATTATCAAATTCAAACACATAAGATGATCATTGTTTTTTAAATATGCAGTGACATTGTCATAGATGTCAAATATGTTTTCATAGATGTAGAAGTTTAGGCTACAAGAAATAGCCTTTTGTATTCAAATTGGTTAAAGATAAATGGTCCACATTTAATCCAAGAAAATATTTGATGGTATGAATCAATTCAAGAAGTCAATAATATGTTCGTGTAGCTATCAAAGTCAAACCATGGAAAGTATCCATTTGGGTTCAAAAGGTGCTTAAAAGTTTTGAAGTTGGTTGAGATCTAATGGGATGTGGGAGCCATCATATTGAAACTTGAGATATAATGATTGGCATTGAAGTAAAATAGGTCAAAAGGTACCCAGGTAAAATCCTTTAAAGATATACAAGTTGGATATAATCTAATGGTGCAGGATCATCAAGCTGAGATCCAACGGAGCACATTTATTAACAAAAGGATGGGTCTAAGATAAATAAAATGATCACTGTGGTCTCGTATATCTTGATCTAATAAAGCATAAGAAATAAAAAGAAAAGTGGGACCAGGTAGATCAATGGTTGATGTTTGATTAGGTATTCAGATCTAATGATGAGTAGATTTTAAAGATTCAGAGGATGCAAAGAGAAAATACGTGCATGAAAAGTGGCATAAGTTCATTTAGTTGGTAGAAGATTGATGACTCATGGGCATCCATGCACAAACAAATAAATGGAGTGAATAAAAGTTAATAAATTAGCATATCCATAAAACCAATGAACATAACGATAGTTGGGTACAATGTAAATAGTCTGAGTTGGCTATCGACAGCGAATAAGTAAAAGTGAACTTGGGGCATTTTTGATGAATATTGAAGAAGTTATTTTGGGACCCAGATAAAGCAAATATAAAGGCACTGAGCACAAAGGTAGACCAAGGTTTAAGCAGGGCCATATTTCATAGACCAAACATCACCATTAAAATCTCCATATAGGTAAGATATATATTTTGGGTCTAAATTTAAGGTGAAGATAAACCAGCGACTGTAAAGAAAAGTCAAGAAGTTTGTATACTTTCTTAGCTATTGTGATTGTATGAAAATGAATGATCTAAGATTGGTTTTTAGATATAGTAGACCTATGTCTCGCCTTATCATGGTTAAAATTTTTAGGTTCCTATGGCCACCTAATGCAGATGTGGCACATTTTATCCACTTCTAAGACATGGTCCTCATAAAAAAATTAAGTAACTAATGACATGATTCCAAGAAATGATCTAGTGTTTAGATAATGGCAATGGACATTTAATTATTTTATAGAGTTAGTTCTTTGTTGATAAGATTTGAGTCATCATCCTTAAAGAGTGTTGATCTATCAAAATAAGTTAGACCTTTCTCAATAGATAGCTCTATCTCCCTTCTCTTTATTATAAGTACAGGCTTCTAATCCTTAATATTGATCCTTCAATCCCTCTTTTTGGTATGAGTATACTCTACCAGAATTTGTACTATGATAACTTTTGATATAATAAAGACTAAATTTCATCTTTTTCTAAGCCAGATTGAAGTGTCTTTTATGAATTCATGCACTATTGTTAAGTGAATGTATGTTCCTTGCTAATGTCTAGGTTTCTCACCTTTAAGAAGTGTTTAATAGTTATCACAAGTCAATGTAAGTACAATCTATAATTTATTATTTAATTTAAAACTAGATATCTACCCTCTCTTGCTAATTTAATAACTGACTAATGTCTTGTTATGAAATATTTATGTGAGTTTGATGTTCTTTGGTCCTAAAAGTGTCTTGTAGTGTGTTTTATGTGAGTTGGAGTGATCAAATCATCGGTGTATCATCATTTTTTAAATGCTTTATAAGTTTTTTTAAATCTCTCTCCCTTGTCCAAGCAAGTGATAGTTTAGGTTTATCATAGATGATAGATCCAAAAAGAATCCAACCTTGTCTAGAGGTCTGATCCATCATTAGGATACCCATAGCCTAGGATCAGTCCCATGTTGGACTAGATTTGAGTAGTAAGATCTAAACAATCCCCTCCTCAATTAGGGTGAAAATATAGAACCCCAACATGATGAGTTTTGTTTCTATTCTAAAATATATTACCATGATGATGACGAGCAGCCTCTCTTCTTTCCAAATATATTATTTTTATATCTTTTGTCTATTTTAAAGTTTCAATTTATGTCGATTTCTAACTAGAGATTTTTTAGGCCACTACATGCCATAACCATAATGCATATTTATGTTTGTGTATATTTTATTCATTGATTAAAATTAAAAAATAATTATATGGTTACAAACTCGACATAATTCTACATGCATTAAAAAAACTAGTTTTTCATTCTTTTTGAGGTAGTTAGGGGGCGCACAGTCAGCTATCTATTTTTTTTTCAAATTTTTAAGATTTATTTACTTGTAAAATTATATAAAAAATTATTCATTGAAAAATTATAAAAATATATAGGTTACAAACTAGATGAAAAAAATAGGTTATAAACCCATGCTGCTATGACTATCTAAATGTGGTTAGGTTTGTCATATTGTGGCTATGTTTGTCCTAATAGGGTTTCATAGTCTTTTTTTTTTTCAATTGTGTGTTTTAACATGATTTTTATTCATGTACCTTAGATTCAAAAATATGATGAGTTTTTTTATTAATCTCCTCCTTGACCTAGTTTGCACTCCAAAACCAAAAAAATAATTTTGGAGTTAGGAAACCACCAAGGAAACATTACAAATTATGAATCCCACATGCACATATTTATACCTCGATGTGTTCTATGAGTGTGTGGATGGTATGAATTGAAAGAGGGTTTATGAACCTATTTTTCCATTGAAGTAATGATACATATATATGTAACCTAACACCTTTCTTTAGAAAAATAGAAATGTAGAGAGATAAAGAAAGAATGAAAATGTTTCAAACATATGAGAATCAATGAGGTTTTACTTGAGTTATGATCTCCTGTAGGTATTTTGAGGTGTCTTACTATTTTTTCCTAATCCCTTTTTGGTTTTAGCTTCTTAATCATAAATGGCTTGGTTAGACCTTGTAGATATCTAGGTTGAATGAGGATAAATTATACCTGTTTTCCAACTATGGTAACACACAAAAACACAAGTAAAGACACAATACTCATGGAAATAGGCTAATGTGAACTTTTATTGAAATGGATACACTCTTAGATGTATTGTTTTGTCTAAGATGGACTGATATAGATTATGGGTTTGTCTAGGATACACCCATATAGTGAATGGGTCTTCTATAATATGATTCTGGTTTTATTTTCAAGACATTGTTTGCTAAGGTGATAAGTGAGAAAGATTATATTTGTGCTGATAGACACAATTTTGATAATTTTAGTTATGTTTAGGCCCAATTGACCAAATATATACCTATTTTGGGGGCTGAAGTAGTCCTAAAAGCAGGCTAAATATACAAGTTTTCCAAATAAGGTAAATTAGGAATAAGGGTCTTGTGCCAAATTTAGGTGTCCACAGTGAGTATGTTTTCTTTCTTGGTCTTCCTCTATCCTCATTTTTGGATTCATACTCCCAAAAAGGTTCATGTTCAAATACATTTAGAAAACCCTGCCTTAATACCCCAAGTCACAAATACCTCTTCAATGTGTCTTATAATTGCTTCTATAAAAAAATTAATATTGTATTAATTAATAATATTTATTCACATCATATATAAATTAAAAATTATGACATAATAAAATTTGGCCTCTTACTAACATATTGATTTGTTGGTTGAGGATAATTGTGTGTTACAGTTGATTTTATGACTCTAAAATCTTCATAAATTTATGACAAGATTTTTTTATTAATGCCTCATAATATCTATTATTTCCAAATATATAACAATAAATATCACAAAATATTTTCAATTAAATGGGTGTGTGTCAGCATCCAAGCTCCAAGAATCCTAATACTCAAGAAACATGGCAAATAATGGCAAAATATAAAGAAACAAAAAACCCATACATACAAGACCAAAAAAAAAGTGGATAAATGTATAAATGGGAATAAATATAACCCACTTAGTATCTTAAATGTGTGTATATACTCTTACATATACTCTCGATGATGTTATTCTATGAGTCTTTTTTTGCACTAGCATTTTATTTTTATTTTGAAAATAATCTCTCAAATTTTATTTACCATATAAAGGAATCTAAATGTTTTTATCTTGATGTAAATATATACAAAACTCTAAAATCACTTTGAAAGAGTTAAGGTTTATCTTTGAGATATCAAACTATGTCATCATGCTAGGGTTGCCAAAATGATGCAATGTAATAACACTAGGATTGGGTTTAGGGGAAAATATATAGTCCGAAATTCCTTGAATAACACAAGTAATAACCTAAAAGTGTAAATTCATAGGGTCCTTCATGTGATTGAAATAAATTTTTACCTTTGGAGCTTCATTGTATTGTTTGGTGCCCTTCAGAATTTTTACCATTATTTTTATTTCAATCAAAAATATGAGTAACGTAGTTATAATTAATTAAATCTAAATATACATAATTTTAAATACATAATTCATATCTATATAACATGATAAGATCATAAACAATTCTAAATGGTACAAATGAAACTAGTTTAAGTAGTGTAAATGACAAAAGGGTAAGGCATGACCACACTTATTTTTGTTCTATAAATTTTAGGTTATGTAGAATGTGTGAAATCTACACATAAAATATGAAAAAAAAATCTATAAGATACAAATGTTCTTATGTTGACTATGTTGCGACATATTTGTGCAGTCGTGACTATCTGATTATGCATGGGTTTATCTTGTTGTTGCCATGTTTTTCCTACTAGGGTTTCATAGTTTAGTTTTTATGTCAATTATGTGTTGACATAATATTTTTATGCATGTGCCTTCATTTCAAAAATATGATGATAGAAATAAATATTTGAATCTCTTCCTTGACCTAACTTTCACTCAAAAATAAAAAAATAGTTATGGAGTCAGGAAACCACCAAGGCAACATTACAAACTATGAATCTCACATGCATGTAATTAAACCTCCATGTGTTCTATGAGTTTGTATATGGAATAAATTTAGTGAGGGTTTGAAAATATATTTTTTCATCAAAGTGATGATGAAATTATATGTAATCCAATATTCACAAAAAGAGGCCAAAGGAAAAAAAAATCTAAAAAGGACACACTTGTATGTGTACTAATTTGTCTAAGACATACCCATATAGTGTAAGTATTAGTCCAAGACTAACACATATAGTGTATGTGTCTATCTATAATATGATTTTGGTTTTGTTTTCAAGACACTCATAGATAGATGATAAGTGATAAATAGTATATATGTTTTAAGATATAACTTTTTATAAGTATTGAATTGATTTTAGGCTCAATGGACCAACTGTAGACCTATTGTGGGGCTGGAGTATCCTTAAAATCAAGGTAGTTGTACACATTTTATAAATAAGGTAAATTGAGAATAAGGGTAATGTGCCAAATTTAGGTGTCTATAATGAGTATGTTTTATTTCTAGGCCTTCCTCTCTCATACTTTGTGGCTTCATAATCCCAAAGAAATAATTAACATTTAAATACATTTATAAAAACATGCCTTACTACCCCAAATCACAAATAGCTCTTTAGTGTATCTTATAATTGCTTATATTAAAAATTAATATTGTATATATTAATCAAATGTGTTCAGGTCATACATCAATTAAAATTATTTCAAAATAAAATTGGGCCTCCTAATAACATATGGATTTGTTGGTCGAGGATAATTGAGTCTTATAATTGATTTTATGACTCTAAAATATTCGTAAAGTTATGATAAGTTTTTTTTATTGTAATGCCTCATCATATATATATATTCAAAAGATATATAAATAAAGCACATAAAATCTTTACAATAAAATGGTAATAGGTTAGAATCCATGCTCTAAGAGTCATAATGATCAATAAATAGTGCAAATAATGGCAACAACAAAAAGAAATGAAAAACCAATACATAGGGAAACAACAAACAAAAGTTGAGAAATGTATAAATTGGCATAAATCCAATCTACATGGTATATTAAATGTGTGGATCTACTCCTACCTATACTCTCAAGGGTGTTATTCTATAATTCTTTCTTTGCACTATGCATTTTATTTTTATTTTTAAAATAAGCTCTTAAATTTTCTTCACCATTTAAAGGAATATCAATGTTTGTACCTCGATTTAAACCTATACAAAATTCTAAAATATCTTTAAAGGAGTTAATATTTATCTTTGAGAGATCAAAGTATGTCATCATATTAGGTTTACTGTAAGGATGCAACTTATTAACACTAGGATTAGGTTTAGACTAAAATATCTAGTCCATAATGTGATGACTAATACAAGTAATATCCTCAAAGGGGAAATTCATAGGCTCCTTCATGTGATTGAAATAAATTGTTACCCTTGGATTTTAATTATCTTTTCTTGTGCCCTTTGATATTTTTTCCAAACCTATTATCTTAGGACCTTTGTCATCTAATTTGGTGCATATAACTATAAAAGGGTTAAGACTTAACCCAGCTACAACTTTATCCTTTCCTTTCAAGTTAGGTTTAAGGTGTTTCTTCCCCCATTTTCCAACTATTTAAATTTCCTCTTTTTAATGTCTCTTTTAGTCATTACTTGCAACAAACTACCTGGGTTAGATGACCATGGGCATGGTAGACCAAACTTCAGAAAGGAAGATTATCATAGTCCACGAGTTGCTCAAGCATATCTCCTTCTAGTTATTTTAACCAAACTCTTATAGGAATATGATAACTTACATCCATTTGAACACAAATTTTAGCACAAGCAATATGCTTCACACTATAGGTTTCAAAAAATGTACACACCATTTATATAAGGGACTTACCAATTTATGTAAGAATGGAGTCTAACCTCAAATATAGAGAGAGGTTATATAATTTTAGTCTTAATAAAATTAGAGGTACATTTGAATCTTCTCATGTAAATTCAAAACAAAATTTCCATGGTATCATAAATTGTCTTGATCCACTATAAACCTAGATTTCAAACTCAAACACCTAAGTTTGATCTTCTTCAAAAGTGGAGGCAATAATGAAAAAGCCTCTTAACCTATAGTAAATATCCCCTTGTCCCTTTACCTCATATTCCATTGATATCCAAGGTTGTAACCCATAATCATGTGGCCCACAATATTCAAACATAAAAATCAAACCAAGTTTAGTCAAAATAGCCATTTCTTGCTCCACTTTTTTCTAGTCAAATGTAATAATCGATGCTTTGTGGATATCATTGACAAGATTTCATCCAAAAATTTCTATGTCTTTGGCATGTGCCCATATCATCCACAATCCACAATAAGATTGTATCTTTTAGGATCCTTGAAATACACAAAGAGATCTAGCAACAAACTCATAAGATAATACCACAAGGATGTGGTTCAGATGTTAGGGTGAGTTCTTAGCACATGACAAGTATGAATATCGATGCCTCGCATCTCCATAAATTATTCATGACAAGAATATTAAAATATGTGCATAAGTATCACTCGGCATTTTGACTGTGAGCATTCCTCTAATGGAAAATAAATCAAATCGCTTGATATAAAAATATAAAGATAATGTTTTTATACAAATACAATATCTTGGACCAATTATTAATTTTTTATATAAAGACAATATTCAAGATCAATTAACAAAATAGTTTAATAGTAAAACGAGGTGTTTGGTAAGGCACTTATAAATTATTGCTTTATTGTAGTCTCTCAAGGAGATTTTTAGTTTACTTGACATAGAGCATGTCATTTGTCCATAGTGAAATTTGATCTCAGATCAATTAACTTGTAAATGTAAATCCACACAAAAATAGTAAATCCTAACAATTTTAATTATTATTTTTTATATGAGTGGGCTTCTCCTCTAACATACAAGATGGGTTATATATGTAGTGAATTCTAACCATCCACTTTTATATGATAAAAAATTTAAATTGGCCAATTTTATACATACATACATATACTGATATGTTCCAATAATAATTATAACTAATAGCTATCTTTATTTATTTTTTATATATTTATAACTATCAATATAATTGAGGTTACAAGTAATAACTGATAGCAACATATTACTATCTAACCCAGTAAATGAAGCATAAAAAAATTAATAAGGTATAGATGAATAAGATGTATTCACATCATAAATCAATTAAAATGATGCCACAATAAAATTGGGCCTACTATTAATATATTGATTTGTTGGTTGAGGATAATTGAGTCTTATAATTGCTTTTATGATTCTAAAATCTTCATAAAATTATGATAATATTTTTTTATTGGAAGTGTCTCATCATAATAGAAATTAAACACACAAAGTATTTATAATAAAAGGGTGGTGGGTTAGCATTAATGCTCCAAGAGTCATAAGACTAAGAAACAAGGAAAACAATGGCAACAACAAAAAGAAAGAAAAGATCCATACACGGGGGACCAACAAAAAATAGTGAAGAAACTAGAAATGGGAATTAATTCAACCCATTTAGTGTTTTAAATGTGTGAATCTAATCCTATGTATAGTCTTGAGAATGTTATTTTATGAGTCTTTTTTTGCACTATTCATTTTATTTTTCTCTAAAAAATAAGTTCTCAAAGTTTCTTCACCATCTAAAGGAATCTAAATTTTTGTATCTCAATTTAAACCTCTACAAAACTCTAAAATCCCTTTGAAGGAATTAAGGTTTATCTTTGAGAGATCAAACTATGTCATCCTTTTAGGGTTACCATAAAGATACAACTTAATAACACTTGGATTAGTTTGAGGGGAAAATATCTTGTCCACAATGCCTTAACTAACACAAGTAATAGCCTCAAAAGGAAAATTCATAAGCTCCTTAATGTAATCGGAAGAAATTGTTACCTCATGAGCTTCCATATCTTTTTTGGTGCCCTTAAAAAGTTTTGCCAAACTCATTATTTTAAGACCTTTATTATCTAATTTGGTATATATAACTACAAAAGGGTTACGACTTAATCCAACCGCAACCTCATGAGCTTCCATGTCTTTTTTAAGGTGTCTCTTCCCCTTTTTTCTAACTATTTGTATTTCTTCTTTTTAAGGTGTTTTTTCCCATTTTTCCAACTATTTGAATTTCCTCTTTTTAATGTCTTTTTCAACCATTATTTTTAGGGGACAACATGGGCTAGATGACCATGGGCATAGTAGTCCAAACATCGGAAAGGAAGATTATCATAGCCCATAGGTTCTTCAAATATATCTCTTTCTAAATATTTTACCCAAACTCTTTTAGGAAGGGGTTTATTTACATCTATTTAAACACAAATTTTAGCACAAACAATATACTTCATGTTGTAGGTTTCATAATTTATACAAACCATTTTTTTAAGGGACTTATTAATTTGAGTAAAAATGAAGTCTAACCACAAATATAAAAACAAATTAAATAACTTTAATAAAATTGGAGTTACATATAAACCTTCTTGTATAAAATCAAAGATAATTTTTTATAATATCATGAATAATCCTAATCTACCAAAAACCCAAAATCCATACTCAAACACCTGAATTTGATCTTCTTCAAAAGTGGAAACTAACAGTGAAAAAATCTTTTGAGTTGTAATAAATATCTCCATCTCCCTTTACGTTCTATTGCCCTAAAGAGAGCTAGTAATTATAATTGTCTCTGTATATTATTATTATTTTAATCAATAATAATTATAATGATGCGTTCTAATAGTAATTATGATTAATATCTACCTTTCCTTTTAAAAAGACGAATTATATTTAAAAGTCTGATTGAGATTACAAGTAATAACTGATAGCGCTCTAATGGCAGTCTAAACCAGTAACTTATCCAAATCCACTTATCATGTGGAAGCATCCATGTCTAGTGCTCACTACTCACTGCTTTCTTCTTCTGTATCATGTGGAAGCAGAGAACATCTGCAGAGAGGGCACGTCTGCTGACGGTGATCAATCCACTTATCCAAACACTCTCTGTGAAATATATGACGGCAATTACAGATCTCTCGAATTTCGTCGTCTTCATCAAACGAGCTCAGGCAAACGGCGCACGTAACATCCTTCTCCATCTCGCAAAACCTCTCAGCAAAATCTCTGAATTTCAAAACAGGCAAATTCTCTGTGATGATATCAAAGACACTCTCAGATGAGATTTCAGAAAATTCTTGCCAAGAAGAGCTGTCGGGCCATAGAGGCTCAGCCAGCCCAACCCAAGAAAGAAGCCAACATATTCCATATCTTATATAAGCTAAGACAAATGCTAAGTTGAATAGAAACGTCGAGATGTGGAAACCATGGAAGCCTGCAGGAAATCCCATGGCTCACTCACCAAACTTAAAAGAAGATCGGCCACTTCAACTGTGCACATAAAATCCAACCTAAAAAATAAATCTTCACTGAAAATTATTGAATAAAAGGGCAGGGAGGGGAACATATTTTATGTCGATCATCTACGGTTAATCAAAGTAGGTACGGAGAGTTTGATCCCTCTCATTCGAATAGCCACATGTTATGCCGTTCGTGCTGTCAGCGTCGGTGGGTCCGACGTGAGAAAGTTACGTTTTATTTTGTTTTATTGTTGGTTTACTGTTGTATCGGTCACACTAAATAAAAGCTGAGCCCCACATAGGGGAGAGGAGCCAATACCTTTTTTGCACCTTAATTTGTGATTTGTCTAGTATTAAATGCTGTTATATGTTAATATTTGAAATTTATTATATATGTTTTGAACTTGGGTTTGATTTGAGATAGTTAGGTCTTTTAATTTTATTCGTTTACCTAAACTTTTAAAGTTAGGTCTTTTAATAAAGTTAGGTCTTTTAATTTATTATATTTATTAGATATATAATAGTTGCAAATATGATGTATTTTGATGTGGGACAATTTGTACATTAGTGTTTAAATTGTACAAATACTTTTCAACTAAATTTATTCAAACATTAGGTGTTTTCTATTCATGTACCCTTCCAAATATTAGTCCATGCACATGTATTGGCTTCTCTACCCTAAACTTTGTCTCCATGCTCTGTGGTAACTTATAAAGACAAGAAAGCATTATTCTTATCGTAATGGGGGTGATGCCACAATAGAATTGAGTGGCATTTTTACTATCATAATAATTGATCAGTTACATGATGTCCATATATGTTTGTTAAGCTTCCATTTTCCTCCTTTGTGGTTTTATAGCCCAAAAAAAATCATTTAAATGTCCCTAAGTGCATGTCTTGCTATTCCAACTCAGATGTAACTTTTCAATACATCTTGGAATTACTTCTATATGTCTAAAATCCTCAATCACTCTGTCATTCACATAAGGGTAGATTGTATCGATGAAACATAAAAGGGTGGAGTTCTCTATATTTATAACACAACTTATGTGGGCACATAGGAAGGTGCCCAAGGGTGCAATATGACAACATGATAAAGTGGCTCTCCTAGTAATGTAATGGCTCATTGGTTATAGGTATGGACACCTAAAAATGGTCTCTAATTATTTATTAATTTTTAAAATGTATAATTCTAGGTTTTAATGTTATTTTTTAGCTATTTGTCTAAATTAGGTACTATTGATGTGTTTTCTTATTTTCCTTCATGTCCCTCCTTATTCTCTCTCCTCCCTATCTCTCTCTTATTTTTTGGTCATGTGGTAGGTTATGTAGAAATGCACCCAATGTGTTTATTGGGTTGTGTGTGTTCTATATAGGTTAAGGTGCATTCATGTCTTATGGTCCCGTCTTGTTCACTTTTTCAACCCTTTGATGTTGATTTGCATGCCAATAGGGCCATAATTTGAATTAATGTCATCTATAAATAAAAATTCATCTTACTGCATTTAGGAATCTATAGTTCATCTAAACAAATCTATCATTTACTGTCACAATGATATGTTCTTAATTTACAAGAATTTATAGAGAAACCAAGCAAAAATTTAGAGAGCGTTCATTGTAGCATTGAAAATCACATTAGTGAGACATTACATTGCCTTGGTTTGCTAGGTTGAAGAATTATTAAAATTATTGGAGTGTTTTTCTTAATGCTTTCAAATATTAAGGGGCCTGGAAAAAAAGGGAATATTAGTTATTCCTAGGTGTAGTGCAAGCCCAAAAACACATTGTTTTATTTATTATTTTTAGTTTAACTGCATAATTAGCACTTTAAGAAGTGTAACTTTTCCAATGTTTGGTGTGATTTTTTTAGAAAACTAGGTAAGATTTTTAGATCCTTGAATCTAACAAACATTATTATCAAAACATTTGTTCGTTCATGACACTTCCTAGAATGTACTCACTATAGTTTTGGCACCCATAAATGAAACTTGACGAAGTGGAAAAGGTCCTTTATTCACCATAAGTTTTTAGGGTTCTTGTTATCTTTCCTTAAAACACTAATTTTATTTTTCAAACTACGATGACTATCTCCAAATCTCTTGATATTGAAGATACATTTTAAAACCCTCCTTTCATCATTTATTCCTCTAGTTTTGGAAATTTTATTAGGTTTTATTTACTATTTTATATCTATTTAGGCCTAGTTAAATGTTTATATGATCTTGGCCTATCCTTTACCTATAAGTTTCATGTCACCTATGCATAAACTATATGATGGTAAAGGAAATCTATAAAAATACATTTGATCCTTTCATACAAAATGTTTGGACTATTCTTCCAATAATAAGTTATTGACTAAGTTATTTCTATGGAAGTTAGGTTATAAACTAAATCATTGAAATATAATATGAAAAATTACAAATTCAATTGTCTAAATATACCACACCACCCTTGCTAATCATTTCCATATGACCAAAAGACATCATTGGAGAAATATGTGTTAAAAATTATTTTATATGTTAGCTATTTGCATAAGTATAGAGGAAAAATTAAAACACACATCCATATTTACAATTAGACATTATGCAATATATATTTGGACCATGTACCTCAAAGAGTTGTTGTGTAGATGAAATTGCAGTAGCAACATCTACATTTGTTCTCTCCCTAATAGATGATGAAGTGTATTCTATGGTCATCAATTGAACATACAAAATATCATCATCAGTCACTTCAACACATACAAAATAAATATTTAAAATTAGGTCATAAACTAAATCATTTAAATATAATATGAAAAATTACAATTTAAATTGTCTAATTGTACCACAACACCCTTGCTAATCATTTCCATAGGACTAGAAGATCTTGTTGGAGGAGTCTATGTTAAAAATTATTTTATGTGTAAGTTATTTGCATAAGTATATAGGAAAATTATAAAACACACATCCATATTTATAATTAAACATTATGTAATATGTAACTGGACCATGTACCTGAAAGAGTTATTGTGTAGATGAAATTGTAGAAGCAACATATACATTTTTTCTCTCCTTAATAGATGACAAAGTGTCTTCTATGGTCATCAAATGAACATAAAAATTATCATCATTAGTCACTTCAACACACACACACACACACACACACACACACACACACACACACACACGACATATATGTACAATAAACAAAAAAATTAATTAATCATTATAAATTACCTCCATATAGGTATAAACTATAGGTAGACTATAAGCAACACATGTGCTCATCTGGACTCCAAAAACCTTATTCAACATAAATTTTTTTTATATACATCAAATTACCTTTAAAATTATACAAATATTTTAAATTTAACAAGTCTAACATTTTTTTATAGTAATTAATATATAAAACATACCTAGGAAGTGGTAGGCAAGGTGACCAGATGAATTGTAGATGGTTAAAACATAGAAATAGTGATATCATCTAGGCCCCTAGAAAAATCACCATGAGTGGACTACATAAAATAATCCTCATCCTCATCAGGTCCAATGCATGTAGTGTTACATGATTTGCATAAGTGAGCTCAATGGGTAGCAGCATTAGAAGAAGCTTCACCATGTCCACCCTCCCCAGGATGAGTATGATAAACTTAGCTTGTATGCTAGATGAGGGTGTCAATATTTTCCTTAATCACATGAAAGATATCAATATCTATAGTCTCCTTGACTGTAGAGGGTAGTGTCTCAGGAGGATGGGGTTTGTCAACATGTGTTTTTGTTAGTTGATTAGGTGTATGGCATGCACTTGGCCTATTGTACGAAGAGCCCTTTCCCCTTCCCTGGAATTCCATAAAATCAAAATAATTTGGGATTTCATTCAACATAAACTCACAATACAATTTTATTATAAAATACATAAGGACATCATTATTATTTCAAAGTGGGTGATCAAAGACCATCCACCATCGATCATAAAATTTTTGTTTGAGCAAATCATGAGTGCACCAATGGATTTGAATCTATTTGGCCATCACATCAAGTGGCACACCAATCTTCCCATCAGTGAATAGGGCTTAAATTTGGGCTTTGGTTATGTGTGTATCTTTCATAATGGATACCGACAGTTTTTTGGAATAGTATGTTCTATATCTGTTTCTATAATCAAATCACCTATCAATTTGACCCATTAATGACTCAACTTGATCTACTAATAAATATTTATAGTGTGTTTGCCACGAAAATTTGGTGGGGGTTGTTTGAATGTGGATCCCTTAATGACCTAATCATATTCTCAAGTTTGAGCTTATTATCTACTGTGGATTACTAAATACTCTTGACTACCTTGGGGGGCTTGAGGTATTACAAGAGGGATATGAGGGTTTTATAGGTGAGGAGGGATAGGAGGGTTTTGTGAGTGAGGATGGATTGGAGGGTTTTGCAGGTGATGAGGGATTAGAGGGTTAGGAGGGTGAGGAGGGTTTTTGGGGTTAGGATCTGGAACATTATCCACTACACATGAATATGTATAAAATGAAAAACATAAAAATACAAATAATTTCAATAAAAATACAATAGAATTGAAAAAACTAGGGTCTAATTGAACTAAAACAAGTTTTCTTACCTCTACTTCGATGTGGCATTATTGAATCAAAGGGTAGGTGGTTTCAAAATGTGTATTCTTTATTGATCAAACTTGTTGATCCAATTTATGGGTTTTCCCTTCTTGCTCTTGCTCATGGTTTCTGCTATGTGAAATGCCAAATGATTTGGATTTCACATTTTTTTGTTTTATTGGGTTAAAACCATGTACGTGGTTATTATGCATATGATATTATTACATTTACATGGTTATTATGCATATATTATTTATCCTTAGTAACGATTGAGTCTAACTTTAAAAACCATGTATGCGATTTTAATCACCGTGTCTGTGGTTCTAATAACTTTGTACACATTTCTAATAATATCATACATGGAATAGTTTTTGGGGGATAACAAGTGGAATTTTTTTATACTTTTGGCCCCAAAATTCATATATACACCTTGGGCTAACATAAAAGGCATGAAAAATAAACAATCCATGGTCATATTGAAACCACATTCCAAGTAATAGTGAATTAGTGATAAACATTTTTACCACCTACTTGTAAATACTATTGACCATTCTCATGGTTAGGGTTAAACACAAGACCATTGAAAATATTATAGTCATGGCTACTATCAATACTTCCACTTAATACTATAATTTGTTTCCTATAAAGGGGCCTATCACATGCTACACTATAACATAAACCACCAATGTGTCTTTTTATAGACTAGAGGCATAATTAATCACATGAGTGATCACCCATTAGTATTAGTAGGGTTCCTTCAAGAAATAGGTCCACAACCCTACAAAAAATATTATGTGGTAAAAAATTTCAGAATTTAGTGTCCATCCTTTAGATGACAAATATTTCTCTTTTATTTTTTTATATTTAATTACTATATTATTTTTATTATTTCAATGATTTAGGTAGTTGATTCAAATTTTGTATCATAAGTGGATAATTATTTTAGCATGTTTCATTATATGATTTGCATGAATCAATTTGGATATTTAGGGTGTACATGAAAACACTAACGATAGCACACTTAGGTACCAAATTTTATAACTAATCATTTTAATCTAGTATTTTCAATACTAGACTAAAAGCGTGCATCTACACACATAAATTTAGTATTAGACATGAAAATATCATTTTTGACATATTCTTAACATACATGACTTTGCATATACATATGAGTCTTGATCACCCTTATCTCCTAGCCATTCACTCTTTGGACTTGCCCTTACCAATTATGTCATTCGTATACATGATCTCCCTAGTATGTGCCTAAATGGTATATCATCCTAAGAATATTTTTGCCATATTCCAAATCATTGTTTCCTCTATTTTGGATAGTGTCAGTATCAATCAAGCACTACTGGATACATGTAGTGTCCACCTTTACCAAAAAGGTCCTAGGTTATTGAAATAGTTATTTATCAAAATCAAGCCCTTCCCTTGATCCATCAAACATGTTTCACTTATCTGTTATGAAGGGATATCATCCAAAGAATCATTTATTTATCCACATAAATCCTATGCTAATCCTATCTAAATATCCACTTGAAGAACACTTGGAAAATTACTTGTAGATTAAATAATACATCTACACATCTTTGAGACACTATCTTAAAGCATCAAAATATAAAACACCCTCAAAGGAAAGTCCTTAAGCTAAGTTTAAACACCTAAAGTATGGTTAAAGTTACATATTATCAAGTGTTGAAATCTAAATATGTTTCATTACATTTTAATGGTTCATTACTGAGCACAAATACACATAGATGGAATAAATACAAGTAATTTGAGCCCTCTTCAAAGTGCTAAAATGTAGTAAATGCTAAACCACTTGGCAAGGTGTAATTGGGGTTTTCCAACCCATATTTATAACCCTTTTATATAGGCAAGCAAGTGTCAAAAATGAAGATAAATTTAAAATATGAAGGAACATAAATTTGAATGTGTGAATAGGACTGATCATTTTAAATTACACATAAAACATAGTGACAAATAGGCACATCAATATGTGGTACAATACACTGATAAAAACACAAGGGAAAGTTATGGCAGATAAAATATGTTTCCATTAGATGTAGGTGTTTGAGCATTATTGACATCATCCTGGTAGATGACAAAATAAAAACATAGATCTAGTAGATGAATTTGCATAAATATTGGTATAAACAAAATAGAAACAAGATAAACACCTATCTTCTTTAATTTATATAACTGATAAGCTCAATATCAACATTCTTTTTACATTCATATCTTTTGAATTTATTTCATATCATATACAATCTGAATTATCAAGGTTTTGACTTATTTAGATCACCTAATCTAAAATAAGGTAAAAAAATAGGAGGTAATTTGATCATGACTTATGTTCAATATTTACTTAAATATGTTGTATTTATTATTGAACAAGTATGTACATTTAGTTGAAATATGCTCAATGTCCAATATTTTTGCTTCTTCAACCCTAGCAATAGATGAAGGCCTAATTGGTTCATGAGTTTCAGCTTTTCTTGATCATTAAATAGATGTTATTGCTTTATTCATAATCCATACGTTAGATTTTTTTTTAAATTGGTATATTGGTATTAATAGTGTTTATTCTCTTAAAATGTTATTTTTTGATTAGTTAGAGTTCTTCCTCTAGATCAATAGCTCTATGTGTGAGATGAGTAAATGCTTTCCTTATTATTCTAAGTAACTTTATTTTGATAGGCTCTATGGGACCATTGATAGAAATATGTTGACTTTATAGATCACATGGTTGGTAAATTAATGAATATGTATGGAAATAAGACCCAAACATTAAATCACACATAGTTTCATTCTTATCTTATTTTATATGTTGAATGCTTTAGATTTTAGTTCTTGGTCTATTATTAGTAATATACCTATAATTTTTGTAAATAATCCATTGAATATAAGGAACCACTAGGTAAAGAATAGAACAAATATAACTCGTCACAAACCAAAGTCCTAAGAAATAACTTAAGAATCATTAAAATATGGACCTCACAATTACCTATAGAGGTCAATGTGTTGTAAAGGTGATCTTGAGGATCTATATGACCATCAAATCATTAGAATTTTGGAATGATCATGTCATGTGCAAGACATGTCCAATATGTATTTTTGGATAACATGCCTACACTCTATGTTGTTTTCAATGTGAGCCTTAGATTTTTTTCATTCGAATTTTAAAATATGATTTTGCCTCTATATGTCCCTTATAGCATGCCTTGCAGTGTCTAATTTAGGTATATGAAGAGTGATATTCTCAATAATCTCAATCAACTATTGAGTTATATCATTGATAGTAGAGGTAGGTAAATGTTTTTGCCTAGGTGTGATAATCTTTCTAACAGTCAAATAATTACTTCAAAATTTAGATTATAGAAGAAAATAAGTACAAACTTTAATGGAAGTGATGATCTTATTTACATCATTTATCCACTTTGCTAATATATCTTGGATAGATGGATTTGATTTAATACCTTGTGAATTACTATGATTGATTTTTCCATTGATTACCATATCTTTAGTGTGAATTATATATAATAAAGGATGAGTACTCTTATCACTTGAAGTTTAAAGTAAACGTAATATAGGTTATATGAGATCAAAAGTGTTTCTTGACATTTTAGAATGAACCATGACGATAATAAAGCAATGCACATGTAAAGGTATAGGATTGAAATAATTTATTAAACCTGAGGATTATATTTTCAAAAATATCCAAGCCACAAGGAAGAGAGGGTTTGTATAAAACCGAGATTAAATTTGTGAATGAGTCAGGTTCACTAATTATGTTACCATAATTTTGGTTTTAATCAAAATAAAAATTAAAGTAGTTTCAATTAAATAAATCTAATCATACATAATTAAAAATACATAATTAAAATATATATAATAGGCTACAATGAGAAATAAGTGTAAATGCAACAAATGAAACTAGTTTAAGCAATGAAAATGATAAAAGGGTAAGCTATGATCACATATATTTTTTGTTCTATAAATTTGAGACTATGTACAACTTGCACGTAAAGTTTTTAAATTATTTTATTCTCTGGGATATGAACATTCTTATGATGATTCTATAGAGACACACCATATGGTCACAACTAGTTGATTATGGCTGGGTTTGTCCTATTGTGGCCATGTTTGTCCTACCGAGGTTTCACATTCTATTTTTTGTCACTTATGTGTTATAAAATTATTTTTATGCATGTACCTTCACTTCAAAAATATGATGGGAAAACAAAATATTTAAATGTCCTCCTTGACCTAGCTTGCACTAAAAAACAAGAAAAATAGTTATGGAGTTGGGAAACCACCAACACAAAATCACAAACTATGAATCCCATATGCATGAAACTAGACCTCCATGTAGTTATGTGAGTGTGTGGATGGAATATATTGACTGAGGGTTTGAATACATATTTTTAACTTGAAGTGATGATGTAACTATATGCTATCTAATACCTTCCTTCCAAAAAATGGAAATGAATAAAAACCAAGAAAGAATGAAAATGTCGCAATTGTATGAGAATCAATGAGGTTTTATTTGAGTGATGATTTTATCTTGGTATTTGGGGGTTTCCTATTCTTTTTTCTTGATCCCTTCTTGGTTGTGTCTTCTTAATCATAAAGGGCTTGGTTAGAACTTGTATATACATAGGCTGACTTAGGATAGCTTATCCACATTTGCCGACCATGGTAATGCACAAAAATAAGAGTAAATACACAATACTCACAAAAATAGGCTAACGGGGAAAATAAATAAAAGGGACACACTTATGTGTACAGGTTTATCTAAGACAAACCCATATAGTATATGGGTTTGTTTGGGATGACCCCATATAATGTACAAGCCTATCTAAAATATGATTCTGGTATTGATTTCAAGAGACTCTTGACTAAGTGATAAGTGAGAAAGAGTCTATGTGTTAATAAATCTCTTTTTTTATAAGTGTTGAGTTGATTTTAAGTTCAATGGACCAAGTATAAACCTATTGTGGGGCCAAAGCAGCCTTAGGATTAGGTTAGATGTACAAGTTTTATAAATAAGATAAATTGGGAATAAGGGTCTTGTGTCAAATTTACATATCTACAATGATTATGGTTCCTTTCTTGGCCTTCCTCTCTCCTTATTTGTTTCTTCATAATTCTAGTTTTTTCATGTTCAAATACATTTAAAAAATCATGCCTTATTACCCCATGTCACATATACATCTTTAGTGTATCTTACAATTGCTTCTATAAAAAATGAATACTATATTGATTAATAATATTTGTTCACATTATAGATCAATTAAAATGATGCCATAATAAAATTGGGTCTCCTATTAACATATTGATTTATTGGTTGATTTATGATTCTCAAATCTTCATAAAGTTATGATACAAATTCTTTTAATTGGAAATGCATCATCATATCTATTAATTCAAATGATATAGAAATAAATTACAAAAAACATTTACAATAAAAAGGATGGGTTAGCATTCATGTTCCAATAGTCCTAAAACTCAAGAAATAGGACAAACAATTACAGTAACAAAAAGAAATAAAAGACCCATACACAGAGGACCAACAAACAAAAGTGGAGAAAAGTATAAATGGGCATAAATCTAACCCACTCAATGTCTTAAATGTGTGGATTTACTTCTACCTATACTCTCAAGGATGTTATTTTATGAGTCTTTCTTTACACTATGCATTTTAGTTTTCTTTTAAAAAGATCTCAATGTTTCTTCACCATTTGAAGGAATTTCAATGTTTGTATCTCAATAAAAACCTCTATAAAACTCTAAAAGATTTATGAAAGAGATAAAGGTTTTTCTTTAAGAGATCAAACTATGTCATCTTACTAGGGTTAAGTTATAAGGATGCTACCTAATAATGTTAGGATTAGGTTTAGGGGAAAATATCTAATTCACAATGCCTTAACTGACATAAGTAATAGCCTCAAATGGGATATTCATAGTCTCCTTCATGTGATAAGAAGAAATTGTTACCTCAAGAGCTTCACTGTCTTTTTTGGTGCACATTAAAAGTGTTGCCTGACCTATTATCTTAGGACCTTTGTCATCTAATTTGGTACCTATATTTACAAAAGGGTTAAAACTTAACCCAGTTGCAACTTTCTCCTTCCCTTTTGAGTTATATTTAAGGTGTTTCTTCCTCTTTTTAATGTCTTTTTCAACCATTACTTTCAAGAGACAACTTGGGCTAGATGACCATGGGCATGGTATACCAAACATCATAAAGAAGATTATCATAGTCTACTATTTGTTCAAACATATCTCCTTCTAGGGATTTTAATTACCAAACTCTTTTAAGAAGGGGTATACTCACATCCATTTAAACACAAATTTTAGTAACAATTAAAATACTTCATATTATAAGTTTCAAAAGATATACACACCATTTCTCTAAGAGACTTACCAATTTGCATAAAAATAGAATCTAACCACAAATACACAAAAAAGTTAGATAACTTTAATAAAACCGTATTTATACATTTTATTTTTTAATTAATAATAATTATATTGATATATTCCAATAGTAATTATAATTAATAGACACAATTCCTTTTAAAAAGACTCGATTTATATCTAACAATCTGATTGAGGTTACAGGTAATAAGTGATAGCGGTCTAATGGCGGTCTAAACCCAGTAAATCTTCTCCGAAGAAATACGAGATCCGGTCGACCATCCATGCTTGGTCACTGCTTTCTTCCTCTGTGTCATGTGGAAGCAGAGAACATCTGCAGAGAGGGCACGTCTGCTGACGGTGATCAATCCACTTATCCAAACATTGTCTGTGATATATATGACGGCAATTACACAGCTCTGGAATTTCGTCGTCTTCATCAAACGAGCTCAAGCAAACGGCGCACGTAACATCGTCCTCCATCTCACAAAACCCCTCTGCAAAATCTCTGAATCTCAAAATAGGCAAACTCTCTTTGATGATATCAGAGACATTCGCAGAGAAAATTTTCGAAAAGTCTTGCCAAGAAGAGCTGTCGGGCTGTAGAGGCTCGGCCAGTCCAACCCAAGAAAGAAGGCAACATATTACATTCCTTATATAAGCTATGGCAAATAAAAATTTGAATAGAAATGTTGAGAGGGGGAAAGCATGGAAGCCTGCAGGAAATACCATGGCTCACCAAACTTGAAGAAGATCAGCCACTTCAATTGTGCACATAAAATCCAACCAAAAATATGAAAATTTTAGAATGCTTACTCCATGTTTTTAAAGCGGAAATTCTGCCGCCCGACAGATTTTCTTCACACCACCATGATGTAATTATTCCATCGCCTACAGACGGAGTGGAACATATTTTCAGTCAATCGTCTAAGGGCCGTTCAAAGTAGGTATGAAGAATTTGAATGCCACTTGTCAGCTATATTAAATGCGTCCTTTACGCCACGTCAGCTTTCCCAAGAACCCATATATTATGCCGTTCCTGCTGTCAGCGTCGGTGGGTCCGACGTGGGAAAGTTACGTTTTATTTTGTTTTTTAAGTTTTATCGGTTTTCTTAAGTTGTATAGGTCCCACTAAAAGAGAAGCCGAGCCCCACCTAATACTATTCCATCTTAATTTGTTTTGTTTTTGTTTGTTTCTATGCCTTTTTCTTTCCTTTCCCTTTTTTTTTTTTTTTTGGGTGGGTGGTTTTATTTAAATGATTTATATTAGTATTTAAAATGTATCATCTATCTAAGGTTTGATTAAAGTTAGATTTTTTTCGTTTATTGATTTATTTAAGTATTTAGTGTCAATGGGTTTGTTTTGGAAAAGTTAGGTTTTTTATAATTTGTTGGTTTACTTAAGATGTATAGGTTACATTAAAGAAAAGTCTAGTCCTACCTAGTAAATAAGATAAGATAAATATATTAATGTCCGACAAATGGTCATATAAGTAGGTCAAAGGAATTGTAGAGTACAAAAGGTGTCAGAGCTTGGTTTTCCATGGATAATATAAAGCAGATAGAGAAATAATACAATAAAGAGCAAGGGCCATCAAAAACGAAAGAGGTGAAGAACAACTCGTAGCTAATGACCCAAGCCACATGGAGAGGTGGGAAAGTACAATATGAGAGAAGAACTAGGACAAGCAATGAGAAAGGTCCCTCAAGGAGTGGACCCAACTCTCCTAACATCTGAGGCCATCAAAAAGAAACTCAAAATAGATAGATAACTAGTGGAAGAGGAAGTGGAGTGTCTGGTCTATCCTGTGTGCTAGTATTTGGAGGGAGTAGCTCATCACAACAATCTAGTGGATCTAGTCTGACTCTTGGCGTTGGGGATGGAATGATTATGACGATGAAATCTTGGGGAGTTGTGAATGGTCCCTCAGATCCACATTAATATGGATTGTGAAGCTGTGTTGATGTCGATTTGACGCTTAGTGCCTCTCCTTGAAGGTAGCACCGTAAATAAGAAAGTAATTTTCTAGATAGACTGTGCTCTAATAGGGCCCTGAATCATGAGATCACGAGGTTTGAGGACCTCCTGCATATTTAGAGCCAGACATCTCTGGTCTTCATATCTGAAGAAGACAGAGAGAGTTTGGGTCTCTCTGAAAAGGCAATGGAACCTCCCTCTGATCTCGTAGTAGATGGGACAATGAAAGATGAAGTGTTCTTCATCTCAACCTCTTGAAGACTGCATAACTAACATATCATGTTTGCTCAATCCATCTGGTGTTATGTCTTAATCCGAAGCCTATGGGAACCCACTCTGAACTATCCAAGGGGAATATGGAGAGCATACGTCCAATGGTGAAAAGTGTATTGAGGACGGACAATAAGCCCATTCCTTCATTCCAAGAAGGATAGGTTACACTAAAGAAAAGTCAAACCTTATCTTGTAGATAAGATAAGATAAGATAAATATATTAATGTCTAACAAATGACCAAAAAAGTAGGTCAAAGGAACTGCAAAGTACAAAAGGTGGCAGAGCAAATCTGGAAAACCAAATGGTTTCCCACAAAGAATAAAAAGTGGAAAGAGAAATAGTATAACAAAGAGTGGAAGCCTTCAAAAAGGAAAAAGGCAAAGAATAACCTACAACCAATGACCCCAACCAAATAGAGAGGTGGGAAAGTATAATAAAAGAGAAGAACTAAGAGAAGCCATGAGAAAGGTCGTTCAAGGAGTGGACCCAACCCTCCTAACATCTAGGGTCATCAAAGAGAAACTCAAAATAGATGGATAACTAGTGGACGAGGAGGTGGAGTGTTTGGTTTGTCCTATGTACTACTATTTGGAGGGAGTAGCTTGTCATGATGATTTAGTGGATCTAGTCTGACTCTTGGGGTTGGGAATGGAATGGTTATGTTGATGAGATCCCATGGAGTTGTGAATGGTCCCTTGGATCTACATTGATTTGGAGTGTGAAGTTGTGTCGATGACGATCTAGCATTTAGTGCCTCTCCCCAAAGGTAACACTGTAAAGAAGAAAGTAATACGTTGGATAGACTATGGTTTAGTAGGGCCCTGAATTATGAGATCTTGAAGTTTGAGGGCCTCTTACATATTTAGGCCTGACATCTCAGATCTTCATATCTGAAGAAGAAGAAGAGATTCTGGGTCTCCCTTAAAAGGTAGTGGAACCTCCCTCTGTTCTCGTAGTAGATGGAGCAATGAAAGATGAAGTGTTATTCCATCTCAACCTCCTAAAGATTGCATAACTAACATATCATGTATGCTCGATCCATCTAGTGATCTATCTCAATCCGAAGCCTATGAGAACCCACTTTGAGCTATCCAAGGGGAATACATAGAGTATGCATATAATGAAATAAAGTGTATTGAGGATAGAAAATAAGCCCATCCCTCCGTTCCAAGAAGTGCTCTACATAAAAAGCCATCTTTGGGCGTAAACCCCCATAGGGGTTAACCCAAGTGGTATGTATAAAATTTGTATAAATATCCTCCTTGATGATTTTGTTCATCTCATGTCTAATAGGTAGAAAGTGGCTCAGACCATCCAAAGAGTACTTAAACAAAGGGAGATGGTCCATCCTAATTCCCACATAACCTAAGAGATCTGAGACCCCAATGTACCAACAACGAGCCCATCCAAGATGGCCAGAATGGGAAATATCCTCTAAATAAAAATAAGCTAAGTACAGGTATATGTCATGCCCCTTCGCTAAGTCAGTGAAGCTCTAGATGCGGTGCAATAAAGAGATAAAATCAAATATAGTCTCCATTTTGAAGGGATGAGCCCCAAACTCTACAAGGATGATGTATTGGGGAATAGTTTATTTACACCTGATAATGTGGCAGAGAATAAGTGTTTAAACTCTCTCAACTAAATCTTGATCAGAATCAAACAAAGAGGGTCCCAAAACCATGGAACCATAGAGAACAATGAGCCTGATAAGGGCATCCATGAAGGACATCTTGGAAGAGATGTCCTGAAAATGGTGTCAAAAACATTATCTCTAAAGAAGGGCTAAAGAACTATACCACTTGTTGATTCGAGGATAGAGGGCCTGTCTTAGGCTAAAGTAAGGTCTAGATAAATGTACCCCAAGTAAATATAGGTGTTGGCAATCTAAATCTCCTCCCCTTTGAAGAAGAAATGGAGGTTTGAGGTCTTCAACCCATTGAAGACCATAACCTTGGTTTTGCCTAGGTTGAATCTCAACTGTCAAAGATCACATAAAAGAGCTAGGGCATCTATCTATCATTACAACACCTTAGGGGAGGAGGACATGAGGACCACATCATTCAAAACTAGGTGGAGAAGGAAACCATCACCATCTTGGATATCCTCATGAAGGAAGGTCTCAACCTCATCAATGTATATTCCAAAGACATTGGGGGATAGGGGGAAACCATGTTTAAGCCTAATGGTACACCTAATAAAGTTTGATAACCCATGGGTAGTATGAACATGATCAAGGACCATCTCATAGAGGTGCATAAAGGGTTTCAAAAGGATCTCATAAATCCTAATGTCTCTGAGCCTCTAGAATAGAGCCTCCCACGGAATAGAGTCAAAACCTTTTCAAAAGTTTATAAAGTAGCAATAGAATTTTGATGAGCGATGATGTGCTTCCTCACTGATGGCTTAGAAAATAAATTTTTGGTCTATGGTATGATGATCTAGATGGAATCTTGTCTACCCCCTAGCTCTGAGGTGTCTCTACTCCAACTCTTTCGAAAGCCACATGTGGAAAATTGTAACATATAGTTTTGAGAATATGTGGCCCACCATGATCATCTTATAGTTTTTGGGATCTAAACTGGGGCTTGATTTGTGTATCAAATGAATGATGTGATGTGACCAAGATGATGGAAAACCTAATGAACCACATGGTTGAAGAGATCAGCCAAGTATCTACCCAAAACCTCAAATCTGTGTTTGAATAATTCTTATTGAAAACCCTCCTCACCAGTTGTCCAACCATTTTTCATCACTTTGAAAACTTCTCTAATGTTCCTGAATGTGAATAAGTGGCAAGAAGAGGGTGGGGAGGAAACATGAATCAGAGATTAGCTTAGAATATCATAAAGAGTGGATGTGTGGGAGATCATCGATCTAGGGTTAAACTCAAGAGGAAGGGGAGAGTGGCAGAGGAGGATGGTGAGCTATAATTGTTTGGGAGTGTGGATGAAAGAATCCTATAAGGTTCATCTCCCAGGAAAGGATGCATGACTAGGAGAGCTATGAGTCTTAGATTAAATGATTGATTTATTAACAATTTATTGGCATTGTAGATTAAGGATTTAATTGATGCATAATTTTATGATGAAGGATCATGATGATGAAGGTTATGATTGTAGAGAGGATTGCATAAAAATATTAGTAAAAAATTAGTCCAATAAATCAAAAGAAGAATGCATAAGAGTAAGTTGAATTAAGCCTATCTATTCATACAAGAATTACAAAGGATATCAAAAAACATATGAAAGAAGGCAACACCATATTACCTTCCCAAATAGATTGACTATACCAATGAGGCTTAAAATCATGTTCTCCCTTGATCAAGATATCTTGTCTTCAACAACAATGGTGTCCAACTCCACCAATGTCTCAAGAACTCTTTTTAAAACCTAGACTCATGATTTGGAATCACTAAACTAGCCTATGAATGAAGCTTGCATACAAAATCAATGATCAAATGTGAAAGATTATGGAGACAATTCAACATAATAACTTTACACACATCAAGCTTAAAAATGATGTTTATGGCCTCTCTATTTATAGATTTTTGAGATTACTCAGAATCAACCTGAACCATCCGTCTCAAGATTGAGATGTGTGGTTAAGGATTAATTCAATTATCTAATTAAAATTGATAAATATCCCTCATAAATATTTGGGATAGAAGGGCATTTAAAATGAATGAAGGGTCTTAATGAGGCATGGGATACCCATAATCTTGATATTTTATACATTTATGGCCTAGGGATGTCTTCCCAAGAAATGATGTCATTAAGTAATGCAGTTAATAGAAATCAATTTCCAAAAAGTAATATTCAGTAAATCTCATGGAAAATCCACTTAAGCTCTTGATTTGGATCAATTATCCTTAAACAAGGTCAATCAATGTTTGTGCAATTATTTAGAAATTGGCCCTCAATTAATCAAAATGGTTAGTAAGTCATATTATTGGGTCATAATTTGACTCGAGAATAATTGGGAGGTGATGTTAGATGAGTTGGAACAGTATTCCTATTTAGGATCCTGCCAACACAAAATAATAAAGGTACATGGCATGTACCAATGAATTATAAGAAAAAAGTGATCTAGAGCACAAAAAGGTGAAATCATCTTTTTGACTTGAAATGAATTGATCAAAGTTAGGTATCACTTAAAATGCATTGCCCTATTTAGGGATACTTTGACCTAAATCAACACTTATAAATGACAAGCTCAAACCATTTAGGGTGTTTTAATGATTTTGACCTAAAATGTACACTTATGTGCAATTCGAGTAAGATTGACAATTTCAACACAAATGGTGTTAGGAATTGGATGTCTACATTTTGCCATTATTTGAGGTGTAGTGAGAAATTCAAGTGGAGCAACATCTTTTCAAAGAAAATAGTTGTCAAGAAGAAATTGTAAATGACCCATGAGGCCCCCTCAAGAGGACATACTAGGAGGAAAGAGAAGAATGGACTCTAGAAAAGAGAGGGAAAATGAAAGATTAACCCATAGAGTAGATCACATCCAAACAAGTTAATGTTTGCACCCGTGATTACCATCAATGATCAAAATATAAGTAGAGGTATAATAATCCCTAGTAGATGGGATGAATGTGAAAGATATAATCCATAAATGTAAGGGACACACTTTAAACGTACCCAATTTGAGATTGCAAGGTGTGCGCTTACGACATTGATCAATCTTGAGATAAGTTGCACACTAAATATTAGAATCATGGCCATTAGTGTGGAGAGATTGGAATTATAGGAAATGAGAGACTGTTCTGCTTCAGGATGGAAAGCAACACTAGATTGGGGTCTCCAAAGAGAAGATAATAAGAAGTTCCCCAACAGAGCAAAATGTGATCATGATAATGTAGTTTTGCTCTAGTAGGGAAAATTTTGATCATTGATAAAGAATAAATAATGGTTTATCCCTATAGAGATGACTTGATTTTGATGTGGTTTAGATGTTGTGCCCTAGGGTAGGCGAATTGCAAGTAAAATAGCTCAAGGATATAACCCAAAAGATAGGTTAAGCCCCACAAACATATATGTGATGGTGTAATGGCTTAAAAAGCCACATAAACCCAACATATGAGAATTCACAAAGTGATGAGAGAGATGAAAATAAGAAAGGAGATGACCGAGCTGATTCCAGATGTACAATACAAGTGGACACTGGCTACATAGTTCCATGGACTCATGTTCCAACATGAACTTCAGGCCAATGTAGTTCACCCAAGTTTGGGAAAGAATGGAGTGAGGAATGTTGAAAATGGACCAAGATTTGATTAGAATCATAATGTATGCAAAGAGATGCATGTATAAGCATATATTTTAGTGCCAAAATGCATAATACCTAGATTTTGAATTTCGTATCATGAACCTAGATTATGCAAAGTGTTCTTGAGAACTGTTCATCAAAGTGGTGTTGACGTTAAGACTTTGAGACCTGACCAGAAAGTGATTGCTATAGAAAAATAAATTAGGCATCATAAGTATGAATGACTTAGAATGATAGAATATTCCAATTGCACTTAGTCGGTTCAAATGTGAACACCTATAACTAAGGATAATGGTAAAACAATGACAAAAACTAGAGTTACAACTATTTACATTTAAACAAAAAAAGAAAGACAAAGAAAAATATTAACATACATGAACCTAACTTAAAATCAAGATATGAACAATCAGGATTCAAGTAGGAAAAAAATGTTTAAAAATAAAAATCAAGATCATCTTAATGACATGAGCCCAAGATATAAATAATCAAGATCCATGTGGACCATCAAGACATTCTGCACACAAAAGAAAAAAGTGAAATCAAATAGAAAAACAATACACCAAAAAAAGTCAAATAAACAAAAATGGTCCAATAATAACTTAGTAACATAGGATCAAGATATAAATAATCAAGATCCATGTGAATCATCAAGATGTTTTAAAACACAAAAGAGATAAGAGAAAACATACAGGGAAACACAAGACCAAGATGAGACAAGAAGTAATAAAAAGAGAAAAAGAGAAGAAATAAAAGGAGAGGTGCAAAAGCACAAAAAAACACCAAGAGAACTTAAATAAACACACACACAAACAAAATCTAAGTTAGTGCAAATTAAAGACAAATATTCATGCACGTGTGGTAGAGGCGTTACTTTCCACCATAACATAACAAAGAACATTAACACAATAATTGTTCCCTAATTAAAGAGTAAAAATGACAAAAGAAATGGGGGAAGAAAAGAAAGGAAGGGTTGGCCGAGCTAACTCTAGATGTACAAGACAAATGGATGTTGCCTACATAGTTCCATGGATGCATGTTCCAACATAAACTTCAGGACAAATGTAGTTCTTCCAAAAAATGAAATAGAAGAAAAATGATGATCATACCAACATGATTGATGTTATAGAATAAATGCAAGATATGACAAAAAAATGATAATGGTCTTGAAAACAACAAGCTGGTGGGATGGGAAAGAATGATCTTGTAAAACAACAAGTGCGTGGGACAAAATGAGCTAGTGTTTCTTTGCTTGCAAAATGGTAAGAGTGTAGCATGATGGGATAGGAATGTATAAATGTATAGAAGCATGAGATAATTTTTTATTCTTTTATGGATCATGTTATGATGTTTTTGGTATTTTCAATGTATTTCCAATGTTTTTGGTGTTTTTGGAATAAAATATGCATGAGGTGGGACCATCTAGTCAAGAAGATGCACGCCCAAGAATAGAGGTTCCAATAAAATAACTAAGATAGCTGCAATGACTCATGCTCACAAATTAGTGAGAGCAAAGACCCTGATAAGATGAAAAATACCTACAAAGAGCAGCAAATGTAATATAAAATAGTGTGCAACATGAAGCAAATTCAAAAAATTATTTATGTTTACTGATCTGTAATAGTGTGGCAAAGGTCCTAAACTGAGAAGATGTTCTTGTTCACTTGTCTAAAGTTGAAAAATACTATCTTGGTTGAACTGATTTGTAAAACTAGTGTTGAAGATGGTCATAATGTTCATGAAACATAATCAGGATCATAATTAGTCAACAGATAAAAACTATTCAAGCTTACAACATGCCTCAAGACATAACAAATAATATGGTTCTTAAGGCGATTGGTCCAAAGAATAGGGTCCAACACATGGTTGGTCCAAAGTGGGATAAAGAACATGGTTCTCTTTTGAGAATGGTCCAAGATAAGATAAAATGTGTTTAGAGTGCCAACGATTCAAATCCTCCACTATCCAGACTCATGAAGCACAGGCCAAGGTAATATAAAATGTGTTCAAGGTAGGATAAAATGGTTGGATAAAATTACTTCAGCACAAGTTACCCCCACTTCAGGGGTCTTGTAGATAATGGTTCAAAGATATTCATGCATAGAACCTCTTAAGGTGTATGATGTTCATAGGATCTAGAAGTTCTTCACTGTTAGGTTTAGCTAGCCATTATTCCCTTGATCCATAGTTTGTCATGACAATATATGATCCCAACCAATTAGATTGAAACTTACCTTTCTTTTTACGTTCAACATTCATTTTATTTTGGTTCTCTTTCCAAATCAAGTCAACAATCTCAAAATCTCGAGGGAGAATGTGCTTGTTTTAGCTTCTCCATAATTTGTTCTAATAAGCCTATAAGTTTTCTAGGGCAGCCAAATGCTTACCATCAAGAATTTTTAGTTCTTGCAAGTGTGAGGCCCTATAGTTTTCATCATCTTCAATGTGCTCTAGTGATATTCATCATGATGGTATCTCAATCTCAATTAGGATAATAGCTTCAGTGTCAAAAACAAGGGAGTATGGAGTGGCTTCAATTGGGGTTCGATGATTGGTTATATAAGACCAAAGGGTAGGAAGGATTTTCAAGTGCCAATTATGGCTAACATCAGTGACACTATTCTTTAAGATGGCTATAATGATTTTGTTTGATGCCTCAGCTTATACATTGCCTTGTGGGTCATATGGATTTGATTTATTGTGCTTGATATTGAATTTTATATATAGAGATTTCACATCTTGGTTCATAAAGGATTCACTATTATCAGATATAATACAGGTTGGGATTCCATATCAATAGATGATATGGTAATGAATGAATTTTGGCTATCTGATTCCTGATAACATAAGTTATAAAAATGGACTCAATCCACTTGGTTAAGTAGTCGGTTGCAGTCAAAATGTGTTTATGACCAGTTGAAGATGTTGGGTTAATTTTATCGATGAGATCAAGACCTCATGTTGAGAATGGCCATGGTGGTGTGATTGTATTTAGTGGTAAAAAAGGTATGTGTATCAAGTTGCTATGTTATTGACAAGGAACACACTTCTTCACATTGTTACAAGCATCAATCTGTATTTTGGGCCAATAATAGCATGTTCTGAGGAGCTTCTTTGCTAGGACTACACCATTAGTATGGGCCCCACACATTCCTTCATGAACCTCCTTTAGTGAGAGCTTGGATTTTCACAAAGATAAATAATGAACAAGTGTTCCATCATAGCCTTTACGATAAAGCATGTTTCAAAGGAGAGTATAACATGTTAAGTGATGAAGGAATAATTTATGTTGGTTGTTAGAAAGGTTGGCAGGGAAGACATGACTATGGAAATAATTATAAAAATCTTGGTACCATGGTAGCTCAGGTGGGGGATTAGGACCAACAATGGTGCATACCCTCTCTGAATCTATTATAATATGCATAGGTTGAAGAAGATTTTCTATCAAGAACTGATATTTTTTAGCACTACCATCTATTTGAATCATGGAACCAATCATTTCCATTACATCAGTGGATCTATTTTTTACTCTCAGAACTTATTCAAACTACAGAGATTTAAAATGTGTTTTGAGGTTATCAATAATTTACTTGTAAGGAACAAGCTTGTCATCTCTTATTTGATACTAATTAGTGGTCTGATTCATGATTAACTATGAATCTCCATATACTTTTAAGCTTTAAATATCCCACTGTAGAGCAAGGTGAAGCCTTTCAATCAATGCCTCATACTGGACCATATTATTTTTACAATGAAATTGTATATGAAACGCTTTGCAAATCAAATCCCCCTATGGTTTGATCAACAATATGACAGCTCTAGATCTGTAGGATGTGAAGGATCCATCAAAATAGAGCATCCAATTTTCAAGTTACTATGATGCTTATTATATCATCATGATTGAATCATCTAGAAAGTCAAATTTGAGAGGTTGAGTATCCTCAATAGGAGCTTCTGCAAGTTGGTTAGTAATTACTGACCCTTTGATTGCCTTTTGATTCTAGTACTCAATGTCAAACTCACTTAGGAGCATAACCCATTTATCCATGTGTCCTTGAAGAGATTCTTTAGATAAAATAAACTTGAGAGGGTCCAACTTGGTGATGACAATAGTTTTGTTATTTAGCATATAATGTCACAATTTTTTAGTAGCGAACACCATGGATAAACATGCCTTCTCAATAGGCATATAATTACATTCATAAACCACCAATGTGTGGCTTGAATAATAAATAACATGTTCCTTACCATGATCATCATATTGGGCTAAAAGTTCCCCTAATGCATGTTATGTAGCTGATATATAAAGAAGTAGTTGCTTTCCCTATGTTGGCAGTCTTAAGACTGGTGGATTGGCCAAGTATGTATTAAGCTTTGTAAATGTTATTTGACAATCTTCATCCTATTGAAATGTTACCCCTTTTTCAAAATATGATTAAATGGGTGGCACTTATCTGCCAATTGAGCAATGAACCTGTGTATAGACTGGATCTTTCCTTGCAGGCTTCGTAACTATTTAAGATTATTTGGTGGAGGCATTTTCACAATATTGTTGAATTTTGTAGGGTCAACTTTGACCCATCATTGTTATATAATGAACCCTATAAATTTCCCTGATGTGACTCCAAAGACATAATTTTTAGGATTCAAGCAGACTTTATATTCACAAAGCCTCTCAAAGATTCTTTGTAGAACATCAGGATGTCCATCTCTTGTTCATGATTTTTCTAGTATATCATCAACATAGTCCTATACAATTTCATGTATCATGTAATGGAAGATGATAGTCATTTCACATTGATATGTTTATCTAGTGTTCTTCAAGCCAAATGACATGACTTGATAATAGAATGTCCCCCATGGAGTGGTGAATGCAGTCTTGTGATGGTCTTTAGGGGCTATATTGATCTGATTATAACTATAAAATGCATCCATTAAGGAAAAAAATTTGTACCCAATAGTTGAGTCAATGATCATATTGATGTTGGGTAGAGGAAAATCATCTTTGGGGCATTATTTTTTGATATCTCATAAATTTGTACTAAGACGTATACGTAGGGTATTTTTATTCACTGGGCCTATGTTGGAAACCCATTTAGAGTAATCCAATGGTCTAATAAAATTGGCTCCTAAAAAATTTTCTAGTTTGGCCTTAACCAATAGGGTGATGCATGGATGCATCTTTCTTAGTTTCTGCTTGACTGGGTTGGCATCGGGACGGACAACAAGGTGATGCACAACCAAATTAGGGTCCAAGCATGGTATGTTAGAATATGTGCATGTAAAGATCTCTATATAATCCTTAAGAATGGATATAATATGCTCACATTATGCTTGAGTAAGGGAAGCTCCAAGATAAATAATTTTGGGATCCTCATAGGTTTCCAAGTTCACTTTTGTCATGTTTTCCATAAGGAGTGTGGATCCATCTTCTAGAATTATAGGTAAGGTATGATTATGGGTATCTTCTTCTACCACATCTTCTAGTTGTGCATCCCAAAGATCCGGATAGTATGAAGAATCAAAATCTTCTATCTTAGGTAAAGGCCAATTAGCAAAAACCTCTATAAACTCAAGAGCAAGACACTCAAACATTTTTTATTGTTCTGAATATATTCTTGTACTATCTATAGAACTTCAACTAGATGGACCTTTTGTTTCTTAAGGGGATGAGCAAACGTTCCCACCTACGAGCACCTAAAATAGGTTTTCACTTGAAGGCTTTTCTTTTTCTTTACTTTTTCCTTGATCGATGAGGCCCTCAAAGAGGTTTTCACCTGAAGATCTTGATGTTTGTTCTGTATTATGACTAAAAAAGTTTTCTTGCTTTCCAAAGTAAGTAGAAGGATCCAATGAAAAATCAAATCCTTATTTGTGATCACCAATGGGCAATCCATCTCAAAATTTGATGTATTCTATAATTTATTCTTCATTTTGAAACTCATCAAGGCATATGACCAACTTTTGTTGGTCCCAATCTATGATTTCAAGATGGCAAAGGCAGAGTGAACAATGAGGGTTTACTTCAGGATGGGAAGCTCCAATGGTAATATATAATGTCCTACTTCAGGAAGGGAAGCATCACTAGGATGGGTTTTTGTTTCAGGATGGGAAGCTCTAATAGGTGTTATGGTTAATATGGCATTTTAATAAAATAAATCCAAGTCAATAAGTTCATCAAAAAGGCTATAATAAGATGATGTGTCACTACTAGGAGTCTCATCACTAGGCACTTCGAAAGAGTCACTATCAAAATTAATGAGGTCACCCTCTGGTGGTATAAATCTAAGACCATGATTCCACTTGATAACTCCAACTGATAAAGGATCCAAGATTCTTTACGCTCGTGGGCCAAGGCCCTTCCATGTATAGTCAAGATGATCCATTATCTGGTTAGCGATAAGATACTTTAGATTCTAAAAACAATCAACAAAGCCTTCAGAATATAACTAATCTCCCTTGGTAAAAGCCTCTCGATCTTTCTTTGGCATGATTATAGGTACAAAAAACACAAGTGGTTTTGGTTATTTCTTCTTTAGCTTCAAAATTTGGTTGGGTCTATTATGAGTCTAGGAAGTTTTAGGCTTACCAAATGATTTAGGGGATTTAGGCAACTTTTTAATATGGAGGACATCTTTTAGATGGTACGTGGAAATACATATGTCTTTAATAACAACTTGATTTGCAAGAGCTGTAGGAAATGGATCGATCAAAGTAGAGGCTTGATCACCAGGGTTGATATAATTAGATGGAGATGGGTGGGAAACAATGGCTTTGTTCTTCTTCACAATGAATTCAGAAATTGGGAAATAGTTATAATTATGAAACTCAGATTCAAGATGTTTGTAATGTTTATAAGGTTGTTAATCAGTGGGGATAGTAACCTCAATCTCATCGTGGGGAAAGTTAAGGCACTGGGGAAGAGTGGATGGAACTGCCTATACTTCATGGATCTAGGGATGACCAAGAAGTATGTTACAAATAATTTAAATATCCACAATATGGAATAATGTGTGATGATAAATAGACCTAACCATGACTACCAACCAAATTGTACTAAAAGACTCCCTCTTGATGTTTTCATAAGCCTTGATTGTAATATTTTTTGGTTGAATGTCTTTATACATGTAGCCCAATCATCATACCAATTTGAGAGATATGATGTTTAACCCTGAACCATTATCTATAAGAACTCACGTGATCTTATGATCTACAATGATTATCTCAATGTATAGTGGGTTATTGTGGTTTTGGCCAAGAGTGGACATGTCTTTTTGGTCAAATGTAATTTGCAGAAATGAAGACAAATGTCCAACTAGGCTCTAAAACTGATCAGGGTTTATATCATTAGGTATAGCAAATTCTTGAAAAAGGTTGTTCAAAATAGTTTTATGGACATCAGATGTCTACAATATTTCTAATGTGGACTTGGTAATTTTCATATTTCTTATTAATGTGGTATTATTGATTTATTTATCGAGCCTCTTTTAAATTGTTATAATTGTATATATAATATGTTATTTGTTTAAATAGATTATCAATTCCCAATGTTATCATTTTTATTTGATATCATCTCGTGATAATATATTCTTGTTGGCATATTTAATAGTAATTTACAATCATTTTTTCCTTACTTCTATAAACACAAAATTTTACACCAATATAAAAAAACTAAATCCAAACTAAGTGCATACATCAAATTTGAAAATGGATATGTTGGTTCCCTAAAATACACCATGAGATTGTAGCCATGCCATGTTAGGATGCTCACGTGGAACAAAGTCAAGGGAGTGTATAAATTCATCTATGCATGGGTCCTAGTGGGAAGTTCAGCGGAAGTCAACCCATTGACTACACCAAACAAAAATTACAAACTAGTATGGTAAAGTCCACAAAAATAGCTTGGCAAAAAGTGGAAGGTGCAATGCATTTTGAACCAAACTATGTTCAAAGTGATGGGGCATTTCTAGATCCCACAAGTAACATCGATAAAGGGAGATTTGGTAGAGATAGGGTGCACTAAATTATAGAAACATCACTAATCCTAATTTATCTTCCAAAAATCACATAAATGTTCATAAACGTTTATCCTTGGCAGAATTATAGAAACATCTACCAAAATATCTTCTGCAAAAACTTGATCCCACTTGCCCATGAAATCTTGGTACGATCCTAATAAATTTTATTGGTTTCATTCTAGTTAGGGTCATTCTCATGAGACTTGTAGGCAAATTCATAATTATGGATATGGATTTCCTTCTCGGTCCCAATTTTGACCATGATTCTATCATTTGTAAGTGTCATCAAGCCTATGACATTGAATTCAAAGCCCATGAAACACAAACTAAATATCAAGATTTGAACTAGGATAATGCTCATTTAGCCATCTATAAAGATCTTCTTTCAAATCACCAAGATAACCTAGATGAACCTACCCCTTCTAGCAATAATGTTCATGGTTTTCTTGATTCAATGCCTAAAGATAATGTGGTCTATATGATTAATATGTAAAGGGTGGTTGCCTTCATTGATCCTCATCCCATCCACACTCCTCAATTATCTCACGTTTTTCTTGTTATCCAAGACTCTTCTCCAACTCACTTAACAGAGTTAGGGAAAGAAGACCTTATTTATTTTGATGAAATAATTCCAACATCTCCTTTGAATAACACTTCTCACACCATTTATACCATTCCTCCAACCTCTTTACCCATCACCAATGATACTCAAACTTTTATCAACACTTATTCTCAAACCAAATTTGTATCTACTACCCCATCTTCTCAAGACAATAAATAAAATTGTCCTCTAATTAAACCTTTTGCATCTTATCAAGATAAATTCACATTCACTGTGGCTCCTCCCTTTAAGGACCTCCTTCAACACTATGCACCTCTTTCCAATAGTGCCCTTATGGGTTATGATGAATGGGATCCTATCATATAACTTACTAATATCCCATCTCAAATACCATTTATCAAACTTATGTGAACCTCTCCACATCATCTTAAGCATCTTATGTATATTTTGATCAAAATGAACATCCCTCATCCTCCTCTAATAGGACGTGAATCAACCTTATCCAAATCATAAGATAGAATTTTATAATAATGCGAAGAGATATCCATACATGTTGATAAAACAATGGATACTTATCTTTCCATAAAATTCCCCATTGATTCTATGATCCCCGATGAGATTATTATTCATTCAAATAATCTTCTATTAGATTATTTTACTCATGCTTTCTAGGTTCTAGGTATTTATGTTTACCTAGTTTTGTGTTATGTGGGGTTTAGTCCCATATTGGCTAGTTTAGATTTCACATTATTTTGCCTTGCCTATATAAGCAAGTGATCTCATTGTAATATATATGATTTTATATTCTTAGTTATGCTCTTATAATATATTTACATATCTCATTGTGTGTATAACAACTATCTTGTTTACAATTGGTTGCCTCTGAGTATATGCTAAAGCATTAATGGTTGTGGTAATGAGACATTAGAGATATCTTTGCTGAAAAGTTTTGATACCTCTTTCATGGTATCAGAACTGGATTGGTGTCTCTTGCATAAGTTGGATACAAATTTTTAAACTAAGGATGATTTCAATAGAGAAATCTATGATTCTGCAAATCAGCCTTGGACGATTTTGGGTAGGCTGCCCAAAGATTATTCATTTTTGGACATGGGAAGGCTTTATGGCTTTGTGGAAAGATTATTTTTCTTTTTTTATTGTAGATCTAGAAGTGACCTTCCATATCTAATGCCCAGAAGATGGCATAAGTATTCATCTTGTTGCTACATAAAAGTATTTAGTGCACCATTTTTTAGAAGAGGGTGTTGGATTTTCCTAGATAGCTAGAGAGTTGGAAGGAAAACATCCAAATTTGAGGAGAGACCTACATTAAAGAGAGTTAAATTATTTTTACCTCAGAAGAGGTATGTGCTTATTTTCTCTCTCTTCAAGTCCTCTTATTATGCAGGCCAAGGTTATGTTGGTAAGTTTCATAATTGGAATGGAGTGTGTTATGGGTGGAGTGAACCACTGATTTGAGTTGAGGTGGCTCCAAAATAAATTTGACAATGTTATATCCTAATGGAATCCTAGTTTCCTACCTTTTGTTAGGTGAATAACACCAGTAATCCATCATTTTCTCCTTTTACATAGTTAGAAATTCATTATTTTTGCCTTATCAGCTATATTTTTTCCTTAAGAGGAAGTGTAGTTCACTCGCACATGCATAAAGGTCATTGGATTGAATTTTTTTGGCTTCTATTGATTTGAAGAGGTTTTTGATTCTATGACAGTTCCAACAAGTGGTTAGAAGGCTACACCCACCTTAGCCACACTATTTTCTTTAAACTTTTAGTGTAAATTTTATTAAATAGGCCTCGTTTACATAAAAATGATTCTTTAATAACTTTTGATCGATAACTCAAAATTGAGATTTTAAAAAATTCATATCTTTTTCATTTTCCATGCATTGGTCTATTTATATTAGAAACTATACTAAAATATAAATTACCACATTCTTAGGGGTCTCTTCACATTGGTTGTGTTACCTTTGATTATTATCATGCGGTAAAATTTTTAGTGGTGATGCATTTTGCTATGTTTTGAGCATTTATAGAGGGATTATTCTTGTTTTTCACATACCTTATCTCTTTTATTTGTCATATATTAGAGGGTGAATTTTGGTCTGGTAGGAGGTCAGACCCCCTCATAAACACAACAAACTTCCTTCTTGTTTCTTATCGATTGCATTACCATCATTTGTTGCACTCATGGATGCATTTTTGGCTAAGTCCAACATCTTATTCTTGAGTATGCATTGTCACTACTATGGCGTTTCATGTGATATATTCCTTGTATTATACTTTACACATGCACTATCTTGAATGCATTTTTGGTTGAGCCCAACGTCCTTTTTGTATGTGCTTTGCACATTGTTTTTAGCTACTGATCCTTTTTTGTTATGTTTGCATACATTATGGATCTTTCTATAATTTTTCACACTCTTATATCAACCCATGACATGCATTAATACATTGACACATTGATAGTTGTGTCATGTCTTCTCAAGGCCCCTTTTTTAGCACCTCACCTTCTTTTATGGAGATAATTTTTCTACTCCTTTGTTTTGGAGCATCTCTCTTGATGGATTATTTGATAGGTCGACATTATCCTCATTTTAGAGCTATTATAGTGAATCCTAGTGTCTTCCTTGTTTCCATTTTTTGGTTTTTTGTGTATGGGTTATATTGTACTCACACTAATTTATAAGGTGCCATGGAGGGTTTGCTCATTCAGCCTTGTCTACCTTCATGTATTTGTGTGCTCTATTTTGGGCACCTTTTCACTTCATTAGTTTATTTTATTTTCCATCACCACCATGGGCCATCATCTTTGAGAGACTTATCTATATTTTTGACATCTTTTTTTATAGTTGATAGTCCCTTTGTTTGGAGTTATTCTGGTGTATACAGTGTTAGCTTGTTTGGTGTTCAAGTAGTGGATTTAGACCACTAATGCAAACATTTTCTCCACTCCACCTAGTTATTAGTATGGGGCGTGGTGTGATGTACATTCTAATTATTGGTATTGAGCATTATTTCCATATGAAATAGTATTTTGTACTTTCATCACCATTGTCAATCTTCTTGATTGAATCTATTCTGTGAAGCCTAGTATCAATTATTTTTATGATCGAGTAGTAGATTCGGACCACTCGTGTAGATTGAGTTCCTTCATGAATTGCGAGTTCTTAGAGTGTGAACTACTTCAACATCATCTTTTGGGGGATTTCTATCTCTCTCTTCTTCTTTTATCTCTTTTTTTTGGGGGGTTAAGTTTTTCCTATGGGTTTTCTCTTTTTTCTCCACTTCATGAGAGTTAAATGTATTTTATGCTTTTGAGTGTATTATGAATTTATCCTTTATACATGGATATCTTATTCAATAACTTTGTTTTTTGAAACCCATATGAGTACTGTTACTTGACTCCATGGCCTTCTTGGTGATTCTTATAATGATACTAGTGTGGTATCCCCACCAGTGATACCAATGTGAAAGCCCCACCAATATTTGTGCTCACTTCTCACTATCATGTTGGAGGGTGTTCAAGTTTTGCTTCTTCAAGTTCATCATTCTACCTAGTAATTTGGAGTATAGGTTTTGTGTTCAGTGATCCTTGTATTCATCACCATTCCCACTTTCACTTAACAGTTACAATAATTTAACATCTATGTACTCTAGCATGATGGATTGGTATCTATAGGGACATGTGGCTCCACACTACATCCTTTATTATTAACCCCTAGCTTCACTTTAAAGTATCTTACTCATGCTTGCTAGGTTCTAGGTATTTTTTGTTTACAAAGTTTTGTCTTATGTGGGGTTTAGTTCAACATTAGATAGTTTAGCTTCCACATTGTTTTACCTTTCCTATATAAGAAAGTGATCTCATTGTAATATATATTATTTTATATGCTTATCTATGATTTTGTACTCTATTTGCATATTTAATTATGTGTATAATAATTGTCTTATTTACAATTGGTTTCTTCTGAGCATACGCTAAAGCATCAATAACTATGGTAATGAACCATTGGAGAGATCTTGGATGAAGAGTTTTGATAACTCTTTCATCCTCCCCTTTTTATCAGTATTCAAATTTGTGATATTCAATTCAAGTGTGCCTTGATTGATGAGGGTTCAGGAACTTGTGTTTCCTCTCTTGATTTTATCAAAACCATTGGATATTCTAAATGTAATCTTAAGTCCACACATAACACCTATCAAGGATATGACCGAAGGCAAATGCCTCCCTTAGACTATGTGTGGCTCCCTATCACTATCCCACTTGTTATTGTTTGCATGAAGGTGATGGTTTTCAAATTTCCTCTATTCCATAACATTTTCCTTAGTAGGCCATAGATTCATCACATGATAATAGTTACCTCTTTCACTTGCCAATGTGTCAAATTTCCTTACTGTGGATCACTTTATAGGATTCAAGGTGACACTAACCCTTGGAGCTTTGAATAATTCCATGACCATGGTGTATTCAATATTCCCACCCTTGAACCCTTGCCAAACTTTCCATTTTATTTATTTCAATGGTTTAACTATCCTGTCAATTCCACCAAAGGTTACAATGGTCACCCTGAACTCATATGGAATATACCCCCTAACCTTCTAGATTTTGATGGTGATGTGCTTGACCAGATCAATCTCAACATTAAAATCTTGGATCTCTCACCTCATCTTATTTCTCAACTTCTTCCTTTTTTTCAACCTCACTTTTGTCAACCACCTAGTGATGATATACTGGTTTCCTTGTCAAGTTCAACATGTGTTATGCCTTCTTCAACTTTGACATTTATGCTCTCCACCATCTTGTGTAGCCTCTTATTGTAACATACATAAGATTTGTTTTGAGTGGAATAACCAAGAAATATTCCTTCATCACATCTTGATTTAAATCTTCCCAGTTTGTCCTCCTTTCTTTTGATGTAGCATTTGCTTCTAAACACTTTAAAGTACTTAACAGAGGGAGGGTTTCCATACCATCGCTCATAGGGAGTCTTGTCACTATTTAGCCTCACTTGAACTTTGTCCAAGATGTATACTATTGTTTGAACTACTTCTCTTCAATATCCATCAGGTAACTTAGCCTCTTTTAGCATTGTTCAAGCCATTTCCTTGATTGTTCTATTCTTTCTCTCAACAAATCCATTTTGCTATGGAGTCCTTGCTACAGAGTAACACCTTTTGATCCCATGCTTCTCACAATACTCTATGAATTCATTTGAGTTGAATTCTCCACCTTTATCATATCTTAAGCATTTGATTTTTCATCCAATCTCATTTTCAACCATAGTTTTAAAGATATTGAATCTCTCAACGGCTTAAGATTTGTCCTTCAAAAAGGTCACCCATGTCATTCTTGAGTAGTCATCTACAAATAACATGAATTATCTCTCTCATTTTGATCCTATTATCTTTGTGGGATCACAAAGATCAGTACAAACTAACTGTAGAGGCTTTGTAGTTGTATACTCCTTTGTTTGAAATCTAACCTTTGTCTATTTTCCTAGTTGACATTCCTTGCAAGTAGTATTTGCAGGTTTGGTTATCTTGGGCATGTGTCTTATACACTTATTTGAGCTCACTTTGACTATATTATAAAAGTTGACATGACTCATTCTCTTATGCCACAACCCTAATCAATCTTTCCCATCAATCAACTATTACCATTCACTTCAAAAAGATTGTAGATATTGATCTTAGTCCTTTTCCCTTATGTAACTATTTTTCCAGATCTCTTTAGCTTGCATCCTTCTACATCAAATGTGACCTTATATCCATTGTCACATATTTAGTTGACACTTAATATATTATACTTCAGTCCTTCAACATAAAGGACATCAAATGTAGGCAATTTACCATATATGTTCAAGGTTCTTTTATCTTTGATCTTTACTATTGTGTTATCTCCCAAGTTGACAGATCCTTCCTTGCATTTTCTCAATTTGGTAAAATTGCTCTTGTCACCAGTCATATGCTTTGATTAGCCACTGTTTATCACCCATAAATTCAACTCCTTATCATGGATTGAAATTTGAGCAATCATGGATTTATTTTTCACTCTCCACACATCCTCAAGTTTCTTATTTAGCTTCTTTTCAAAAACTTGTGAACCTTTGTTCACACTAGGAGGCATGTCTTTGTTTACATTATGTAATTTTAATCTTACAAATCTAGTTCTATAATGTCTAGCTATGTGACCAAAGTTATTGCAATTATAACACATTACATTTGTTTCTAACAAAGGATCAAATGAGTTTATAGTTACAATTTTTTTAATCCTTGTAGATACAACTCTACAATCAATAGCCTTATGACCAAAATGATTACAACTATAAAAAGATGAGGAACACCTGGTTATTGCATTTCTTGGTGTAACATAAAGAATTCTTCTAATTTTTGACTTCTTCAAGTTTCTCACCTTGGTGTATCCATCAACATCAACTACCTTTATCTTATTCTTTTCTTCAAGCTTCTTTTCAAGTTCAACCTTCTTCATATCATGTGTATTTTAATCTTTCTTTGTGTCTTTGATAACTTTATCTTTCTTTGCTTCTGATTCTCCTTCTTCTTTAAATTTTTCATACAAGTTAGCATATGAAATAGTTGATGAACTTTTTCCCTTCTCATAACCTAGATATGATCTCTCATTTGAGGGCTTTTGAGATTTGATCAGTTCATCAAGAATGTCTAATCCTCCTTTCAACTTCAGACTTTTATCTAGTTGACCTCTGAATTTTTCAAGATCATTTCTCAAATCCACTATTTCTACCTCAAGCTTCACACATTCATCAGATTTAGATTGTAGTTCCATTTTCACTACATCTTCTATTCTTTTAGCCTCTTCAACTTGTGTCTTTAGGCTGATTACCATTGGATCAGATTTATCAAAACTTTTAGACATTTTATCAATTTCCTTTTGTCTAAGCTTCTTTTATTTTCAGTTCTCTTTTATCAACTTGTCAATCTCACCTAGAGCACATATGATCTCACATTATAGATTCACTTCTCCTTCTTCTTCATCTGATTCTTCAACTTTATCTTGATCTAGATTTATAGAAGTTGATCCTACTATCTTGAACATGGATTCATTTCCCTTAGCCATAAAAGCATAGTCATGATCATCATTTAAACTATCACTATCTTCCATTGAGTCATTGTCTTCTTTTGTGTATAGACCTTTTTTGTTCTTGAAGAAGTTTTTCTTCTTGGGATAGTAGGGTTTTACCTTTTTGTTACTCTCTACTTGCCCTGAGCTATCATTTTTATTATGAGGTCATTTAGCAACACAATGTCCTACTTTACTATATTTAAAGCATTTGAAGAGTAAACTACCTCTATACTCTCCAGATCCTCTCTTTAATATTTTGACAAAGATTATTCTTCATTAGTCTCTTTATATTTAGATGTTGATGTTTTTTCCTTTACTTGTTTGGACACTTTGAATGCAGCTTCTCTCTTGAAGGTGTTTGTCTCTACCATTCTCATCTCATATGCTATGAAGGTCCCATATAACTCATCAATAATGAGTTTATCTTGATCTCTTGATTCCTCTATTTTAGAGATTTTAGAATTGTATCTTGATGGAAAATATATTAAAACATTTTTGATAATGACTGACACTTTCATTTCTTCTCAAAGGCCTTTGATTGCATTGACTATTTCATCTACCATGAGGAGGTAGTCTACAATATTTTCCTCTTCACTCATCTTAAGACTCTCAAACTTTCCTTTGTAAGTTTGTAGCTTGGCCTACTTTACCTTGTCATATCTTTCATATATGCTCTTTATTTTGTTCCAGATATCTTGAGCATTTTGACACAACATTATTTTGACAAACTTTGAATTTGACAATCCACAAAGAATATCATTCTTTTCCTTAACATTGCTCTCATATGCCTTCTTGGTAGCCTAATCAGTAGGAGTTGTATCAAGGATTGTATATTCATTTACCATAAACATCCATACATCAAACCATAATGAAGATAGATATGATTCCATTCTTATGCTCTAGAATGCATAGTTAAATCAATCAAAGAGAGGTGCTTTGTTTGATGAATATCTTTCTTGACTTATTGTGTTCACTATTCCAAGATCTACCTGAGTTGATTAAGCTTCTTTCAAAGGATGCCTAGGCTCTGATATCAATTGTTATAACACAACTAGATACTTAGAGGGGGGGTGAATCAGTATATCAATTAAAACTAGTTTTTCAATCCTTTTAAAGCAAATTTAAAAGCATATGTGGATTAAAAGATAAATGTAAAGATCACATACAAGAAAAAATTCACATGATACAATATTCATACATGGAAAACCCAAATAAAAAAACCACAGTGAGAATAGGTGCTAGAAGCTACTATTCTAATCTAGTGTCACAATTCAAAGCCTCACTGGCAAACCTTAATGATTACATTTAAGGACACCCATCCTAAGGAGACACTAATCCCATAGTTTAAGATCACCAACTCTAAGGAAGTACCTACTCCCTAATTTGAGCACCCACTTAGCTTATCTGATGGTACCAACCTATCTGACTTTTCTATGGAGCTACAAATCTAATTTCCAAATTAGATTCATACACGAATCTAGATCTTTATTCTTTGTTACAGGTGTAATATGTAACTGATCATACTTTGCACATTTTCTTTATGACTTTCTTCCTCTTTGGTCCTCTTTCTTCCTCTCTGATCCATGTTTGGTTATTTCTTTATTTCACACACTTCATTGTCTTCACCAACCACTCTACTCTATATTTAATTTGGCTCAATAGAAAATGCATTTGTTTAGCCCATTTTATCTATCTTTGATATCATATATTATAAACATAATGATCTAGGGTTTGCTTCTTCTCTGTGTGTTCACACTCAAACTACAAACACATCATGCCAATTTTGGACTTTAGTTCATTATGACTTGAACTATAATTTCCCACGTCTCAATTATGTTGGCCCACTAGATGTCATTACAATAGATTCCATGCATCATACTATAATTGTATGTCTCCTTACTAACTATATCATCTCTTAGACTCATGTTTTTATGCATAGGATCTTTAATGAAGATTTAATTAGTTGGATTGATCAATCTCATTATTTGTATCAAGATATAGATCTTATACGCAACTTACTACATGTTCCTCTAACTAACCATTTTTTTGGACATGACTTTAAATTTCATTCATTGATATTACCTTTGGTGCCATGATCTGATGGTCTCTATTTAATTAGATCAACTTTAAAATACATTCATTTGATCACCTTCTAATAGTATCACGCTATCTGTTAGATCTTTGTACACTTTCAAACTTTAGGTTTGTTGAGATGTTAAATTCCAAGCTCTTTATTCTATCTGAGTCCACTCACTCTATTGGATCTTTCTAATCCAAGATTTTACTTGTTGATTGATCTCCAAAGACACACATTCTTTACCTTGACTTAGTCATTAAACTTGGACATTTTGACCTCATCTTGCAGCTTCCTATATCTTTGGATCACTTTTACTCAATCAATCTTCTCAAAATTGCTAAGTCTTTAACTTTCCACTATGTCAATAAACATCGAGCACTTATAGCATTTGAGTCCATTCACTTCATTGGATCTCTTTTACATGATCACCCACACACCATTAGATCTTCTAATAGGTTCAATCTTCATATCTTTCTAACTCTCAAGGATATGATAGTTGGCATAAGCATGTGCCTTCTATATGTAACTATCAGTTCCCACTATTGATACATTTGGAATTCTTGCATTGGTCCTCTATCTGATAGACTCATGTGCTTTTGACACTTGGTATTAGTGCATTCAGTTGAAGGGACTTTTGACACTTTGACTTCATCGCACTTCATTGGATATCCAATGTTTGATTAAGCGCTAATCATTGATCTTTTTTTGATTAAACGCTAATCATCGATCTTTCCAATTGGATCTAACTTTACCTTTGACAAGCTTATGCTCATTGGGTCTCTATCTGACAAGCTCTGTGAATGTGACACTTGTCACTTGGGTGTTTACTCTGAGCACCTTTTAACATTTGACTTTGCTTCTCTCCATTAGATCATATGTGTATGATGAAGCATGAGCCATTGATAAAGCTAAGATAAATATTAAGCCTTAGACTTGGGAAAATATAGAGTCCTTTGATCATTTCTCAAAGCTAGTAATTCATAGGTCAAGGGGGCAATTTATTAACAATGACAAAGGCTTAAGTTATAACTTATGCTACTAATTATCGACTATACCAATCAACATTAAAATAAAACTTTGATTGTTGACACCATGGCATGAACCTTTAGGGTTATTTTGAGAAACCCTATCCATTCTAAGAGATAAATAAATCAATTCTAAGCTCATTCCTTCTCCTCTAAACCTGTAGACCATATTTATTTAATGTACATGTAAAAACCATAATGAATCTTCTATATATTTTAACTTTAAATATATGTAATTGGTCTCTATCAAAACATGACAACTTTGCACAGTGTAATAGTGAAACATTCTCTTCTCTCCATGAATCATGCTTGATCCTTTTGACATCAATGACAATCATATTTCTAATAGATTCATCATAAATATCACCAATGATATAAAAACTAATAAATACATATCCATAATGTATAGAATATAACATATAGTTGTCACAACATGTATACTAATCAATAATATCACTATTCCATTTTAGTATGTGTCATAAATATCAAATCAAATCAATAATAATTAGATAATAACCATACTAATAAACGGATTAAAATTTTATAAATGATAAGGTGTAATCAGGATGTAACAAGATCTATAATTTTAAATTCAATTCCTAAGGCATCCATACTAGAGAAAAATGTAGAAGCAAAGATTTGGAATGGTCCACTCAACTTAGATAAGATCAAGTATACACACTCTCCATCCCTTTTATCTCATCTACTCCCCTTCAATTATGTCAACAAATGCTTGAACTTAGGGAGTTAGTCTACAATAGAAGCAAAGTTATTTGGATTTAATAAAGTAAGCTTCACTTCAAGTTGCATCACTCTCAAGTGATTTACTTGTCCAAACAAACCCTTTAACTTATTTCATATTTTGAATGGAGAATACAACCATCAAAATCAAACAAAATAATATCACTCGCATATCCCCCAATCAAGCCCATACACTCTTCAAACATACATTGGTGTTGATTTTTTTCAAATTCACATGTGAACTATGGTTGTGTTTTATTCGTTAGGGACCTTAATTCTCTATGTTTTATGATTGTTTCCATTCAAGGTTTCTATTTGTGGTAATTATGTGTAGTCAAAGGATCATAATAGTCAATATTAGAAGTAGAATCCATGCTAATAACCACCAAAAATAAAAAAGAATGCAAAGGGTGCACAAAATTGGCATTGAGAAAACCCTCCAAAAGATTATATTATAGGATCCCACCCCAATTTGACACTCTATAAAATTAATGCATTTTTATAACTTAATGAAACCAATGGATAGAGAATCAAAAAATATGAAATTTAAAAAAAAAAAAACATAACTGAAATCTGAGTTATGGGTTAAAAGTTACAAGCATTATGATTTCTCATAAAATGAGTCAATACATTAAAAAATCACTATAAACTAGAATTTGTGACCAAATTATGTAAGAAAAAATTTTTCCAACCACCTTTTAGAACTAAAATTAAACCACGAATTCAAAAACACCAACCGACATGAAAAAATATCCTCTTGGTTAATGTTATGCTTATGTAAGCAAATAATACTTCCTCTTGAGGCAAAAAGTCAATCTTGTAAAAGAAAAAATGAATGGACAACTAATTTTTTGTGTTTTAACAGAATAAGAAGTGAATTACAACTGGTGAAGGAAGTAAACAAAGGATTTTGACTTGAAAAAGAAGAATCCACATGAGTTTCTAGCAGTCTTGGGTAAACTCAATGCATTACAGCTTGGTAGAGCATTCTCCTTCCAATGCCTCTCTACATAGTGCCATATAACACCCACCCAAATTTAAAACTCCTTAGATCTCTTTTATAATTAGAAAAAACTAATGCCCAACCAACAAATTAAGATGTCACAAGTTAATGAGAAAATTTTAGATCAAAAAATACCAAGCATTCAAGCATTTCAATGCATGTTTACAGAAAGAAGAAAAAAATTCAGCACAAAAAATAAAATATCCAACACCCCCACTCTTATGAATATCTCAAATAAGTAGAAAAGGATGGAAATATTTAGATCTTTCAACACTTCTCTCTCATCTGGTAGATTAAGACAAAAAAGAGCAGAAAACTCCAAAATTCAATGCCACCATTCAATACAATTGAATTTTGCAACTCTTTAATGCCTCTGCAAACAAGGTAAAAAACTCTAAAAAAGGTGCTTATGCAGATTTGAAACACTAAGTGTGAAAGACACCACAGTTAAAAAAACTTCATAATATTGCTAAGATCAACACTTTCAATCCCAGCTTTCTCTCACTAGCAAATCCAACACACATTTTGGAAGAAAATGATGCCAAAAAGGATTATACTAAGTTAAAAAATAGATCTCTGATCAAAATGCCTCACCTTAGTGGTAGAGCATTCAATTTTAGATCACAACACCTTAGTTCCTCTAGCGCCAATCATCAAGTAGTAGATATGAGATTAAAGGAAAAAAACTAATTCCAACACCTTCCACAAAGTGTCAAGTTGAGAAATCTACAATAAAATAGATCCAAGTATGCAGATAGATGCTTTGATGTGATGCCAAGATGATCAAGAAGTTGATGCTATGATAAAACAATGCAATATAGAGGAAAACACCTTAGATCAAAGCAAGCACCAAGATCTCCACTCTAGATCTTTTCCACTTTCCCTACCTCAGAAGCAAAAAAATCTTTAAAAGTAATGAAAAACTTCAAAATATTTGAAAAGTCTTAAAACTAGGGCATTAAGATCTCCTTGCATGTCTCTATTATATGCTTTCTCTCCCTCTCTATGATAAGGAAAGAAGCAATGACAAGGGAAGTAGAATATAATTATTTGAATTGCAAGCTAATGGATAGTTGCAACTTCTTTAGGGCTCTGATACCATGTCAGGAATGGTAAAGATATTCCAATCTAAGGATTTGAAGTGTTATCATTAAAACATCATACAAGAAAGATACATATATAATATGCAAAAATAAGGAAAATCATATATTATTTAGGATGAAGCATAATGAAGCATGCTAGTATAAAGGAAAGCACTTGCATATATATGCAAGGTGAAATATTAAACTAGCTAAACTGACCAATGTGGGATAAATCCTCACATAGAAAAAACTCACTATAAGATGAAATAGCTAACTAATACACTAACAAACATGAGAAAATGCATGAAATACATACTCTAACACTAACCAAAAATATAGAGAGAGGTTATATAATTTTAATCTTAATAAAATCAGAGCTACATTTGAATCTTCTCATGTAAAGTCAAAACTAAGATTCTATAGTATCATAAAAAATATTGATTTACTAAAAACCTAGGTCTCATACTCAAACTCCTAAGTTTGATCTTCTTCAAAGGTGGAGATAACAATAAAAAAGCCTCTCAACTTGTAGTAAATCTCCCCTTATCTCTTTACCTTCTATTCCCTTAATATATAGGGTTGTAACCCCTACGCATGTGGCCTCCAACCTACAAACATAAAAATCAAAGAAAGTTTAGTCAAAATATCCATTTCTTACTCCAATTTAGTCTACTCAAATGTAATAATAGATGCTCCATGGATATTATTGATAAAATTTCATCCAAAAAATCCTATATCTTTGTCATGTCCCCATATCATCCATAATACATAATAAGCTTGTATCTTTTGGCATCTTTGAAATGCATGAAGAGAGCCAACAACAAACTCATAAGATAAGACCATAGGGATCTAGTTCAAATGTTAGGGTGATTTCTTAGCACGTGATAAGTATGAAGATCAATGCCCCGCATCTCCATAAATTATTCATGACAAGCATATTAAAAGATGTGCATATAGAGACAATTTTTTTATGTAAAGACAATATCTCAAATTAATTATTATTTTTTTATATAATAAAAAATATTTTGGATCAATTAATTTATAAATGTAAGTTCAGATAAAATATTTTAATAGTAAAATGAGGTTTTTGGTAAGTCACTTGAAAATTATTATTTTATTGTAACCTCTCAAGGAGTTTTTTAGGTTATTTGACATAGAACATGTCATTTATCCATAGTAAAATTTGATCTTGGATTAATTAACTTGTAAATGTAAATCCACACAAAAATAGTAAATCCTAACAATTCTAATTATTATTATTTATATGAGTGGGGCTTTTCCTCTAACAGAGAAGATGGGTCTGACCAATTTTATAACTATTTTTATATGTATGTATGTATGTATGTACACACACACACACACACACACACACACACACACACACACACACACAAAAATGCGTTCCAATAATAATTATAACTAATAGCTACCTTTATTTTTAAAAAGACTTGATTTATATCTAACAATCTGATTGAGGTTACAAGTAATAAATGATAACAACCTATTTTTGTGTAAACCAGTAAATGAAGCACACAAAAATAATAATTTATAGATTAATAATATGTGCTCACATCATCGATCAATTAAAATGATGCTAGAATAAAATTGGGCCTCTTATTAACATATTGATTTATTGGTTGAGGATAATTAAGTCTTATAATTGCTTATATTACTCTAAAATCTTCATAAAGTTATGATAATATTTTTTTATATTGTAAATGCCTCGTTATATTTATTAATTCAAATTATATGGAGATTAAATAGACAAAATATTTATAATAAAAGGGTGATGGGTTAGCATTCATATTCCAAGATTCATAAAACTCAAGAAACAAGGCAAACAATGGCAACAACAAAAAGAACCAAAAGCCTTGTACATGGAGGACCAAAAAAAAATGTGAAGAAAATTAGAAATGGGCATAAATCCAACTCACTTAGTGTCTTAAATGTGTCGATCTACTCCTACCTATACTCTTGAGAATGTTATTCTATGAGTCTTTCTTTGCAATATGCATTTTATTTTTATTTTAAAAATAAGATCTTAGTTTCTTCACCATTTGAAGGAATCTAAATGTTTGTATCTCAATTTAAACATCTACAAAACTCTAAAATCCCTTTGAATGAGTTAAGGTTTGTCTTTGAGAGATCAAACTATGTCATCCTTATAGGGTTATAAAGATGCAACTTAATAACACTAGGATTAGTTTTAGGGGAAAATGTCATCCACAATGCCTTGACTAACACAATTAATAGCCTTAAGGGAGAAATTCATAGACTCCTGCATGTGATTTGAATAAATTGTTACCTCATGAGCTTCCATATCTTTTTTGGTGCCCTTTAAAAATTTTGCCAAACCCATTATCTTAGGACCTTTGTCATCTAATTTTGTACCTATAACTACAAAAGCGTTATGATTTAACCCAGTTGCAACCTCATAAACTTCCATGTCTTTTTAAAGGTGTTTCTTTCCCTTTTTTCCAACTATTTGAGTTTCCTCTTTTTAAGGTGTTTCTTCCCCTTCTTCCAACTATTTGAATTTCCCCTTTTTAATGTTTTTTTCAACTATTATTTTTAAGGGACAACTTGGGCTAGATGATTGTGGGTATGGTAGACCAAACATCAAAAAGGAAGATTATCATAGTCCATAGGTTCCTCAAACATATCTCTTTCTAGAGATTTTAACCAAACTCTTTTAGGAAGGGGTTTATTTACATCCATTTGAACACAAATTTTAGCACAAACAATATGCTTTATATTGTAGGTTTCATAATATATACAAACTATTTATTTAAGGGACTTACCAATTTAGATAAGAATGAAGTCTAACAATAAATATAAGGAGATCTTAAATAACTTTAATAAAATTGGAGTTACATTTAAACTTTCTTGTGTAAAATGGAAAATAAAATTTCATAATATCATGAATAACCCTAATCTACCTTAAAAACCCAAAATCCATACTCAAACCCCTGAATTCGATCTTCTTCAAAAGTGGAAACTAACAGTGAAAAAACCTTTTGACTTGTAGTAAATATCTCCGTCTCTCTTTATGTTCTATTGCCCTAAAGAGAGCTAGTAGCAAACTCATAAGATAAAAACTAACAGCACACGCAAGAGCATTAGGGGATCTTAAGGCTGATCGTCGCTCGATTCTTTCTGTCAACAATAATAATTTAAAATTAGACCCATTTGCAATAATAATCCATAATAAGACCACAAATTATTCATGACAAAAATATTAAAAATGTGCATACAAATCACTCCGCATTTTGATTGTGAGAGTTCCTCTTTGAATTGTGTCCAGGTGAATAAATCAAATCGCTCGATGTAAAAATATAAAGACAATAGTGATGCCACAATGGAATTGAGTGGCCCTTTTACTAACATAATGGTTGATTGGTTGTATGATGTATATATTTGTTTACTAAGCCTCCCTTCTTCTCCTTTATAGTTTCATTGTCCAAAAAAAAATTATTTAAATGTCACTAAGTGCATGCCTTGCTATCGTAAGTCAGATGTAACTCTTCAATGTATCTTAGAATTACTTATTTATGTCTAAAATCCTCAATCACTCTTTCATTAACATAAGGGAAGATGGTATTGATGAAACATAAAGGGGTGGGGTTCTCTAGATTTATAATACAACTTATGTGGGCACTTAGGAAGGTGCCCAAGGGTACTATATGAAAAAATGATAGAGTGTCTCTCCTAGTAATGTAATGGCTCATTGGTTACAAGTATGGACACCTAAAAATGGTCTATAATTATTTATTATTTTTTAAATTGTATAATTTTTTTCAGCTATACTATTGATGTGTTTTCTCATTTTCCTTCATGCCCCTCTTTATTCTCTCTCCTCCCCATCTCTCTCTTATTTTTAGGTCATGTGGTAGGTTCCCTAGAAATGCACTCACTGTGTTTATTGGGTTGTGTGTGTTCTATGTAGGTTAAGGTGCATTCATGCCTTATGGTCCCATCTTGTTCACTTTTTCAACCCTTTGATGTTGATTTGCATGCCAATAGGGTCCTAATTTGAATTCATGCCATCTATAAATAAAAATTCATCTTAGTGCATTTAGGAATCTATAGATCATCTAAAAAATCTATCATTTATTGTCACAATGATATATTGATAATTTACAAGAATTTATAGAGAAACAAAGTAAGAATTTAGAGAAAATTCATTATAGTATTTAAAATTTCATTAGTGACACATTACATTGCCTTGGTTTAATAGGCTAAAGAATTATTACAATTATTGGAGTGTTGTTCTTACTACTTTCAAATATTAAGGGGCCTAGAAAATATAAGGGAATATTAATTATTCCTAGGTGTAGTGCAAGCCCAAAAACACATTGTTTTATTTATTATTTTCGGTTCAACTACATAATTAGCACTTTAAGAAGTGTAATTTTTCAAATGATTGGTGTGATTTTTTAAAAAAACTAGGCAAGAGTTTTAGAGCCTTGAATCTAACAAACATTATTGTCAAAACATTTGCTCTTTCATGACACTTCTTAGAATGTACTCACTATAGTTTTAGCACCCATAAATGAAACTTGATGATGTGGAAAAGGTTCTCTATTCACCATAATTTTTAGGGTTCTCGTTATCTTTCCTCAAAACACTAATTTGATTTTTCAAACTATGACGACTATATCCAGATCTCTTGATATTGAAGATACATTTTAAAACCCTCCTTTCATCATTTATTCCTCTAGTTTTGGATAATTTATTAGTTTTTATTTACTATTTTATATCTATTTAGGCCTAGTTAAATGTTTATATGATCTTGGATTATCCTTTACCTATAGTTTTTATTTCACTTATGCATAAACTATATGATGGTAAAGGAAATCCATAAAAATACATTTGATCCTTTCATGTAACATGTTTGGACTAGTTGTCCAATGATAAGTTATTGACTAAGTTGTTTCTATGGGATTTGGCTCATAAACTAAATCATTGAAATATAATATGAAAAATTACAAATTAAATTGTCTAACTGTACCACATCACCCTTGTTAATCATTTCAATAGGACCAAAAGACATCGTTGGAGGAGTATTTGTTAGAAATTATTTTGTGCGTCAGTTGTTTGCGTAAGTATAGAGGAAAATTATGAAACACACATCCAATTTACAATTAAACATTGTGTAATATATAACTCAACCATGTACCTCAAAGATTTGTTGTGTAGATGAAATCATAACAGAAACATCTACATTTTTTCTCTCCCTAATAGATGACAGAGTGTATTTTATGGCCATCAACTGAACATACAAAATATCATCATCAGTCACTTCAACACATGAAAAATAAAAATTCAAAATTAGCTCATAAACTAAATCATTGAAATATAATATGAAAAATTAGAAATTAAATTATCTAACTATACCACACAACCCTTATTAATCACTTCTATAAGACCAAAATATGTCGTTGGAGGAGTCTGTGGTAACAATTATTTTGTGCATCAGCTATTTGCATAAGTATAGAGGAAAATTATAAAACACACATCCATATTTATAATTAAACATTGTGTAATATATAACTCAACCATTTACCTCAAAGAGTTGTTATGTAGATGAAATCGTAGCAGCAACATCTACATTTGTTCTCTCCCTAATAGATGATGGAGTGTCTCCTATGGTCATCAACTAAACATACAAAATATCATCATCAGTAAATTCAACACACATGCACACACCTGCATGCGCACGCGCGTGCACACGCACGCACGCACACACACACACACACACACACACACACACACACACACACACACACACACACACACACACACACACACACACACACACACACACACACACACACACACACACACACACACACACACACATGCATGCGTGCATCCGCGCGTGCACGCACATGCACACGCACGCACGTACGCACGTGCACACACACACACACACACACGACATATATGTACAGTGAATAACAATAATAATTAATCAGTATAAATTACCTCCATATAGGTATAAACTATAGGCAAACTATGAGCAACACATGTGCATAAAAATAGTTCATATAAATAAAGTTACCTTTTAAATTATACAAATATTTTAAATTTAACAAGTCTAACATTTTTTTTATAATAAGTAAAATATTAAACATACCTAGGAAGTGGTAGGTAAGGTGACCAGATGAAATGTTGATGGTTGAAACATAGAAACATTGATATCATCTAGGTCCATGGAAAAACCACTATGAGTGAACTACATGAAATACTCCTCATCCTCATCAGGTCCAATGCATGTACCCTATGATTTGCATAAGTGAGCTTGTTGGGTAGCATCACTAGAAGAAGCTTCACCATGTCCACCCTCCCCAGGAGTAGTATGAGAAACTTAGCTTGTATGTTGGACAAGGGTGTCAATATGTGCCTTAAGCACATGAAACATATCAATATATATTGTCTCCTTGATTATAGAGGGTAGTTTATCAGGAGGATGGGGTTTGTCAACATGTTTTTTTTTCAAGTTGATTAGGTGTATGGCATGCACCTAGTCTATCCTATGCAGATCCCTTTCCCCTACCTTGAAACTCAAAGAAATCAAAATAATTTGGGATTTCATTCAACACAAAATCACAATACAATTTTCTTAGAAAATACATAGTGACCTCATTATTGTTTCAAAGTGAGTGATCAAAGACCATCCACCGTTGATCCCAAAAATTTTGTTTGAGTAAAATATGAGTGCACTAATGGATTGAAATACATTTGGTCATAACATCAAGTGGCATGCCAATCTTCCCATCAATGAATAGGACATAAATTTGGGCTTTGGTTATGTGCGTATCTTTCAAAATGGATATTGACAGTTTATTGGAATAGTATATCCTACATTTGTTTCTATAATTAACCCACCTATCAATTTGACCCATTAATGACTCAACTTGATCTACTAATTAATATCTATAGTGTGTTTACTAAGAAAATTTGGTGGGGCCTACTTGAATGTGGATCCCTTAATGACCTAATCATATTATCAAGTTTGAGCTTATTTTCTACTATGGCTTGCCAAATACTCTTGACAAACTTAGGGGGCTTAAGGAACTACATGAGGGATATGAGGATTTTGCAGGTGAGGAGGGATAGGAGGGTTTTGTGAACGAGGAGGGATTGGATGATTTTTTGGGTGAGGAAGGCTTGGAGGGTTATGAGGGAGAGGAGGGTTTTTGGGGTTAGGCTCTAGCACATTAGCCACTGCACATGAAGATGTATGCATTGAAAAATATAAAAATACAAATAATTTCAAGAAAAATACAACAAATTTGAAAATACTAGGGTCTAATTACACTAAAACATGTTGTATTACCTCTACTTTGACATGGAATTATCGAATTGAAGGGTAGGTGGTTCCAAAATGTGTATTCTTTCTTGATAAAACTTGTTGCTCCAAAACATGGGTTTGCCCTTCTTGCTCTTGTTCTCAGTTTTTGCCATGTGAAATGCCAAATGATTTGGCTTTCATATTTATTTTCATTTTATTGGGTTAAAACCAAGTACATGGTTATAATGCATATGTGTTTATTATGAGTGCATGGTTATTATGCATACATTGTTTAGCCTTAGTAATGATCGAGGCTAACTTTAAGAACCACGTATGCAATTCTAATAACCATGTACGTGGTTCTAATAACTATGTACATAGTTATAACAACCGTGTACATGGAATGGTTTTTGGGGGACAAAAGGTGGAATTTTGCCTACTTTTTGCCTCCAAAGTTGTGGATACACCCCAAGATAACAAAAAAGGCATGAAAAATAAACAATCCATGGTCATATTCAAACCACATTCCAAATAATAGTTAATTAGTGACAAACATTTTTTACCACCTAATCATAAATAATATTGACCATTCTCATGGTTGTGGCTAAACACAATACCATTGAAAATATCAAAGTCACGGCTACTATCAATACTTCCACTTAATACTATAATTGTTTCCTAGAAAGGGGCCTATCACATGCTACACTATAACATAAACCACCAATGTGTCTTTTTATAGACTAGAGGCACACTTAATCACATGAGTGATCACCCACTAATATTAGTAGGTTTCCCTCAAGACAAAGGTCCACAACCCTACACACAAATATCATGTGGTAAAAAGGTTCACAATTTAGTGTCCATCCTTTAGATGACAAATATTTCTCTTTTATTTTTTTATATTTAATTACTATGTTATTTTTATTATTTCAATAATGTAGATAGTTGGTTTATATTTTTTGTCATAAGTGGACAATTATTTCAACATGTTTCATTATATTATTTTCATGAATCAATCTAGATATTTAGGTTGTACCTGAAAACACAAACTATATCACACTCAGGTACCAAAGTTTGTAACTAATCATTTTAATCTAGTATTTTCAATACTAGAATAAAAGGGGGAATATACACACATAACTTTGGTATTAGACATATGAAAATATCATTTTTGACATATTATTAACATACATGACTTGTGCATATACATATGAGTCTTGATCAACCTTATCTCCTAGTCATTCACTCTAAGGACTTGCCCTTCCAAATTATGTCATTCATATACATGAACTCCTTAGTATGTGCCTAAATGGTATATCATCCTAAGAATATTTTTTCCATATTCCAAATCATTGTTTCCTCCATTTTGGATAGTGTCGGTATCAATCAAACACTACTGGATGCGTGTAATACCCACCTTTGCCAAAAGGGTCCCAGGTTCTTGAAATAGTTATTTATCAAAATCAAACCCTTCCCTTGATCCAACCCACATGTTTTGCTTATCAATTATGAAGGGATATTATCTAAAGAATCATTTATTTATCCACATAAAGCTTATGTTAATCCTATCTAAATCCCTACTTGAAGATCACTTGGAAAATTACTTACACATTGAATAATACATCTACACATCCTTGAGACACTATATTAAAACATCAAAATCTAAAAACCCATCAAAATAATAGTCATTAATCTAAGTTTAAACACCTAAATTATGGTTAAAGTTACATATTATCAAGTGTTTAAATCTAAATAGGTTTCATTACATTTTAATGGTTTATTATTGAGCACAAATACACATAGATGTAATAAATACAAGTAATTTTAGCCCTCTTCAAAGTATTAGAATGTAGGAAATACTCAACCACTTGGTAGGGTGTAATTGGGGTTTTCCAACCCATCTTTCTAACCCTTTTATATAGGCACGCAAGTGTGAAAAATGAAGATAAAGTTAAAAGATGATGGAAGATAAATTTGAATGTGTGAATAGGACTGAGAATTTGAAATTACACATAAAAAATATTGATAAATGGGTGCATCAATGTGTGGTACAATACACTAACAAAAACTAGGAAAGTTATGGTAGACAAAATATGTATCCATTCAATGTAGGTGTTTTAGCATTATTGATAGCATCCTGGTAGATTTTGACCAAAAAAAACATAGATCCATTAGGTGAATGTGCATAGATAGTGGTTTAAACAAAATATAAACATGATAAACACCTTATCCTCTTTAATTTATATAAATATAAGCTCAATATCAATATTTATTTTACATTCATATATTTAGAATTTATTTCGTATCATATATAATTTGAATTATCAAAAAATTTACTTATTTAGATCACCTAATTTAAAATAAGTTTTAAAAAATAGAAGGTAATTTGATCATGACTTATGTTCAATAAGTACTTAAATATATTATATTTATTATTGAATAAGTATGTAGATTTGATTCAAATATGCTCAATGTCCAGTATTTTTGCTTCTTCAACCCTAACAATAGATGAAGGCCTAATTGGTTCATGAGTTTTAGCTTTGCTTGATCATTGAATATATGTCATTACTTTCTTCATAATCCAAGAATTAGACATTTGTTATTGGTATATTGGTATTAATAGTGTTTATTCTCTTAAAATGTTATGTTTTGATTAGTTGGAGTTCTTTTTCTTCTAGATCAATAGCTCTATGTGTGAGATGAGTAAATGATTTTCTTGTTAATCTAAGTAACTTGATTTTGATAGGCTCTATGAGACAATTGATAGAAATATGTTGAATTTATAGTTCACATGGTTGGTAAATCAATGAATATGTATGGAAATGAGACCCAAACATGAAATCACACATAGTTTCATTTTTATCTTATTTTAGATGTTGAATGTTTTAGATTTTAGTTCTTGGTCTATTATTATTAATGTACCTATAATTTTTATAAATACCCCATTGAATATAAGTAACCACTAGGTAAAGAATAGAATAAATATAACTCATCACAAACCAAAATCTTAGGAAATAACTTAAGAATCATTAAAAGGGTCAATGTGTTGTAAAGGAGTTCTTGAGGATCCATGTGACCATCAATTCATTATAATTTTGGAATGATTATGTCATGTGTAAGAGAGATGTCTAGTATGTATTTTTGGATAACATGCCTACACTTTATATTGTTTTCAATGTGAGCCTTAAGTTTTTTTCATTCCAATGTTAAAATATGAATTTGCCTCTATATGTCCCTTATAGCATGCCTTACAGTGTCTAATTTAGGTATATGAAGAGTGATATTCTCAATAATATCATTCAAATTTCAAATGTTGAGTCATATAATTGCTAGTATAGGTAGGTAAATGTTTTTGCCTAGGTGTGATAATTTTCCTAGCAGTCAAACAATTACTTCAAAACATAGATGCTAGAATAAAACAAGTACAAACTTTAATGGAAGTGATGATCTTATTTACATCATTGATCCACTTTGCTAATATATCTTGGATAGATGGATTTGATTCAATACCTTGTGAATTACTATGATTAATTTTTCCATTTATTACCATATCTTCAGTGTGAAGTATATGTAACAAAGGATGAGTACTCTTATTAGTTGAATTTTCAAGTCTACGTAATATAGGTTATATGAGATCAAAAGTGTTTTCTAACATTTTAGAATGAACCATGATGATAATACGATAATGCACATGTAAAGGTATAAGGTTGAAATAATTTATTAAACCTTAGGATTATATTTTCAAAAATATCCAAGCCATAAGGAAGAGAGGGTTTGTATAACCCCTAGATTAAATTTGAGAAAGAGTTAGGTTCACTAAATATGTTACCATAATTTTGTTTTTAATCAAAATAAATATTAAGGTGGTTTTAATTAACTAAATCTAATCATACATAATTAAAAATACATAATTCAAATCTATATAATAGGCTACAATGAGAAATAAGTCTAAATGCTACAAATGAAACTAGTTTAAGCAATGTAAATGATAAAAGGGTAAGCTATGTGTTGTCCCCCAAAAAATATCACTCATTTTTGGGACAACATTTGAACTATTTTGGTCCTACAGACCAAAATTGTCTCTTCCCTTTTCAAAATTTGTCCTGGGCATTCAAATTCCTCATTTTTCAAGCTTCTTAGAAATCTACGGACTCTGCAGGCTTGAATCTATGGACTCAGCAGGAAGAGAAAATCTATAAACTCTGCAGGCCAAGTTCAAAGGACTTCACAGGTTGATTTCTATAGACTTGGTTTCTACAAACTCTGTAGGGAGGTTCATTTCTATAGGTTCAAAGGCTTCTATAGGCGGGTTTAACCAAAAGAATCAGTTTCTAACACTTGGTCATTTTTGGGGTTGGTTCAGTGCCTTGGTTCAATCAAAAATCTCCATCGACAAGCATCTTAGCAAAGAAGGCTTGAACCATTGAACCATTGAACCACTTTGGTTCAAAGGTTCAACGAGTTCAAAGTTCAAAAGGTTCAATGCTTTTGGTTCAACGGCGGGTTCAATCAAAGGAACGGTTTAATGTCTTGGTTCAACCAAGCGGTTCAATGCTTTATTTCACTCAGTTGGTTCATCCACTTTGTTTCAATGCTTTGGTTCATCCTTTGGATCAATCAAATGGTTCATCAGTCAGTTCAAGGCTTCATTTGAACTATTGAACCAAAACATGGTTCAACGGTTGGTTCAAACAAATGGTTCAATGGTTGGTTCAATTAAGGGGTTTAATGCTCAGTTCATCCGCTTGGTTCAAAGGCTTGGTTCATTCAATTGGTTCATCAGCTTGAACCATTTTGGTTTAAAGCTTGGTTCATTGGCTTGGTTCAATGTTTGGTTCAACCAAGCGGTTCATTTCCTTGGTTCAACAAAGTGGTTCAATAGAGTGGTTCATCAACTTGGTTCAATGGAGTAGTTCAATGTTTGGTTCAATCAAACGGTTCAACAGCTTGGTTTAATGGAGCGGTTCACTCAGATGGTTCAAAGGAGAAATTCAAATGCAAAAGTTCAAAGAGCCTCCTGAAGGAAAAAGTGCCCTTGCGGAGGGAACTTGGATGACAAAAGTACCCTTCAAAAGGGTCATTTTCAAAGAAGCCTCAAAAGGTAAATTCTTTTAGATTTCTATTTAAGTTAGCCAAAAAAGTCTAAGGCATAATTCCTTTGGACTTTTGTCCGAAGGAATTCCTTCGAACAAAAAGTCTGAAAGAATTTAGAGAATTTGTGGGTAGAAAGCCTGAAGAAATAACCAAGGCAAACAGACAAAACAATTTCTGTAGACTTTTTTGTTTGTGGGAAATTTCTGCAGAATTTTTATCTGTGGGAATTTGTCTACGGAGAAAGCCCAAGGAAAGCCCACGAAATGCTTCTAAGGAAAAGGCCACCGAAGGACCCCGAAGGGCAGGTGCCCTTGCGGGAGACTCTCAGCTGCCAAATAGAAGGACACTTCCTCGAAGCCGAAGGGTCACCTTCCCTTCGGGAAGATGTAAAACAAGAAGCCCGAAGGGCAGATACCTTGCAGGGGGCTCTTCTCGACCCAAAGTGGATCATTTCTTAAGGCCCAAAAGGGTAGGTTATTTTTGAGAAAGTGCCAAACAGAAAAGCCAAAGAAGGACCAAGGGGTGACGCGCCCGAAGACATCAGCCATTGAAAACATGGTGATGGGCCCGTGAGCATCAATTTCAAAGCTCATAAAATATCCATTGATCCTTGTAATCTATAGACCCAAATGCATTCAAAGGATTTAAGGCCAAGACCAGCAGAAAGCGAGGAAGGAACAAAACAACAAATTGAATCTAGGACCTGATTCAATCAACCAAAAAAGGAGGAACGATGAAGGAAGATCAGATTGCCAAGTGGACATTGGAAGTTGCAAACTTTCAATAGCATGACTTGTTTCTCTGCATTGAGAAAAACAAATGGGTAGATGCCCCTAAATTCCAACCTGTCTTCTTAACAGATTTCAATGCAACATGATGTGTTACTATTCCCGAGTCCTTCTTGAAGTGGCTATATAAGGGACTTTCTTTTATTGTAAATACATCTCTTTTTGACAATCAAAATGAAACTCTGCCCAAATTGAAAGGCACTTCTGAGACTTTGAGCTCAGTTTGTTGATCATATTTTGTTATTGGAATAAGAAAGCAAGTGATTTTTTAGACTTTGTGTTGTGATATCTTTGTTGTTGGGGAAACCGTTCTTATGCCTTTCTCCTTAATATATCTTCTATTCCTTTAATTCAATAAGCAAAATTAGTGACAGTAGTCAGGAAGGTGTCATGAAGAGTCAAGTGTGGAGAGACTTTGTGCCCCCATAATTGCCTTTAGTGTGTTTTCTTTTCATTTTTGTGTAAAGCACTTTGGGAAGACTTTGTGCCCTCATTGTCCTTCGTATCTTACTCTTGAGCAATTTAGGTTAAGACTTTGTGCTGCATCTCAATTTACTGGTTATTACATTCTTTGCTACATTTTGCATTTACTACCAGGAGTATTCTTGTGGTTTGTTGAATAGTACTTCGGAAAGAAGAGGAGTGATGTCTATTATTTCCCTTGAGTTTTTCCTTTGATTTGCAAGCATCATCTCTAAAGAAAGAGAGATGGATGGTTTGTCCTACCCTTGAGTATTATTTTCTGTTTATATATATATATATATATATATATATATATATATATAGGGAACCTCCCCTTGATGAGAGGAGAGATCAGTCCCCTTCTGATGTGGTAAACCTACACATTTGGATGACTAATCTTCCTACTTTGGCTGATCAGACCTATTTTGTTTATCAGTGCGCTAATCGACAAAATATCCAACCAACACTATGATCACACCTATTTTTTGTTCTATAATTTGAGACAGTGTACAACTTGCACATAAAATCTGTAAATTATTTTATGCTCTAAGATATAAACATTTTTACGATGATTCTATAGAGACACACCATATGGTCATTACTAGTTGATTTTTGTCGAGTTTGTCCTATTACAGCCATGTTTGTCCTATCGGGGTTTCACAGTCTATTTTTTGTCACTTGTGTGTTATAAAATTCCTTTTATGCATGTAACTTTGCTTAAAAAATATGATGGGAAAACAAAATATTTTAATCTCCTCCTTGACCTAGCTTGCACTAAAAAATAAGAAAAATAGTTATGGAGTTGTGAAACCACTAAGAAAAAATAATAAACTATGAATCCCATATGCATGGAACTAGACATCCATGTAGTTATTTGAGTGTGTGGATGGAATATATTGAGTGAGGGTTTGAACACATATTTTTAACTTGAAGAAATGAATAACTATATGCAGTCTAATACCTTTGGAAAAATGGAAATGAAGAAAAACTAAGAAAAAATGAAAATGTCGCAAGTGTATGAGAATCAATGAGGTTTGATTTGATTTATGATTTTCTCTTGGTATTTGGAGGTGTATTATTATTGTTTATTGATCCCTTCTTGGTTGTATCTTCTTCATCATAAAGGGTTTGGTTAGACCTTGTATATACATAGGCTAACTTAGGATAGCTTATGCGCATTTGCCAACCATGGTAATGCACAAAAATAAGAGTAAATACACAATACTCATGAAAATAGGCTAATGGGAAAAATAAATAAAATGGACATGCTCGTATGTGTATAAGTTTGTCTAAGACAAACCCATATAATGTACGAGTCTATCTAAAATATGATTATGGTATTGTTTTTAAGAGACTCTTGGCTAGTTGATAAGTGATAATAGAGTCTATATGCTAAGAAATATCTTTTTTATAAGTGTTGAGCTGCTTTTAAGTTCAATGGACCAAGTATAGACCTATTGTGGGGCTAAAGTAGCCTTAGAATTAGGCTAGATGTACAAGTTTTATAAATAAGGTAAATTGAGAATAAGGGTCTTGTGTCAAATTTACATATCTACAATGATTATGTTTCATTTCTTGGCCTTCCTCTTTCCTCCTTTGTTGCTTCATAATTCCAGTTTTTTCATGTTCTAATACATTTAGAAATTCATGCCTTACTACCTCAAGTCACATATACCTCTTTAGTGTATTTTATAATTGATTCTATAAAAAAATGAATACTATATTGATTAATAAGATTTTTTCATATCATAGATCAATTAAAATGATGCCATACTAAAATTGGGCATCCTATTAACATATTGATTTATTGGTTGAGGATAATTGTGTCTTGTAATTGCTTTTATGACTCTCAAATATTCATAAAGTTATGATACAAATTCTTTTAATTGGAAATGCATCATCATATCTATTAATTTAAATAATATAGAAATAAAGCACAAAAAATATTTATAATAAAAAGGTGATGGGTTAGCATTCATGCTCCAATAATCCTAAGACTTAAGAAATAGGACAAACAATGGCAGTAGCAAAAAGAAATAAAAGACCCTAACATAAGGGACCAATAAAAAACAATGGAGAAATGAATAAATGGTTATAAATCCAACCCACTCAATGTCTTAAATGTGTGGATCTACTCCTACCTATACTCTCAAGGATGTTATTTATGAGTCTTTCTTTACACTATGCATTTTATTTTTCTTTTAAAAAGAAGATCTGAACATTTATTCACCATTTGAAGGAATCTTAATGTTTTTATCTCAATAAAAACCACTACAAAACTCTAAAAGCTTTATCAAAGAGTTAAATGTTTTTTTTTGAGAGATCAAACTATGCCATCTTGCTAGGGTTAAGTTCTAAGGATGCTACTTATTAATGCTAGGATTAGGTTTAAGGGGAAATATCTAATTCACATTACTTTAAATAACACAAGTAATAGCCTCAAATGGGATATTCATAGTCTCCTTCATGTGACAGGGAGAAAATGTTATCTCAAGAGCTTCATTGTCTTTTTTGGTGCCCATCAAAAGTGTTGTTAGAGTCATTATCTTAGGACCTTTGTCATCTAATTTGGTACCTATATCTACAAAAGGGTTAAGATTTAACCCACTTGCAACTTTCTCCTTCCCCTTTGAGTTAGGTTTAAGGTGTTTCTTCCTCTTTTTAATGTCTTTTTCAACCATTACTTTCAGGTGACAACTTGGGCTAGATGACCATGGGCATGGTAGACCAAACATCAGAATAAAGATTATCATAGTCTACTAGTTGTTCAAACATATTTTCTTCTAGGAATTTTAACCAAACTCTTTTAAGAAGGGGTATACTCACATCCATTTATACACAAATTTTAACACAAATAATATACTTCACGTTGTAGGTTTCAAAAGGTATACACACCATTTTTCTAAGAGACTTACCAATTTGCATAAAAATAGAATCTAACCACAAATACACAAAGAAATTAAATAACTTTAATGAAACCACCTTTATATATTTTATTTTTAAATTAATAATAATCATATTGATATATTCCAATAGTAATTATAATGAGTAGACACAAATTCTTTTTAAAAGACTTGATTTATATCTAACAATCTGATTGAGGTTACAAGTAATAAGTGATAGCGGTCTAATGGCGGTGTGAACCAGTAAATCTTCTTCGAAGAAATACGAGATCCGATCGACCATCCATGCTTGGTCACTGCTTTCTTCCTCTGTATCATGTGGAAGCAGAGAACATCTGCAGAGAGGACACGTCTGCTGACGGTGATCAATCCACTTATCCAAACAATCTCTGTGAAATATATGACGGCAATTACACAGCTCCGGTATTTCGTCGTCTTCATCAAACGAGCTCAAGCAAACGGCGCACGTAACATCGTCCTCCATCTCACAAAACCCCTCTGCAAAATCTCTGAATCTCAAAACAAGCAAACTCTCTGTGATGATATCAGAGACATTCGCAGAGAAAATTTTCGAAAAATTCTTGCCAAGAAGAGCTGTCGGGCTGTAGAGGCTCGGCCAGTCCAACCCAAGAAAAAAGGCAACATATTACATTCCTTATATAAGCTATGGCAAATAAAAATTTGAATAGAAATGTTGAGAGTGGGAAAGCATGGAATCCCATGGCTCACCAAACTTGAAGAAGATCGGCCACTTCAATTGTGGACATAAAATCCAACCAAAAATATGATAATTTTAGAATGCTTACTCCATGTTTTTAAAGCGGAAAGTCTGGAAAATATGATAATTGGCCCGACAGATTTTCTTCACACCACCATGATGTAATTATTCCATCGCCTACAGACGGAGTGGAACATATTTTCAGTCAATCGTTTAATGGCCGTTCAACGTAGGTATGAAGAAATTGAATGCCACTTGTCAACTATATTAAATGCTTCCCTTATCCCGGAGGAGTTGTTGACGCCACGTCATCTTTCCCAAGAAACCATAAGTTATGCCGTTCCTGCTGTCAGCGTCGGTGGGTCCGACGTGCGAAAGTGTTTTTGTTTTTGTTTTTTTTTTTTTTTTTTTTTTTTTTAATTTAATTTTATAAGTTGTAAAGGTCGCACTAAAGAGACGCCAAGCCCCACTTAGGGAGGAGCCAATACTTGTGCACTTTAATTTGTGTGTGTGTGTGTGTTTTAAATGGAGTCATATATTAGTATTTAAAATTTATCATACATTTATCTAAAGTTTGATTAGGAAAAGTTAGATTTTTTTTGTTTATTGGTTTACCTAACATTTAATGTCGATGAGTTTGTTTTGGGAAAGTTAGGATTTTTTTTGATTTGTTGGTTTATTTAATTTGTATAAGTTACACTAAAGAAAAGTCGAGCCCTACCTAGTAGATAAGATAATATAAGATAAATATAGTAATGTCCAACAAAAGATCACAAAAGTAGGTCAAAGGAACTTCGGAGTACAAAAGGTGTCAAAGCAAAGTTGGAAAACCAAATGGTTTCCCATGGAGAATACAAAGCGGAAAGAGAAACAATACAATAAAGAGCGGGAGCCATCAAAAAGGAAAGAGGTGAAGAACAACTCACAGCTAATGAGGAAAGCCAAATGGAGAGGTGGGAAAGTATAATATGAGAGAAGAACTGGGAGAAGCAATGAGAAAGGTCCCTCAAGGAGTGGACCCAACTCTTCGAACATCTGAGGCCATCAAAAAGAAACTCAATATATGGATAACTAGTGGAGGAGGAGGTGGAGTGTCTGGTCTGTCCTATGTACTATTGTCTGGAGGGAGCAGTTTGTCGCGATGATCTTGTGGATCTAGTCTAACTCCTAAGGTTAGGGCTAGAATGGTTATTCCGATGAGACCTCAGGGAGTTGTGAATGGTCCCCTAGATCTGCATTGATATGGAGTGTGAAGCTGTTCTGATGTCGATCTGGCATTTAGTGCCTCTCCCCAAAAGTAGCACCATAAAGAAGAAAGTAATACATTGGATAGATTGTGGTCTAGTAGGGCCCTAAATCGTGAGATCATGAAGTCTAAGGGCCTCCTACATATTTAGGCCAGACATCTCTGGTATTCATATCTGAAGAAGATAGAGAGAGTCTGGATCTCCCTAATAAGGCAGTGGAACATCTCTCTGATCTCATAGTAGATGGGGGCAACAAAAGATGAAGTGTTCTTCCATATCGACCTCCTGAAGACTACATAACTAACATATCATGTATGCTCGATCCATCTAGTGATCTATCTCAATCCGAAGCCTATGGGAACCCACTCTGAATTGTCTAAGGGGAATACAAAGAACATGCATCCAATGGTGGAAAATGTATCAAGGATGAACAATAAGCCCATCCCTCCGTTCCAAGAAGTAATCTGCATAAAAATCCATCTTTGGGTGTAACCCCCCACACGAGTTAACCCATGTAGTACATATAAACTCTACGTAAATATCCTCCTAGATAATTATGTTCATCTTATGTCTAATAGGTAGAAAGTGGCTCAGAGTGTCCAAAGAGTACTAAAATGGAGGGAGATAATCCATCTTAATCCCCACATAACCTAAGAGATCTGAGACCCCAGTGTACCAACAATGAGCCCAAGTAAAAGGGCTAGAATGAGCAATAGCCTCTGAAGAACAATAAGCTAAGTATGGGTATCTTTCATGCCCCTTCATTGAGTCAATAAAGCTCTAGATGCGATGCAAGAAAGAGATCAGATCAAATATAGTCTTCACTATAAAGGGACAAGCCCTAATCTCTACAAGGATGGTGTGTTCAGGAATAATCTGTTGCACCTAATAATGCGGTGGAGAAGACGTGTTTAAACTCTCTCAGCGAAAGCCCAATTAGGCTCAATCAAAGAGGGTCCCCAAACCATGGACCCATAGAGTACAATGACCCTGATAAGGGTGTCCATGAGGGACATCACAAAAGAGATGTCATAAAAATGGTCTCCAAAACATTGTCTCTCAAGGAGGGATAAAGAACCATATCGCTTGTTGATTTGAGGCTAGAGGGCCTATCTCAGGGTAAAGCAGGGCCCAAAGAAATGCACCCCCAAGTAAATATGGTGCTGGTAACCTCAATCTCCTCCCCTCTAAAGAAGAAATGGAGGTGTGAGGTCTTACACCCATTGAAGACCATAACCTTGGGTTTGACTAGGTTGACTGTCAATTGTCGAAGATCATAGAAAAGAGCTAGGGCATCCAGCTGTCATTTCAACCCCTCAAAAGAGGAGGCCATGAGTACCACATTGTTTGTAAATAATATGATAGATATCAAATCCTGGTGGAGAAGGCAACCATCACCATCCAAGATATCTTCATGAAGGAAGGTCTCAAACTCATCAATGTATATTCCAAAGAGATTGGGGGATAGGGGCAACCCTTTTTAACCCTGATGGTACTCTTGATAAAGTGTAATAACCCATGGGTAGTATAGATATGATCGAGAACTGTCTCATAGAGGTGCATAATGGATGTTAGAAGGGTCTTATAAATCCCAATGTCTTTGAGCCTCTAGAATAGAGCCTTCTACATAATAGATTGCGATGATGTGTTTCCTCAATGATGGCTCAGAGAGTAAATATGTGGTCTATGTTTTGATGAACTGGACAAAATATTACCTTCCCCCTAGCTCTGAGGTGTCTCTGCTCCAACGCTCTTGAAAGTTGCATGTGGAGAACTATAGCATATAATTTTGAGAATGTGTGGCCCACCATGATCATCTTGTCATTATTGGGATCTGAGTTAGGGGTTGATTTGTGTATCGAATGAATGATGTGAAGTGACCAAGATGGTGGAAAACCTGAATGAACCACATGGTTGAAGAGGTCAACCAAGTATCTACCTAAAAACTCAAATCCATGTTTGAAGAATTTGGCTTGAAAACACTCCTCATCAGTTGCTTTAATATTGTTCATTGCTCTAATAACTTCTCTAATGTTCCTGCATGTGAATAAGTGGCAAGAAGAGGATTGTTAGGATACATGAATCAGAGGATGCCATAGAATATCATAGAGAGTGGATGTGTGGGAGATCATCGATACAGGGTTAAGCTCAAGAGGGAGGGGAGAGTGGTGGGGGAGGATGGTACATCATAACTCTTAGGGAGTGTGGATGAAGGAATCCCCTCTAAGCAATCAAGAGACATTTCTTGTGGAGAAAGAGACAATGACATGAGGATTTTAGTGTGGGTAGGAATGGTGGTCATGTGAAGGAGACAAGTATTATGTGATCTAGAATTACTAAACTGATGTGAAGAGGATGTGGGCCTAGTAGAGATAGGAAAGGAATTAAGGGCAGCTTCTCGAATGATGGACAAAAGAATTGTATATTTGGTGGAAACACACTCAAGCAGGAAGAACTAGGACTTATGTGGGAGAAGTTGGCTAATGCAGGAAGAGAAAATGTCAGATTCCCCATCATCGAAATGGAAGATGGTATGAGGTAGGCTAGAGAAGGGGACCGTATTAGGAGATGGAGTGTGAGGGGTACCAATCTAGATAGGTAAGGAAAGAAGAGCATGGTCTGTAATTGGGATGGGGTAAACAAAAAAGTGACTGATGGAAGGTAGTAGGTTCTGGATAGATAGGACATAATCCACCACACTCACACCCCCACCATGAGGTCTACTTGTTAAAAAAATGAGAATCTAGAAATCATTTATCATAATTTGTGCACCTTAATTTGTGATTCCCTTGGCACTTAAATGGCATCTGGTATTCATCATACATCTCACTTTGTTTATGTTTAGTATACATTTTTTATTTTGTACATTTAAGTAGAAGGAAATTCACATTTTGAATTGATTTAAAATAGAAGGAAAGTCACATTTTGAAATTGTACAACTAGTTTTCATTTATGTTTGTTCAAATATTGGGTGTTCCCTACTCATGTACCCTCCCAAGTATTGGTCCATGCCCATGTATCAGCTCCTCTCCCTTAAACTTTGTCACCATGGTCTATGACAACTTGTAAACACAAGAAACCATTATCCTTATCTCAATGGGGTTGATGCCACAATGGTATTGAGTGTCCCTTTTACTAACATAATGGTTGATTGGTTCCATGATGTGTATGTTTATTTTCTCAGCCTCCCTTCTCATCCTTTGTGGTTTTATACTTTTAGTTTTTTTTAAGTTATTGGTCTAAATTGGGTACTATTGATGTCTTTTGTCATTTTCTCTCATGTATCTCCTCCTTGTCTCTCTCTTCTTTTTTTGGTCATGTGGTAGGTTCTCTAGAAATGCACTCACTATCTTTCTTGGATTGTTGGTGTTTTATGTAGGTTAGGGTGCATCCATGTCTTATGGTCCCCTCTTATTCACTTTTTCAATTCTTTGATGTCAGTTTGCATGCCATTAGGCTCTTAATTTGAATTCATGTCTATAAATAAGAATACATCTTAATGCATTTATAAATATGCAAATTATCTTAAAAAGTCTAGTATTTATTGTCATAATGATCTATTAAAATTTTACAATAATTTATATAGAAATCAAGGAAAGATTTAGAGAGCATTCATTGTAGCATTAAAACTCATATTAGTGACATATTACATTGCCTTGGTTTGTTAGGCTGAAGAATTATTACAATTATTGGAGTGTTTTTCTTAATATTTTACACTATTAAAGGACCTAGAAAATATAAGAGAATCTTAGTTATTCCTAGGTGTAACATATGAAGTACCATATTCAGTACACGTGTCAAGTATATCTATACAAACATATTAGTTACAATTTTAGGTATTCCCTATAAGTATCCTATTCATCCAGAGATAATTTTTCCTCCACCCCCACCACCACAACAACCAATTATACAACTTATTTAGGGCAAATTTACCTAAGAAGTTTAGAAGAAGGTAACTAGATTTCCTAAGAGTCCAATAATTCAACATCCATTATATTTTAGGTCTATTCTAGCATATAAAATATTACCTACTCCATTACATTATAATGTATTATATAGGTAGTTTCGCATGTTCCATAGTGAATACATGCACATTATCATACCATACAACAAAATTCACATAGTAGCATGGTTCATAGACTTACACACCCAACATAATATCATATGGTTTATGATGATACCATAATGGATGTCTCATATCAAAAGTTTATTTCTCAGATTCTAATATGGATACATGTGTTACTACTCGCCCATGGTAGGTAACATGAGATACATTTGACACATAACCTACATATAAACATCCTATAGCTGGGACAATTGGTTATCTTCATAAAATTATAAAATTTTAAAAATAAAAATAAATAAATAATTATGAGCTATGCATTTATTGTATTGCTTGTTTAAATTATTTCATTATGATTTATCACATATGCTATATTACGCGCGCGCGCGCGCGCACACACACACACACACACACACACACACACACACACACACACACACACACACACACACACACACACACACACACACACACACACACACACACACACACACACACACACACACACACACACACACACTTGCGTTTGAGTGCACGTATAGGACATATAGGTTTTATATGACATAAATATGTAGATGTGTGACTTTCCTACACTCAGGAGATACATTTCCTACATTAAAGGCATGTTTTCCCTGGGGGAATTTTGGTACATCTAAATGCATGTTTTATCTTTATATGACAATTTTATTTATCATATTGAGCTAATTTTACACTAATTATACATGGATTTCTCTTATTCCTACTACTTATACTAATTTTTTATGGATATTATATTTTTTACATGCAATGATGACATACATTGATTGTGTAGATTAGTCTTGTTTGTTATATGCATGATTAATTCTATTATGTGTTACAAGATGTCATTTTTTCGTGTCTATTTCATTATGTGATTACTTATATATCATTTGTGACTCTATGTGACATTGGGTGTTCATTATGTGACTCCATTTTGTGCTTGAATATGTTTATGCTTGAGTTTTGTTTTCTCTATTTGACACTATGCATTATCATGCGTGTTTTTATATTTGCTTGTGTGTGTGTCATATAAATGACAATGTGTGTGACTTGTGACTCTTTTATATAATTGGATATGTGTAGTATTGTTTATTGAGGTTATTATGGTGTGATCCATATCACACATTCTTCTTCTTTTATGCAGTGCCATGATACATACCATGCATTTTGTGGGTAGTTATTAATCGACTTGTCTATGCCCATTGCTATATTGACTCTATCATTTTGTTTCTCATTGTTATATCTATCTCAAAATGACACTTATATTCTTTAGGATACATGTTTCATATATTATCAGATGATGTTAACACATGCTTTTACATGATTATATTTTTTTTTACAACATGATTTGTATAACTTTTATATTTAGATATGATTAAATGTGCACACTAAATTTATGACATAAAAAAAGGGGCATACATAATGGATTATCTTAGATACTAAGTCCTTTACATATATTCAAAATTTGATACATAAAATTCATATTTTTGACTTATATTACTTCAGATTGGTACAAGTTCACATAGATTATTATAGGTTTTACACAGATTGGGAGCATATGTACAACATATGTAAAATATCATATCGGATTAAAATTTACATTTCATTCATTCTATGAGATTATTACACATATTATAAGACTCAATTTACATAGGTTATTAGATGGGGGCATATGTAAACAATTTTAAGATATTATAATAGTTTGGCACAAGTTATATTACTTAGTTTGCACTAATTATTATATTAGGTGAATATGTAGGGAATATGTGACACATTATATAAAAAAAATCTTACTAAGGTTATAATCAACTATTCTCAGATACTCAATTTGAATCATGTAATCCATTTTTTATAGATGATTAAGGAAACATATCCAAACGTAAATTCTCAGACTCTCAGATACTCATATATGATTAGAACTCATGGTGGGTCCCATTCTTGGAAAAATATAATGAGTAGTATGATTAAATTTTTGTGTGACTTAAATTATAATTACTTCTCCATATCCAATGAGGTTTGGTGCATATTCATATCAACCCTTGGTTTTAACATGGACATATCCAAGGGGTATGATCATGCCATTCTCCACTATCTCTAGAAGGCAACTTGATTCACGTACATACATGTGTATTCATTCCTTATTATTTAAATTTCAAAAATATGCAATGTCTTTACTTTAGATCCTTATTATGAAATAAATATCTTGAGTTCAAAAAAAATATTTCTTTTCTTCACTGCTTCATCTAACTAGTTAGGAATTTCTTCATTAGGAAGAGGTTTTTGCATTTGAGAAGGATCAGGGTTTGTTAGAATCTCAAGAGAAGGAATAATAGTTTATGAGGGTTGGATTTCTTCTAATACTATCTCATCTTTCTCTTTTTCTACTATATCAATTGAGTTTTAGGTGAAGATTCCAAAAGAAATTTAGAATCTTGCAGACGAAGTGGAGGCAAAGAACTATCAAGTTGATTAGAATATGGAAGCAACAATGAATTATCAGATGCAAGATATTGTTAGGTGGCATTTTCTACTAGTGTTTAAGACTGAGTAAGACTATCAAGAGGAACATCTTCAGAAATAGAAATGCTATAAGAACAAGAATATTTTTCTCCAAACCTTTTTAATTTTAGTTTAAGATTCCTATGAACTAGAGTATATTTTTCAATATCTTGAGCTTTAGTTTCTTTTTCTACCTCTAGAGTGTCTTTACTTTCACCGACTGCTTGTGATGTTCCACTTTTAGATTATTATTGATTATGAAATCTTCATGTTTAAGTTTATGTTATTGGTGGTGAAAATATTGCTTTATCAACATTGACTCCATTATATTTCAACCATATCAATTTTCTATCAATCACACTTTAAGTTATGCTTATAAGATAAGTTGATTCTTTCTTGTTCTAGTCAACCTTAAGGAGTGGTTCTGATTCATTTCTTTCTTTCTAGTAAATAGGATCCAATGTGTCTTCATCATCAACTATATTCTTTGAGACATTCACAATGCCTAATGCATTGACCTATTTTATTGTAAATTGTGAGTAATCCATGATTCTCACGTCTCTTTCATCATTACAATCCAACCAATAGTCTTCAAAATGAGGCACATGCTGATATGAAGAATCAAGAATACTTGCCACTAAACCTCTTATGTCAAATGAAGATCTAATTTTAAATGGACTCATAATAACACATGTCATCCCTTATTCAACTCTTTTTTTTTAGGCAAATGATGCACATTGTATACCTATAGAGATAGGAAATTTACCCCAACTTTGTGTTTATTTGATAAAAACTTATGGGTCTCAGCCAATTATCTCACCAACTCCATCAAAGTCCATTTGTTATCAATGTATATAGGGAGCATATATGGTGATAATTCACATCCACAAATCTATAGATAATTGAAAGTGGGGAATTGTATAAACCAAGATCCCCATTTAGAAATCCTTATTGATGCATCTACAAATATCCTCATGTTATAATGATTTTGCTTAAACATTTGAATCACATATTATAGAATGCATAATTTAATCTTTGAAAGTGGCATGCACTTTATTTTAAAGTAAGCTGAGGATAGAATTCCTACATTTTTTTAGTCTTTATGTCTCCTACCTAATTCAACCCACTGTAAAATCTTCTCATGACAACTACATAGACATGATAAGAAGTCATGTAGAACTTGGAAGTTGTTTTAACTTCTCATATATTTATTTATGGATTGAATCATTGATTAGTTGTCCCCAATTGATATATTACTTATTTTGGTGAATATTCCATATATATATATATATATATATATATATATATATATATATATATATATATATATATATATATATATATATATCCAAGTCTGGAAGTTCCTTGCAATTGGATTCCCCACTACTCTATGCAAGAGTAAGATCATATCATTGACTTCAGTCATGAATTTGAACCTACAAATATTCTTTGGAAGTCTTGTTTATGTATGTTTAGTTTTTATTAACCATTGCTTTTTCACTCATTTTGTGTAGGAATTGGTGTTGTCTTCCCATAATTATTGAGCATAAACGGGATTCAAATCAACACAAGATTCCCTTTCTGGTAATTGAATTAGTTTATCAATATGTTATGATAGAAAACATATAACATATTCTCTTTTAAATTTATTAACCTCCCTCTTCTCAAAATCATAGTGTTCAACTATAGTTCACACTAATTTTGGAGACTATACTAACGTTGGGAATATAGTTGCATGTGCCAACCCACTATCATGTATGATTTGGCCATAATTTGTTTTGTGTAACTCATTGATTCTATTCCAAAAGTATTCCATGTCAACATACCCCAAGTTAGTATATGTTATGTTCTCAACATTTAAGTCAATATTTGATGGAGGAACAATACATTAAAACTAGTACTTCATATCTTATCCTTATTTTCCTTGTGGGACCTTCTTCGGGGGAGTTTTCTTTGGGGTACCTTTAATGGGAGTCCTAGATGTTGACATCTAGGAGAATACACAAGCTAAATGAAAAACCTGCACTATATTACCCTTGATGAAGATAAAATTATAAAAAATTTCAATCAAAAATCTTTTTTTTTAACTATAAATATAGCTATCAGAGATTGACATGGTTTCCTATAAGGGTATCAAACTCTAGGGATAGTACTGACATAGATTTCAAGTTTCAAGGGTTGTGATAACACACTTATTAGAGTTTGTAGTTTTTGAAATCACACCTATCAAGTTATGTTATGTTTGTTAATAGAGGAACCATGATCTGATTGGTTTACAAGTAGAGTAGTCAGAATCTGATGGGTTCACAAAAAATTAGGGTAAGATATAACTCTGTGGCTAGCAAAGGTGATGTATTCTACGGATATTTTGAACCAAGATGATATTTGGTTAAGTATTTTTGACCTTGAAAATATTCAAAGAAGACCTAGATAAAATGGGTCCCAAAGCAGGTATAGGGGTATAGAGAAGTTTACAAAAAGAAATAGATAGAAATATTCATGAATTTAAATGTAAAGGCAAACATGATAATATCAATTAATTTTTCCTACCATATCCTCCAAATTTGTGAATTGCACTTATTAAATGATAAGATCCAAAATTTGATGAAGGTCATAGACTCAAGAACAAGAGCAAGAGAAGCAAATATGATGCAAAAGAGAAAGAAAACAAATTTGTAATAGGAATTGAAGAATGATGAGAATGGTTGATTTAATAGTTAAAACCAAATGAAAAAAATTCTTGCATGCATAGAGGGACCTACACCATTAATGACCAAAAGTCTAAGGTTTGCTTTTAGACAAGTCAGGATCCAATGGATGTGCATACAGATAGGTTGAGATCCGATGAGTGTGTCTGCATTTACTATGAGTTATGCAAATATTGATAGCAGTGACATCAAATTTTGTAGGTGTTGTTAGAAAACCTATTAGGTTTTGATGGTTATACTAGCAATCCTATTGGGTTATGACAAAGGTGTTAGTAAGCCTCTTGGATCCTACAGGTTGTGCTTGTAATGACATCGGAATCTGATAGGGTCTTTTGCATTTTTTTTCCAAGGGAAAAACATAAATACTTTAAGAATACTTAATATTTTTGCATTTAAAACAAATTTTGACCTTACGAAGATGAATTTTCATGAATATAGGAATTTTACATTTTACTAACTTTGATTTATTTTGACTTATTTTAACTATTTGCAGTTAAAAGACTTAATGTTTTAACATTTTGACTATAGTTCAAAAAATGGTTCAACATTATTTTAATCTTATCTTCCCCAGACAACATTTTAGAGGAGGAGAAAACTTATTACCATCACTCGTTTCCTTGATGAATTGCCAATACCACCATAGAGGGGAGGTAATGAAGTAAAAACCAAACCTATTAACATTATATTTGAGAATTTTTTTTATTTACATTTTTTTACTATTCAAGAAAAAAATTTAATAGCCCATTCAAGTGCAAGAAGATAGCCTGCTAACCCTTATCCTAACCCTTTGTCCAATGCTACTAACCCTTTGTCCAATGCTCCTAACCCTCCTAACCCTCCTAAAATTCTTCAAGACCCCCTAGGTAGTTAGGAGGATTTGGATACATAAATAGTCAAGAACAAAATATAAATTGAATAAAAAATAAGATAATGAGGGACCCCACTTTGACCAAAACCCATTACATTTTTTGGCTAATATCTAGAGTCAATACTAGACCAAGTTGACTCAATAATGATTTGAATTGATAAGTGAGCATTATATAGGGATAGATGTAGGGATTACTATGTTAAAATATTTTTAGCATGTGAGGAAAAGGAAAAAAAAATCAAAAGACCTAATTTATGATTTCTTCATTGATCTAGCAACCAATGCACCTTTTCCACTATCCATAAAATGGTTTTCAATCCACCAATGCCAACACAATTTTATTAGAGAATTTTTTTGAGATTGATGGCGGGTGTTGTTTGATTACCCACCTTGTAATAATCACAAGTTTCCATTTTTTTTTTGAGGAAACTTTATTGCAAGTTTGTCCTCAATAAGATTCCCAGTTATAATGACTACTCATAGTTTCAGGGACAAGGGAAAGGATCTAAGCAGGATAAACCAACATCGTGCTCCTAATTAGACTATAATGTTTTGTACCCAAAATCCACTATAGCTTGAGATTCTCTCTATAGTGAGGAGGTTGTGGAGATTAACACTTTGGATTCACTTAGTGTGCTTACTAACATACTCATTCAATAAATGAGTAGGCTTTCTGAGACTGATGTTGGAGAGGGTTGACATGGTAATACTCCACCTAGTGTGCATACTCAACCTCACTATTCTATATGCTATGGTGATATATGTATTGGAAATTCAGATGATGATATTGGTGCTTTTAAGGGCCTAGATGATATACTTTTGAGTGATGAATTTTTTTCATGTACACTTAGTGTGTACATGTCAAATACACATATGTAGGTATCTTATATATTTGACATGTTAATTATCAATTATATTTATATTTAAAAGATAAAAATTAAATTATGCAAAAATTCCATAATATATATGTAATTCTTTATGTTTCAAGAGCAGATGGTGCCATCATCTTCATGGTCTACCACTATATTTTTTGATCTTAGCCAACCGATGTTTACATATTCATAGCCATTTTATGGACCATCTACTACTGTATCTATTGATTTTATTAGGTTAATGTTTATATTTACAAAGGTAGGTTTTATTTAATATTATACTCCATGTACATGCATTTATTTATATAGATCTATATTCAACTAAAATAATATATTATTTGTTCAGTTGATGACCATAGTGGAGACCTCTCTGTATCTATGGGGTGAGATAAAAATAGGCATTCCTCCTGTAATGTCATGTGAGCAGGAACTCACTTAAGTACATGTCAAATTGTAATTTTCAATTATAAATATAGATTTCTCTTAATAATTATATTCTATACTTGAGAAAATATAACTTATGTGAATGCATTATATACGTAGGGTTGTCTAATGACATCTAATAGCCCCATTCAAATGCTTAGTAGTGCATGTTCTCATGTTTTGTCCCCCTTTCACACACCTTTTCATGCACCTTGACCTATCATTGACCTTGTTGAGCATCAAACACAGAGTGACTGTGACCATGAGATTACAATAATGCATATTTAAATAAATTTGTATTAGTTTAAAATTAATTTATGAACTTGGTTACATGTCTAGTATGTAAAGTTTGAAATAATATTTTAATATGAACATGTTAAGCTATAGGTGAGATATGAGTGTACAAGGACCTATAGTCAGACCTTGGAGGAATCCAACGCATCCGAGGAAACTCAATCTATGAGCAAATCATCCTAGGGAGATTCTTCTTCAAGGAAGTCAAAGAGAGGGAAACTATTTGACGATTAAGATTTCATATATGATGTACTTATTTGTATACCTATATGGCAATGTACACATTTTAGCATTGTATGTCTATATGATAATCACCCAATATTCTATTATGTTCTTAGATGATGTAATTTTTTGTATGCCTATATGACAATGTATGAGTTATTGGCATTATATGTCTATATGGATTTTATGGATGCATATACATATAAATATAAATGTACATATACATATAGATAAGTTCACATTTTATGGTAACCATCCTTTTGTGTATAATTTGGCTCACATTATTATTGCAAACTAAATTTTATGGTTTTATGGCCATATTTAGATATGATCATCTTTAATATTTCCTTCGTGTAATTATTAAAACTAACTTAATATCCTTCAATATGTGTTTCAATTAAAATTAAATGGGAGAAAATAGTATAATTTTGAGATAAATTCATATATTAGTGTGAAGTGCCTCTCATTTTTGGGCTACACCATTTATCACTATTTTAATGTGGATAGATACTGCATATTAACCCTTGAATATAAAATTCCTCCTTACTTTATCATACAAATGGGGTAAACTAATCATGAAGTGATTTTGTGCCATCTCCTTCTACATATAATTGTTGTCCTTCTTTTAGAGACTCTTCTTTGGCTGTTTGAATTAGTGCATGATTTTAATTATTGTGTCTCTCAAGGCCATAAAGTATTTTAGTGGTTGTATCTTTTTTTTTCGCATCCTCAAATCTATTCTCTCTATCTCCACTACACTCAACTTGACCATTTATTCTTTTCTCATTAGATGCCAACATGAGAATGTTAAAAATGATACAACCTATTTGATGAAATGGGTTGCTAAAAGTTATGAATATAAAATATATTAGATAGATGATCCATTAGAGATAAATTACTCCTTAAATTCTCATTTAAGTGGGTTCAATTAATCATGAAGTGATGTTGTTTTATCTCCTTCTTCATAGAGTTGTTGCCCTTCTTTTAGAGACAATTCTTTGGCCCTTTGAAGTAGTGAAACATTGTAATTCTCATGTCTCTTAAGGACTTGGAATATTTTGGTGGTTATAGCTCTTTTGATTCACTTCCTAAATTTTTTTATCTTCCTTTAAACTACACTCAACTTCACCATTTCTTCTCTTCTCGTCATATATCCGCTCAACATATATAAGCACTTGCACTATCCAAGAATCTCAACATGATTTCTTTCAAAAAGCATCCCCATAAAAAGAGAAGAGAACAATAATTAATTATTATTTAAATTTTAGGTTTAATGTGTTTTCAATGAGGTAATCCATTCCCTATTATTTACAAAATAAGCAAATCAAATGTCTTCATGTACGATTGTGGGGTGATGTATGCTTTTACAGCTATGGCAGTTTGATATCTCCACTTCTTGTATTTCATGATCAAAAATGGAATTTATAACATGTGTAAGATGCTGGATAATGTTTAATACTTGGTTATTGGCCTCTGATCACATCTGGTCGAGAGACCCACTACCAATTTTGGCCTCAAGAATACCCTTCCCAATACAAGGAAAATTATAGTTTTTTGGCCTAATTTTAGATGCATGTAAAATAAAAATTGTAAATCATTGACACAAACTAAATTAACCCTTATTTTAATGTAAAATATAATTTCACCCTAGATCACATTTATGTAACCTTTGATATGAATCCATGGCACATACTATAGTAACGGGTTTTGAAATGTAACTTTTTTTTACAGTGAAGAGACAAGTTCTTATCCTACAACTAACATTTCCACTTCTAGGACCTCCATTTGCAAGTCCATCAATTTAAACATGTATAGATAGGAAAATTAAACATGTTCCCATGATAAAAATCTCTAAATCCACCTGGTTGGGTGTTTTCACTACTATTTAGGATCATGGAAATATTAACAACAAATGTTATCCAAGTTGAAGGGACAATTTAATATCTCCACTTTCATTACTTTGTGGCTCAAGATTAACACTGTTAAAACATTCAAGGTGGTGGATGATCTCCAATACTAGTTTATTAGCCTCTGATCACACCTAGTTGAGAGACCCACTACCCATTTTGGCCTCAAGAATGCCATTTCCAATTTAAGAAAATTGTAGTTTTTAAGCCTAACTTTAGACACAGGTAGAACATAAACCATAAGTCATTTAGAAAAATCTAAATAACCCTCACATGCATGATAAATACATATAATTTTCACCCTATCTAATGTTTATATAACTTTGGATATGAATTTGTGGCACATGATGTAATAACGGGTTCTAAAATGTAACTTTTTTGTAGTGAAGAGATAAATACTTATCCTCTAACTGACATTTCCAACTTTGGGACATCCAAGTACAATTTCATCACTTAAAAAATGTATGGATATGAAAATTATTTGTGATCCCATGACTAAACTTTAAAAATCCACCTAGATTCATGTTTTCACTACTATTTAAGACCGTGAAAACACTGACAATAAATGTTGTTAAAGTTGAAGGGGTTGTTTGATATGTCTGCATCCGATGCTTTGTAGAGATAAATTGGCACTAAAAAAATGTTTGGGGTGGTGGATAACATCCAATACTAGGTTCTTTGCCTCTGAACATGCCCAATAGAGAGACCCACTACCCATTCCAACCTCAAGAATGCCCTTCCCAATATAATAAAATTATAGTTTTTGGCCCAACTTTAGACACGTGTAAAAAATCACCTGTATGTTATTTGTATGAATCAAAATAAACTTTACATGTATTTAAAATACCTATAATTTCATTCCAAATCATGTTGAGAGAAAATTTTGGTGCAAATCTGTGTCACACAATGCAAATTGAAATGTAACTTTTTTATAGTGAAGAGACAAGTTCTTGTCCTCCAGCTAACATTTCTGCCTTTAAGACCTCCAAGTGTAAGTTCATCAATTTTAGAACTTTTGTATAGTTAAATGACACATGATCCCATGATTAAGACATCAAAATGCACCTAGATGTGTTTTTTCACTACTATTTAGGATCATTGAAACATTGACATAAAATATTATCAAAGTTGAAGGGGCAATTTGATATCTCCACTTTTGGTGCTTTGTGGATAGAAACTGACACAAAAAACACATCTAATGTGGAGGATAACATCTATGTTAATTTATTGGCCTCTAATAATTCTAAATTGAGAGACCCAATACCCATTTTAACCTCAATAATTCCCTCCTTAATAAAAGAAAATTTTAGTTTTTTGGCCTTACTTCAGACACACGTAAAATGGAAACCATAAGTCATTTGGATGAACCAAAAGAACCCCACATGCATTGATAGAGTAGGATTTATTATTTTCTCATATTTATTTATCATGGGATTTTCCCCTCACTTGGAGTTTTCCTAATTTCATAGAGAAGTTTCTTAGGTGTACAAGTTGACTGAATGACTAGGAAGCAACTCCCTTGACCAACTATTCTAGAGATGGGAGTGACTATATATTGTTAGATCTATTAACCACCTTTTATGGATGAGTTACTATTATATTCTAAGGGTTTTTTGACTACATTTTTTGGAGGACTTACTCAAGACTCTCCTATTTTTACTTTACATTTGTGATCTTTGGTAATGTAATATTGGTCTTGGCTCTAATCTCTCTTTGAAATATTATTATATTTAATTTTATTTGGCTTGTAGTTATGTGTTGTGTGTTTGGTTGTATCTCACCTATTATGAACCTATGCATCTACATGATCTAGTGATACTGGCCACAACTCTGATTTGGTATCAGAGTGCCACCCTAGGAATCATGCATCTAGTTTTATGCTATTAGCTCTATTTTGAAATTTTGAGTTATTTACAAAAATATGAGGGTTTTATTTTTAAAACTCATACTTGAGGGTTTTAAAAATTTATGGGTGGTTTAAAAATCTAAAAAAGGGGTATTTTTTTTAAAATTAGGGTATTACTATTCTTGGTGGTGTTAGTGTTGTTTTTAGTGTGTAACAAGGTTCTATGGCCTATTTGGGGTTTACACTACCTATTATTGTTCTCATGGCCTACTCTCAGGCAATACCTGCAATCCCTAATACATCAATTTGGTCTCCAATTCTATATCTAACACCTTAATTGCCTCTATCTATAATAACTCTAAAAGAATTATTTGGTCACAGGGTTACTTAGAATCCATTTCTATAAGGGTCTTTGTGAGGGTTGCACCATTGGGAAACATCATAAAGAGAAATTTGATAAAGGCAAAGCTTAGAGGGATTCACATGCATTGGATTTAGTACACAATGATTTATTTAGGCCTTTTCCTATTCTATATTTCATAAGGGATAAGTATGTCCTTACCTTCATTGATGATTTCTCAAGATACACATGGGTTCACTTCCTTAGGTAGAAATATAAAGTTTTCAATAAGTTTTAAGACTTCAAGGTTATTGTAGAAAAATAATTTGATAAATGCATCAAGGTTATTCAAACTGAGAATGAGGGTGAGTATGTCAACAAGTTTGATTAGTTTTGCATAGCAGAGGGGATTGATTTTTAGTGTATAAATCCATACAGTCCTCAACAAAATGGACTTATAAAACATAATAATAGGTCTTTAAAAGAGATGGATAAATGTATGAGTCACTTTAAGTCACTTACACAACATTATTGGACCAAAGCCATTAATTGTGCTTGCTACATTCAAAATAGGTTTCCTCAAAAATATTTAAAATGTCTAGCTCTAAAACTTGGCACAATAATAAACCTATAGTAAAAAAAATTTGTAGTGAAGAGACAAATTCTTATCCTCTAACTGACATTTCTAAATTTGGGACGTCCAAGTACAATTTCATCACTTAAAAAATGTATGGATATGCAAATTATTTGTGATCCCATGACCAAAACTTAAAAATCCACCTAGATTCATGTTTTCACTACTATTTAAGACCGTGAAAACACTGACAACAAATGTTGTTAAAGTTGAAGAGGTTATTTGATATATCTGCATCCGATGCTTTGTAAAGATAAATTGGCACTAAAAAAATGTTTGGGGTAGTGGATAACATCCAATACTAGGTTCTTTTCCTCTGAACATGCCCAATAGAGAGACCCACTACCCATTCCAACCTCAAGAATGCCCTTCCTAATACAATAAAATTATAGATTTTGGCCCAACTTTAGACACGTGTAAAACATCACCTGTAAGTTATTTGGATGAATCAAAAGAAACCTTACATGTATGTAAAATACATATAATTTCATTCCAAATCATGTTGATAGAAAATTTTGGTGCAAATCTGTGTCACACAATGCAGTTTGAAATGTAACTCTTTTATAGTGAAGAGATAAGTTCTTGTCCTCCAGCTAACATTCTACCTTTAGGACCTCCAAGTGTAAGTTCATCAATTTTAGAACTTTTGTATAGGTAAATGACACATGATCCCATGACCAAGACATCCAAATGCACCTAGATGTGTTTTTTCACTACTATTTAGGATCATTGAAACATTGACATAAAATATTATCAAAGTTGAAGGGGTAGTTTGATATCTCCACTTTTGGTGCTTTGTGGATAGAAACTAACACAAACAACACATCTAATGTGGAGGATAACATCTAAGTTAATTTATTGGCCTATGATAATTCTAAATTGAGAGACCCAAAACCCATTTTAACCTCAAGAATGCCCTCCTTAATAAAAGAAAATTTTAGTTTTTTGGCCTTACTTCAGACACACGTAAAATGGAAACCATAAGTCATTTGGATGAACCAAAAGAACCCCACATGCATTGATAGAGTAGGATTTATTTATTTTCTCATATTTATTTATCATGGGATTTTCCCCTCACTTGGAGTTTTCCTAATTTCATAGAGAAGTTTCTTAGGTGTACAAGTTGACTGAATGACTAGGAAGCAACTCCCTTGACCAACTATTCTAGAGATGGGAGTGACTATATATTGTTAGATCTATTAACCACCTTTTATGGATGAGTTACTATTATATTCTAAGGGTTTTTTGACTACATTTTTTGGAGGACTTACTCAAGACTCTCCTATTTTTACTTTACATTTGTGATCTTTGGTAATGTAATATTGGTCTTGGCTCTAATCTCTCTTTGAAATATTATTATATTTAATTTTATTTGGCTTGTAGTTATGTGTTGTGTGTTTGGTTGTATCTCACCTATTATGAACCTATGCATCTACATGATCTAGTGATACTGGCCACAACTCTGATTTGGTATCAGAGTGCCACCCTAGGAATCATGCATCTAGTTTTATGCTATTAGCTCTATTTTGAAATTTTGAGTTATTTACAAAAATATGAGGGTTTTATTTTTAAAATTCATACTTGAGGGTTTTAAAAATTTATGGGTGGTTTAAAAATCTAAAAAAGGGGTATTTTTTTAAAAATTAGGGTATTACTATTCTTGGTGGTGTTAGTGTTGTTTTTAGTGTGTAACAAGGTTCTATGGCCTATTTGGGGTTTACACTACCTATTATTGTTCTCATGGCCTACTCTCAGGCAATACCTGCAATCCCTAATACATCAATTTGGTCTCCAATTCTATATCTAACACCTCAACTACCGCTATCTATAATAACTCTAAGAGAATGATTTGGTCACATGGTTATTTAGAATCCATTTTTATAAGGGTCTTTGTGAGGGTTGCACCATTGGGAAACATCATAAAGAGAAATTTGATAAAGGCAAAGCTTAGAGGGATTCACATGCATTGGATTTAGTACACAATTATTTATTTTGGCCTTTTCCTAGTCTATATTTCATAAGGGATAAGTATGTCCTTACCTTCATTGATGATTTCTCAAGATACACATGGGTTCACTTCCTTAGGTAGAAATATAAAGTTTTCAATAAATTTCAAGACTTTAAGGTTATTGTAGAAAAATAATTTGATAAATGAATCAAGGTTATTCAAACTGAGAATGGGGGTGAGTATGTCAACAAGAAGTTTGATTAGTTTTGCATAGCATAGGGGATTGATTTTTAGTGTATAAATCCATACAGTCCTCAGCAAAATGGACTTATAGAACATAATAATAGGTCTTTAAAAGAGATGGATAAATGTATGATTCACTTTAAGTCACTTGCACAACATTATTGGACCAAATCCATTAATTTTGCTTGCTACATTCAAAATAAGGTTCTTCAAAAATATTTAAAATGTATAATTCTAAAACTTGGCACAATAATAAACCTACAGTAAAACACTTTAGGGTTTTCAAATATCTTGCCATGGCACACATACTGAAGAAGAAACACAAGGATATGGAACCTCAGATTAAACCTTGTATATTTTTAGGTTATATAGATGGCATCAAGGGGTACCACCTTCTACATCCAACCACACACAAGTTGTTTATAGAGAGAAGTGTTTACTTTTGGGAGAGTCCTATAGACTCAACACTTGACACTTCTACTTCATTTGACTCAATTAGATTCGATTCAAATGATTCAAATCAACTTGAGCACATTACAAAGGTTGATGACACTTCTTCCAATTTTTTAAGTGAGATCAATGATGGGGATTCATATCTATCCACATCTGGCCACACTTCATAGGATGATGATTCTCTACCTGACTCATCCTCTTTTGGTCCACTTTGGGCTAGGTAGACACTACATATTGTAGGTAAATGGGTCAGGATCCTTCAAATGACAAGAAGGCACAATCAAAGTTTTAGGGTGAGCCATATGATTTCTATACTTCTACCTTGGATCCCCAAACTTTTCAGGAGGCATCAAGTATTATTGAGTGGGATTCTAACATGCATGAAGAGTATAAATCCTTAATCAGGAATCAAACTTGGGATTTAACACTTATTCCTAATGGAAGAAAGATATTCAATGCAGATAGATATATTAGACTAAGTATATAGTATATGGATCTGTTAAAAAGTTCAAGGCATGATTGGTCACCAAGAGTTTCTCATAGGTGCCTGGCATTGACTACATAAAGACATTTACAATAGTCACCAAAATGGAATCTGTCAAACTCACATTGGCTATTGACACAACCAATGATTTGGATGTTCATCAAATGGACATGAAGAGTGCCTTTCTTCATAGTAATATTGAGGAGGAGATTTACATGGAATAGCCTCTAGGATTTATTAAAGATTCTTATTTTATACACAAACTTTAGAAAACCATCTATGGCCTCAAATAGACCCCTCAAGATTTGTATGCCAAGATGGATTCCTTTTTTATTTCATTAGAATTCACTAGATGCTATTCAGATCCAAACATCTATCTTGTATGATAAGATGATTCAATCTTGATTATGGTTATTTATGTTGATGATGTTTGATCACTAGTATCTCTTTTTCATCCATTATAGTGGTGAAAAGAGTTATTCAGGATAGATTTTCCATGATATACTTGGGCTTGTTACACTAATTCCTTGGGATTAAAATTTCTCAATCTGACTTAGGGATTACTGTTGCACAACCAAAGTATGTTCTTGATCTACTTTCTTGATTTCACATGGCTGATTTTAAGATAACTCCAACTCACTTTCTATCTATATTCAAGCTTAATCAAGATTGCACTTCGCCTTTGGTTGATTCTACCTTGTATATATAAATTTTTAGTTTCCTTATCTACTTGACACATACCAAACCTAACATATCATATATAGTGGGTCTAGTCTCCATATTCATGCAAGAACCTCATAAACTACACTAAAATCAAGCTAAGATAATCTTTCACTACACTTAAGACACACATGGATTCATGATTCACTATAGATATGACAATGGCATAGACTTGATTGGCTATACTAACTTAGACTAGGTTGGTGATATTCAAAATCATAAGTCCACTTTACGTTACAGTTTATCCATTGGTTCAAGTCCAATTAGTTGGTCAAACAATAAGCAAAATTATATTGCTTTATCATCTACTAAGATAGAGTATAAGAGTGATTTAACTGATACCATTGAGGCCATATAGCTTCAAGGGATTCTCATAGAGTTTGGTATCTAGCTTAGATGACCTACCATCATCTATTATGACAACCAAAATACTATTTATATTTTTAAGAATCTGGTTTAGCATCAGTAGACCAAACACATATAGATTCACATGTATTTTATCAGAGAGATCATTCATTGGGCATCATCGATCTAATATATTTACAAATGATAGAATAGATTGCAGACATCATCACTAAAATTTTCACAGAGAGTATCTTCACTTGCAATGTCTTCTTGAGGTCCAAGACACCACAACACCATCTTCTAAGGAGCTTTATAGCCTCTTATTTTTATGTCTCAATTTTTGGGGGAGTTTATCCTATAGGTTTTCTCATTTATCTACTTTGAGAGATTGATTTTTACATGGGTACCTCATCAAGTCTAGTTTTGGGACCACTTTTTACACTTCCCACCTAAATTGTGCATATAGGGGGTGTTAATGTAGGGGTTATTTATTTTACTATATTTATTTATTATGGTATTTTTTACCTTACTTGGATATTTCCTACTTTCATGGAGAAGTTTTCTTAGTTGTACAAGTTGATTAGATGACCAGGAAGCAACTCCCTTGACCAACTATTCTGGGTATGGGAGTTACTCCTGTATTATTGGCTCTATTGACCATATTTTTTAGAGGGGTTACTATTATATTCTAAAGATATGTTGACCACATTTTGTGAAATATTTACTCAACACTCTCCTATTTTTACTTCTCACATTTGTGAGCTTTGATATTGGAAGATTGATTTTGGGTCTAATATCTCTTTAAAATATTCTCATAATCTAATTTCATTTGGCTTACAATTATGTGTTTTGTTCTTGTTTGTCTCACACCTATCATGAACCTATCCATCTGTATGATTTGGTGATACTTTCCACAACTCAAACATGCATGTTAAATACCTCTAATTATACCTAGATAATTTTGATGAAACCTTGGAGAAAAATCCATGGCACATAATGTAGTAACAGGGCTTGAAATGCAATTTTTTTGTAGTAAAGAGACAAGTTATTTTCCTCCAACTGACATTTCTACATATGGGACCTCTAGGTGCAAATCCATCACTTTGAATAAATCTAAATAGAAAAACTACACATGTTCCCATGACCATAGACTCCAAATACACTTGGATGTGTGTTTTTACTAATATTCAAAAGTGTGAAAACACTGATAACAAATGTTATTGATGTTTAAAAGGTAGTTTAATATCTTCACCTGTAGTGCTTCATGGCTCAAAATTGGCACTGCCAACACTTATAGCTTGGTGGATAACATCCAGAACTAGGTTTTTTTCTCCAATCAAACCCATTCGAGAGACCCACTATGCATTCCATCCTCAAGAATACCCTTTCTATAATAATTTAATAGGTATATTAAACTTCTCTTAGCTTCAAGAATATAAAATTCTTTACTAATAGATCCATCTATGTGAAAGTGTAAGCTTATTTGGCATCACTAACCTACAAAAAAATTGTTAGCAAGTAATTAAAAATTAAATTTATATGTACTACATATAAAATAAATAAAATTTGGTGAAATTAAATACATTTAAATTTGATAACTCAACATACTTGTAGTTTTAATCGAGTGAAACACTAGGATCTACTCTAATATTGATAGTATAAAGAATAGCTTCATAGTCTGACTCACGAAATTTTCATAGATTTTTTTTAATGGCCTCCCATGATATTTAACCAATTGAATATTTGTTGTAAGAACCAAATTTGAATACTATAGTATCTTCCTATGTGTTCCAAAGTCTTCAAACAACCATACATCTAATTTTTTTTTTATGATATTGTTGAAGCCAAGTTCCGGTGACTACCATAGACCTAGTGGGATAGTCAATATTTTCTCCATATATGACTTGAGAAGTCAATTTTTTCTCTACATACTAACATAAGTTGTCATCTATTTTATCTTTATTTTTCTCTTCATAAATAACTGAAAAAATATACCATATATCATAAAAAAATATTTTGATGACAATGTCAAGATAGATAATGAGAATAAATAGTACATAATGATTAATCTTCTACCTAGTTGCACTAGATCATATACATGGTTAAATTCATGTGATGATTTCATATGTGTAAGTTGTAATGTTGGTGGAACCTAATATGTGTTAATTGAAATTAGAGGTTTGCAACTCCATTCATCCACCCACTCTTATGACTCATACTCATTAAAAATAGAGTCCATGCATGCAAACTATGTTAAGTGTCTCATATAAATATTTTAATAACCTGCATTTGATCTATAAAATGAGTGGATCTCACTTGATCCCATTATAGTCATATAATCCTCATACTTTACCTAGTGTTCTTCCTCCATCAACTAGAAATATCTACAAACAGTAGAATTTTTTTGAGCATCATGGCCCATTTTCTTATTACACTAATCAATAATGGTTGTTGCATCAGTTAAAACAACACCATATTTAAACTCTAAGCACTCTCTTATAATTAATCATTTTTACACATAACCCAACACCGCCATCCTCTTATTTTCCATGGCCAAACTTAGTGAAACTAAAAATATTTTATATGTCAATGGTAACATTTATCCTTCTTAACCAATAAAAAATTCATGCATTCTTGAATTACAATGTGCAATTGTCTGACTAAATGTAATGTTGATTGAAACTAATGTTCCTCTCAATCAAATTTATATATAACATCTCAAAACAACGTTGCACATACTATGTACAATGTAATTGGTCACCAATGACATAGAAATTTTACTCAATTATTTTTAACTTTTATCTATACTATTAGGTGAATGCATGAATATTATATGCATTAATATGATAACATGTACTAATTTTTAATACCATGACTATGCTTCCATTTATGATTTGAATGCGTAATTCTCAACAAAGTCAACTAATGAAACAATAGAACTAAATGGGAATGTATCTATGCTTAGCTTTAAATTTTCATCCAACCATCTATCCCTATGTGTGCCTTATATAAACAATTTACTCCTTAAATTTGATCATAAATTCTAAAACAGGGGTCTGTTTGGTAACAAGCCCACACTTTTCATAGTTTTTTTCATATTTTACATGATAAGTCACATATGTATATTTGCTCAAACCAACTAATTTGTGTCCAATTGAACTTATAATCTCCTCATGGATATAATTTTTAATTTTGTAAATCCAACATAAATTTCAAAATTTTCATCCGAACATTAAACTAAATGTCCATCTAGTCTTTCAAAAAAAATGGTAGGAATAAATTTCCTAGCTGATTTTGATAGAACTTCTAAGCCACAATCCTGAAAAATGTTGTCAGAATGTAAAGTACAATATATATGTCTACAAACATCATAGTGCATTAAAAATAAAATGTGTCGCCTATAATAACAAGTGGTGTGTGTGTGTGATTTATTTTTACAATAAAGAGTTTTTTAATCTCAAAATATCTTTGACCAATAGAAATATATGGATATTTTTCTTAAAAAACTTATAGTACAATTGTGTTTGGATCATATCCAAGAAATGTTTTGTATGTATTTTACTGTTTTAAGAACCAACTCTTTTTTTCACTACATGTATTGTATTGGGTGAAACTCTTGTATTTTCTTTCTAAAATTGTGCAAGTAAATCTTTGAGAGCATTGGCTATAACCTTGTCATTTTGTGTAATTCTACCAAAGAATGCTTAGAGCTCATTAGTATTGGCACCATTAAGTCTTTGGTCTATTCCAATCACATTCATTAATGTTTTCCTATTTATGTTCAATGCTCGGTTAGTTTTTAAAATAAATCATTTTTTCCCTGTTTGACCACTTACTGCATAAGCTGTAATTATATTTCAGATAAAATTACAATCTTTGTTGCATGATGTCACCCTAAAATATGATATGCAACATATAGATTTTCAACAATTTTATTATTTTCACCATCCATGTTAGATGTTCTTGGTCCCAGGGTGTATATTGTAGGTCTCATCTTAATTAATTTCATCAATAAAATAAAAATTTGACAATTTTGACTATCAAAATCTAATTTTTCAAAGAAATTATCCCAAATTTTTCAGTTAGTCTTCTTGAATGGTGGTCACACATTTTGTTGTGCATTGGTTTTAAAATATTTTTATCAACTTCAATTAATTACTTGTTTTTTATACAGACAACTTTTAGAAGTATTGTTAATGATGAAATTTGTTGAGAGAGTGTTTCAAAATCATTATGTTCACTAGTAGTTTCTTCATAATTACTTTCATTTTTTATTATTTCCATAACATTTTATTCATTGTTACTTTCATCATTATATATTTTTGTTAGCCAAATTTTGAGTACCATAACATAAGGTCATAACATTCTTCCTTTTACAATGCATATTAGCATAGTTTAAGGTAAGAGACCCAACAACAAACTCATAAGATAAAACCAAATATTAGGAGCAGAGTGACTGCGAAAGTCCGGATTCCTTCTGTCAACAATAATGATTTAGAGTTGGACCCATTTGCAATAATAATCCATGATGAGACCACGGGGATGTGGTTTAGATGTTAGGGTGCTCGTTTAGCATGTGAGAGGTACAGAGATCAATGTGCTGCATCTCAACAAATCATTCATGACAAGAATATTAAAAGATGTGCATCTATATCACTCAGCATTGTGACTGTAGACATTCCTCTTTGAATTGTCCAAGGGTGAATAAATCAAATTGCTCGATATAAAAATATAAAGACAATAGTGAGACCTAGAGTTCACACCAAAACTTTAAATGAAGTGTTTGCTAACTCACTTACAAATTACTGATTTATTGTAGTTTCTTTCAAATGAAACTAAAAATTAAACTGGTATGTTTAGTAAAGCACTTACAAATTATTAATTTATTATAACTTCTTTTAAATTATTTATTCTTAATATGATTTATCCCAAATTAAATAACTTGTAAATACAAATCTACATTAAAATAATAAATCTCAGTAATTATAATTATTATTTTCTATATAAATAGAGCTTTTCCTTCAATATAAAGAATGGGTTGTATAAATAGTGAATTCTAACTAATGGCTTTTATATGATCATGAATTTAAACTGAATTATAAATTTAAACTAGTCAATTTTATAACCATCCTTATATATTATTATGTTTTAATTAGTAACAACTATAATCATACATTCCAATAATAATTATAATTAATAGACACAATTCCTTTTAAAAAGACTTGATTTACATCTAACAATCTGATTGAGGTTACAAGTAATAACTGATAGCGGTCTAATGGCAGTCTAAAGCAGTAAATCTTCTCCGAAGAAATACGAGATCCGATCGACCATCCATCCCTGCTCACTGCTTTCTTCCTCTGTATAATGTGGAAGCAGAGAACATCTGCAGAGAGGGCACGTCTGCTGACGGTGATCAATCCACTTATCCAAACACTCTCTGTGAAATATATGACGGCAATTACACAGCACTCGAATTTCGTCGTCTTCATCAAACGAGCTCAAGCAAACGGCGCACATATAATCTTCCTCTATCTCACAAAACCTCTCTGCAAAATCTCTGAACCTCAAAACAGGCAAACTCTCTGTGATGGTATCAGAGACATTTGCAGAGGAGATCTCAGAAAATTCTTGCCAAGAAGAGCTGTCGGGCTGTAGAGGCTCAGCCATCCCAACCCAAGAAAGAAGCCAACATATTCCATATTTTATATCAGCTAAAACAAATCCTAGGTTAAATAGAAATGTTGAGATGAGGAAACCATGAAAACCTGCAGGAAATTTCATGGCTCACCAAACTTGAAGAAGATCGGCCACTTCAATTGTGCACATAAAATCCAACCAAAAACATGAAAATTTTGGAATGCTTACTCCATGTTTGGAAAGTCTGCCGCCCGACAGATTTTCTTCACACCACCATGATGTAATTATTCCATCGCCTACAGACGGAGTGGAACATATTTTCAGTCAATCGTCTAATGGCCGTTCAAAGTAGGTATGAAGAATTTGAATGCCACTTGTCAACTATATTAAATGCTTCCTTTATCTCGGAGGAGGAGTTAACGCCACGTCAGCTTTCCCAAGAACCCATATGTTATGCCGTTCCTGCTGTCAGCGTCGGTGGGTCCGACGTGGGAAAGTTACGTTTTATTTTGTTTTTCAAGTTTTATTGGTTTTCTTAAGTTGTATAGGTCCCACTAAAGAGAAGCCGAGCCCCACCTAGGGGAGGAGCCAATACTTTCCATCTTAATTTCATTATTTAAATGGAGTTATATATTAGTATTTAAATTTTATCATATATCTATTTAAGGTTTGAGTAAGGAAAGTTAGATTTTTTTAGTTTATTGGTTTATTTAAGTATTTAATGTCAATGGGTTTAAGATGTATAGGTTACACTAAAGAAAAGTCTAGTCCTACCTAGTAAATACGATAGGATAAATATATTAATGTCTGACAAATGATCATAGAAATAGGTCAAAGGAACTACATAGTACAAAAGGTATCAAAGCAAAGTTAGAAAACCAAATGGATTCCCACAGAGAATACAAAGCAGAAAGAGAAACAATACAATAAAGAGTGGGAGCCATCAAAAAGGAAAGAGGCGAAGAACAACTCACAACCAACGACCTAAGCTAAATGGAGAGATGGGAAAGTACAATATGAGAGAAGAACTAGGAGAACCAATGAGAAAGGTCCCTCAAGGAGTGGACCCAACTCTTCTAACATTTGAGGCTGTCTAAAAGAAACTCAAAATAGATGGATAAGTAGTGGAGGAGGAGGTGGAGTGTCTGGTCTGTCTTGTGTGCTACTGTTTAGAGGGAGTAGCTCATCGCGATGATTTGGTGGATCTAGTTTGACTCCTAGGGCTAGGGATGGAATGGTTGACTATGAGATCTCAGGGAGTTGTGAATGGTCCCCTAGATCTATACTAATATGGAGTGTGAAGCTGTGTTGATGTCGATCTGAAGCTTAGTGCCTCTCCCTAAAGGTAACACCGTAAAGAAGAAAGTAATCTGTTGGATAGACTGTGGTCTAGTAGGGCCCTGAATCGTGAGATCACAAGGTCTGAGGGCCTCCTGCATATTTAGAGCCAGACATCTCTGGGCTTCATATCTGAAGAAGACAAAGAGAGTCTAGGTCTCCGTAAAAAGGTAGTGGAACCTCCCTATGATCTCATAGTAGATGGTGCAACGAAAGATGAAGTGTTCTGCCATCTCAACCTCTTGAAGATTGCATAACTAACATATCCTGTCTGCTCGATCCATTTGGTGATATGTCTTGATATGAAGCCTATGGGAACCCACTCTAAAATATCCAAGGGGAATATAAAGAGCATGCATCCAATGACGAAAAGTGTATTGAGGATGAACAATAAGCACATTCCTCTATTCCAAGAAGTGCTCTGCATAAAAATCCATCTTTGGGCATAATCTCCCATAGGGGTTACCCCAAGTGATATGTATAAAGTGTCTATAAAAATCCTTCCTAATAATTATGTGCATCTCATGTCTGGTAGGTAGAAAGTGACTTTGAGCATCCAAAGAGTACTGAAACAGAGGGAGAAGGTCCATCCTCATCCCCATTTTAACCTAAGAGATCTGAGACCCTAGTGTACCAACAATGAGCTCAACCAAGAGGGCCAGAATGGGCAATAGCCTTTGAAGAACAATAAACTAAGTACGGGTATCTGTCATGCCCCTTCGCAAAGTCGACAAACCTTTGGATGTGGTGTAAGAAAGAGATCATATCAAATATAGTCTCCAATCTAAAGGGATGAGCCCCAAACTCCACAAGGATGATGTGTTGGGGAACAATCTATTTACACCTGATAATGTGGCATAAAAGAACTATTTGGATTTTCTCAACCGAAGACTAATCAGACTCAAACAAAGAGGGTCCCCAAACCATGGACCCATAGAGAACAGTAAACCTAGTAAGGGTGTCCATGAGCAACATCTTGGAAGAGATGTCTTGAAAATGGTATCGAAAACATTGTCTCTCAATGAGGGCTAAAGAACTGTACCACTTGTTGATTCGAGGCTAGAGAGCCTATCTCAGGCCAAAGTGGGGTCTAGAGAAATGCGCCCCCAAGTAAATATAGGTGTTGGCATTCTCGATCTCCTCCCCTCTGAAGAAGAAATGGAGGTGTGAGGTCTTCAACCCATTGAAGACCATAACCTTGGTTTTGCCCAGGTTGACTGTCAATTGTCAAAGCTCATAGAAAAGAGCTAGGGCATCCAGCTATCATTGTAACCCCTCAGGGTAGGAGGCCATGAGGACCATGTTGTCCACAAATAATAGGATATATATTAGAACTTGGTGGAGAAGGCAACCATCACCATCCTGGATATCCTCATGATAGAAGGTCTCAAACTCATCAATGTATATTTCAAAGAGATTGGGGGATAGGGGGTAGCCCTATTTAACCCTGATGGTAATCCTGATAAAGTGTGATAACCCATGGGTAGTATGGAGATGAATGAGGACCGTCTTATAGAGGCATATAATGGCTGTCAAAAGGGTCTCAAAAATCCTAATGTCTCTGAGCCTTTGGAATAGAGCCTCCTATGGAATAGAGTCAAAAGCTTTCTAAAAGTCTACAAATTAGCAGTAGACTTTCGATGAGCGATGGTGTGCTTCTTCAATGATGGATTGGAGAGTAAATATGTGGTCTATGGTTTGATGAGCTAGACAGAATCTTGCCTGCCCCCTAGTTTTGAGGTGTCTCTGCTCCAACTCTCTCAAAAGCCACATGTGGAAAATTATAGCATATAGTTTTGAGAATTTGTGGCCCACCATGATCATCCTGTAGTTTTTAGGATCTAAGTTGGGGCCTGATTTGTGTATCGAATGAATGATATGATGTGACCAAGATGGTGGAAAACTTGAATGAACCATATGGTTGAAGAGATCATCCAAGTATCTACCCAAAACCTCAAATATGTCTTTGAAGATCTATGCTTGAAAACCCTCCTCAACAATTGCCCTACTAATATTCATCGATCTAACATCTTCTCTAATGTTCTTGCATGTGAATAAGTGGCAAGAAGAGGGTGGGGAGGAAACATGAATCAAAGGTTGTGCTAGAATATCATAGAGAGTGGATGTGTGGGAGATTATCAATATAGGGTTTAACTCAAGAGGGAGGGGAGAGTGGTGGGGGAGGATGGTGTGCCAGAACTATTTCAGAGTGTGGATGAAGGAAGCCTGTAAGGTCTATCTACCAAGCAAGGATGCATGTCTGGGAGAGCTATGAGTCGTAGATTAAATGATTGATTGATTAATAATTGATTGACATTGTAGCTTAAGGATTTAATTGATGCACGATTTGATGATGAAGGATCATGATGATGAAGGTTATGATAAGATGAACCAAACTGGGTAGGAGAGTGGATAATAGACTTGATGATTTTGAAAGACAAGATAGTGAGAGGGATGGATAGTCACATCAAATAATATGATTTTGACCAAGCTAACCTCATACACATCATGTGACTGAGTGTTACCTACATAGTCCCTGAGAACCTCATTCCAATATAGTTCTCAAAAAATGGGAGGGATGATGAGAGATGATATGATAGATCAAATGATGATGAGAGATGAATTGTTCAAGATGTTAGTTTTTAGATCAATGATGTGACTCAAATATTAGATTTGGTGATTTGATTTAATAATTGATTTAGAATTTTGATAATGAGACCAATGATAGACGTGTAAGAGAAATGATTAGATATTGGATTTTATATGTTGTTGACATGACATGATGGGATGATATGATAGGTGATTGATGAGAGGATATTGATGTGTATTGGATTCAAGCATACATCTATTTTAAATTGTTGAAACATGGCATTGATCATCATGGTCCAAACAATTCTTTTTAATGTAGCACTAAGTAGTATGCACCATGATATGTTTATGACGATGATGAATTTTTGTCAAAGTGCATGTTGGGTGGACACAAAAGACATAAATAATGAAAATAAAGTGTACAATTAACACATATCATATTGCACCATTGGTATCAGGAATAAGGATGACATGTTTACTATATATGCTATTGTATGGATGATAAATACAATATGATAAGATAAAAGATGCACAAAAAGATTCACAAAATTCCTAACTAATTAAAGACACAAAGCTAAATGGATGAAAACAAGAAAGAAGACATAGACAAGTAGTCACATATATATACATGCTAAAAGACATTAAAAAAAATGCCACATCATCAAAAAAAACACAAATATCTACATGCATAGTTGTTATGTGATTAGTATCTCATGTATTTCCCTAATAAAAGGCCTACATGATGAGTGTTCAGGGTATGATTTGAATTATCATTAATAGTGGATGAGATTAAATTTGAGGGATGATGGGGTAAGATTGTGAAAAATGACATGTTAGATAAAGGAATAATTATCTTGCATTGATCAAAGGCTTGACTTGAAATGAGATTTGTACAAGGTGTGCTTGAGAAAATTTGACTAAAGTACGGGTGCTAGTTTGATTAAGATGGGTAGGGTAATGCAACTCTATGTTTGACTTGGGTAGGGAGCTTAAAGCTCATAATTTGATACATGCTAGGTTTTATACTAGCAAAAATGTGAGTTGACTAAGTTTGACTAGGTCATGGCTGATCCTAATCAAGGTTATTTTGAAAAGACTAGATCAAAGTAGGGATTAGATGGGATTTGCTCAAGTTTGGATGGGTTGACAATGACAGGTTTTATAATGTAAGTTAATAGTGAGGTTGACTTATGTAAAATGGATGACTATGATTTCACCATTGAGCAAGATTATATGGTTGTGATGAGTGATATGAAATGATTTAGACTAAGTCTGATGATGTTAAAATGGGATGTTAATGGCAAATAGATGGTTATGATGCAAATTTGGAATATGATATAGATTATGGATAAGTATATGGATTATTCATAGGATGTAAGACAAGATGACTGGGATATTTTTGGATTTTTTGGATTTTATATTTTTGTCCTTTTGGTTTATTATAATTTTTAGGTCCTTTTGGATTATGTATTTACAAACAGGGGGTTACTATCAAAGGTAACACTAAGCCTAAAAATGGACTAGGGATCTCCATGGACTGCATCATAAGGGAACCAGATGTCTAGTCACCTAAGTGGTGCTTGGAAGATATGCCAAGATGTTCTTAGAACATTTTCTCAAGACATATTCCACTCCTTTATGAAGTTCAAGATGGGAAGAAAGGATAGACATAATATGATGGGATATATGATGGATAAGGATTATACATGATGCTTAGGATAGGTAAAGATAGATAATGGATAGATGGATATGATACATAAGTGTTGGGCCCCATTTTATGCTAACTATTGGATTTACACCAACTCGAAAAACACCTAGGCAGGAGGCAATCATGGAAAGTGGTTGTTGTTTTGTATTCTAGCAATGCTAGCTAGATGGCAGCTAACAACTCCATTTTGAATCTATCAAGCATTGAGAAGTAGATGCATAGGATAGTGATGAGCCATTAAAGACAAACAACTCCTTTCTGAATCAAGTAGCATTAGGAAGTGGGTACATAGGACATCGACTGTGCATTAAAGACAAGGCATAGGGATGTGTACCTCCAGTGCCAACTCAATGATCAGTGTGTTCCATTCCCCATGATCTTAGGATGCTCCAAAGACTATAAAAGGAAGCTGAGTTTAATTGAAGAGGAGAGGAGAAACTAAGTAGCAAAGCTCTGGAGAAATAATGTTGGATAGTGCATTTAATAATAGGAGTTAAGTTGGGATGCTTTTTGATGCTCTCCTTTGTAATTCCTAAGATCATCTGTGAGCTTGAGCCTTAGCATTTTATGTTGAATCTTCACTCAGTCTATATGGACTATAAATGTATTGTTGTTTAACATATTTAATGAAGAATACTTTGCACAAATGGCTAATGGACTAATGTTTAAGTCTTTAAATGTTTATTGATTACTTACTTTATTCTATTGATTGTGTGGTTGAGTTCTCACAAAGCTCTAACTCAACTCATACATGGTAGACCTATAACTAGTAGTGAATCTTACACCCATGATAGGAAATGTCTAAGTGTGGTTGAGACCCTACATATCGAATGATAGACATGCCTAAGCACAAGACCATGCCGAAGTCCCTTAATCCAATACCTAGTGGGCCCTTAAGTGCCTAAATGCCATTGAACTCATGAGACCCAAGGCTTGCACCCATGAATGTATAACCATCATTTCACTAACCAAGCCCCTGAAGAATAGAGTTATGCCATGGCATAACTAGCCTAACATAGACCTTGGTCCCTTATTTGTTTTGCTTCAAGTGAGAACATAAGGCTTATACCTTATATATATATTGATGCTAGCGTAGCCGAGTGTTAAATGTTAAGTGCTATATGACTAGTCAGGGCCTGCACCCCATTTGAACAAGCCTAAAACCAACCTGGACATCTAGGTAAGAGCGTGACTAGGCCCATGATCTAAAAGGCTAATTTTTTATAATATTTTGGTTCCATTGATGGGAATGTTGAATTCTATTGTTACAATGGTGCACCATGACAATGCTCTGACTCTCCCTCGAGAACATCAAGCACTAGTTAGAATTAGTAGAAGATAACTTTTCATTGAGGCATCTGACTTGTAGAGGCCAGAACCTAAGGAAGTGGGTCCAAAACCATTTATATGATGCCTTGTATGAGTTTTTATTTTGCAAACTACCAAAGCAAGTGTATCACTAACTAGCTGCTTATGCAAACCATAGAAACCAGAGTTAGGAATAGTGCCTCAAGTGGATGAAAGAGTGTTTAGAGATGCTCAAGAACTTATATGCCACTTAGACTCGAGACATAGACAAATGGTCGCAAAGGGTGATAAACAACTACGTGCTTGAGTTCATGGTATCAATGCATTCCTACCCTTATGAAGTAAAATACCAGTTCTTGCAAGAGCCTAGAGGTACATTTTTGAAAAAACTTGACACTAAACTCAAGAAGATGATGGTAGATTATAGCTTTGAAATAGTAAGGATGGAAAGCTAAATTACTCTTGCATATGAGTAATTTAAAGAGGAAGAAAGGGACGTGTAGGTGAGGTGAAATGGAAGGAGACAAGCAGATTGACAACTGAGAGCTCAGGAGATAGGCTTATAACAAGAAGAGGCATAGACTGATAGAAGATCTAGAACCTATAAGTGATGAGAGGTCTCGTAGTGAGTGGGAAGGGCATGGGGAAGGTTCTTTTGAATGGTAGTCATGCCTAGAGGAAGGAGCCCTTGAAGCCTTGGAACAAACTCCACGGTTGATGGGTGAATGCTTGGGGTACCTTCAAAAACTAACCATTAGAGATGACCAGATGTACCTAACCCCTTTGAACCTATAGTGTGAGCTCATGCATAGAATTCCCCAAAGGAAAATATAATATTGACAACTAAACTCATTATCAATGTAGACTTTGATCATTTTGCAAATTTGGACCAAAACTTTTTTAATGAACAAGTTATCCCATACAAAGAGGTAAGTAAAGATACCTCTAGAATTCGAGGTGCTAGTGATGCAGGAGCATCTTCACAAGTTTGAGAAGTTTTTTCAAGGTCTTTGGTAGAGGTTAGAGTGTCTAGTTATGGTCAAATCAATTTCCCTCCAAAACTAGGTTGTTTGAATATTTAAATTTGCAAATATGCTCTTTTACCTTGTAATAAGGCCTACATCTTGTATAAAGGCCAAATGGTTATGGTTTGTTTCCAAAAGTTGTTTTAGAAGGCATATTATGGGTCACACAAGTCTGTTTGAACAAGATATAGCCTGTTAAGATCTTATTTTGTTAGAAAAGTTTGTTAGCCCTATTCTAGGAGTTAGTTTACATGAAGCTAGAATAGGAAAAATGTTGGTTTTTTTTTTTTGGCTTATAACTTGGTTTGTTTGACCCAAGAGGAGGCATATGATGTAATATATTGTAAAGAAGGAGATTGAAATGAAAACTAACAACTTTGGTGTGTTTTCTTATCACTTTTCTGCAGACTGCATGCAAAGAACATATAGGGCAACAAGCTCATAAAATGACAGTCAACTTTAAGGACTTGTTTCATCCACTGTGAGTGCCCATGGTTATAGAGTAAGGTAAAATAAGACAAATACATTTTTTTTGAGTTTTAACAATCAATGGGTTGTTTTATAGGTTAATTTTTATGCATACTGATCCAAACTAGGGCTTCCTAGTATAGTAAATGTGTACAGTGAAAAATTGTAAATTTTTGAAATTTGTGAACTCTCCATACATTCTTTCACTATCTTAAGTTTCAAACCCTAACTCATTAAGTAAGTCAATTTTCTAAACTCTATTCATAACCTAACATTACAGGTCTGCACAGACTATCACAGTGAGGTTTTGAGGATGGTATAGGGTTGTAAGTTGATCAAAATTAATGTTGAATAATCTTATTATGCATATTTATACCTTTTGTGACAATATTGATCCTTTATTCCTCTTATTTCTCTATCTCACCACCTAAATAGAGCCTATGGAGCCCTAATTAGGTCTGTTATAGTCCATAGAAGGACAAGTTTGTACAAAGAAGTCATAATCCATTTTCTCATATGTCATTATAATTGTTAATGGGTACTCAGATCACCTATTTATTCTATAATATAAATAGTATAAGGGAAAATATGGAGGAAACTTAGTCAAAAAATGCTACAAGACTTAAGCCTACCACTAGTCTAATATGGTCTTATGACCTCTTACACTTTCTTTTATCTATAAAGTGGGTTTATGTAGGTGTAACTAGTATGTGATAGTATATATAGTTTGTGTACAAAGTATCTAAGTTTGTGTTCAAATGTGTAAACCCTTCTTCGTAGTCTCATGTCTTAAACTCAAGTCAAAATACGTGTCATGTGAAAAGTCATGAGTGTAACAAGTGATTTGTAATAAGGGAAGGTTTTATATAGTTTCATGAGTTTTTGTCGGTGATTATAGGTTACACCAATTTAGTATCAGAGCACAAAAGGATTGTGCACAATCCAAGATCCAAACAAGAGAAGAGAGTGACTTGAGAAAGAGAGATAAGATGGCCATGAGAGTGAGAAATAGAGGCAACATTGGTGGAAGGAGACCAGCTGGACCAATGATCATAGTAGAGGAGGTCAAGAATATACAAGCTAGGTTTTAAGACCTAGAGATGGCTCAAATAAGAGGCACTAGCATGGGAGAAGTTAATGAAGGAGAAGAAGAGCCACCAGATGATGAGTTGGTGGTAGAAGATGAGACAGTTGATGAGAGGCTAATTAGAGCCATTATGAAGGTTAGTGATAAGCCAAAGATGGAGGTTATAATGTATGAAGGTAACCTAAATGCAGAATATTTAATTGATTGGATCAAAGCATTAGACAAGTATTTTGAGTACGAAGGGATAGAGGAAGATGACAAGAAGGTTAAGTATGCCATGACCCAATTGAAGAGCCATGTATCCTTGTGGTGGGATGGAGTACAAGAGGAAAGAAGGAGGAAATGCAAGGCAAAGATTAGAAGCTAGGACAAAATGGTGGAAAAAATTAAAGGTAAATTCATGCCCTTATATTACCAAGCAAATCTTTTCAAGCAATTACAAAATTTGAAACAAAAGGACATGATTGTAAGAGAATACACTGAAGATTTATATAGGCTAACAATCAGATCAAGATAGTTTGAGGATGATTTGGAAAAGGTATCAAGATAAACCAATGGTTTGAATTTTTTCATCCAAGATGAGATTAGCTACTCATTCCCAAGACAATTGAGGAAGCATACTAGTTTGCTTTGAAAGTTGAGGAGAAGATTGCAAGGAAACATACTTCCTTTGCAAAGGGAAGAGGTAGATACATTATAGTAAGAGGATCTCAAGGAGGTATAATGCAGCTAAAAACATCACAATAGGAAGCTATCAACTCACAAATTTCAAGAGGAAGCTATGCACCAAGAGGAAGGAGGCCATATCAAGGCTATCAAAGAGGAAGATTTATGGGTAAATGCTTCAAGTGTAACAAGTATGGAGGCCATAGAGCATATGAGTGTCTATAGAATGTTTTTAGCAGCCATGAAATAGGAGTACATGTATCCCAAGGTGAAGAAGAACATGAAGGACCAACAACAATCCATGAAGATGTACCAGAAGAAAATGAGTCTCTTTTAATGAAAAGAATCTTGTTAAAGCCTAGCAAAGAAATTTTAGAACCACCGTAAAGGAAAAAAAAATTTAGGACAATGTGTAAGAGAAAGGTAAAGTTCTGTAAGGTCATCATAGATAGTGGAAGTATAGACAACCTGGTGTCAACTGAGATGGTGGAGAAACTAGGCTTGAAGAAGGAGGTGCATCCTACACCATATCAAGTCTCTTGATTGCAAAAGGGACACAAACTCCTAGTAAGTGAACAATGTAAATTAGATTTTCATATTGGAACATATAGAGATAATATTTTATGTGATGTTATGCCCATGTATGTATGTCATATATTTCTTGGAAGGCCTTGACAGTTTGACAAGAAGGCCATGCATGATGGAAGGAACAATACATACACGTTTGAGAAGGATGGGATCAAACACACACTCACACCATTGAAAGAATAGGTTTCTGATGTTTTAGGACAAAAATATAAGGTTCTTATCATGGGTGGTAAGGAGTTTCTACACCAAACAAAGAAGGAGGAGGTAAACTTTGCTGTGATTGGTAAGCCAAGAAGTGTAGTCACTAGCACCAAGTTAACTTATCTACCTCTAGAGATTCAAGTCATGTTGAATGAATACATTGACATTGTTTTAGATGATTTAACTAATGAATTACCACCATTTATGGGTACTATCCATCATATATACTTGATTCCAGGTGCCAATCTACCAAACAAGGCTACATACAGGGTAACACCAAGAGATAATGAAGAGATCAAGCAACAAGTCCAAGAACTATTAAACAAAGGACTAGTAAGAGAGAGTCTAAGCCCTTGTGTTGTTCCTATATTGTGTAGTTCTAAGAAAGATAGGAGTTGGAGGATGTGTACAGACTCTAGAGCAATCAACAAGATCACTATCATGTATAGATTCCCATTGCCTAGAATTGATGATTTGCTTGATTGTTTGAGTGGAGCTGCATACTTTTCCAAGATAGACTTGAAAAATGGATACCATCAGATTATGATAAGAGAAGGGGATGAATGGAAGACAATATTCAAGACCAATGATGGACTCTATGAGTGGTTAGTCATGCCATTTGGGCTAACCAATGCACCAAGCACCTTCATAAGACTGATGAATGAAGTGCTCAAGGAGTTCAATGGTAAGTTTGTGATAGTATATTTGGATGAAATTTTTGTGTTTATTCAAACTAAGGAATATAATTTGAAACATTTTAGGATGGTGTTGAGTAAACTACATAAAGAAAAATTGCTAATTAATGTGAAAAAGTGTAGTTTTATGAAGGCAAAATTGATCTACTTAGGATTTGTGATTTCAAATGAAGGTTTGAAGATGGATAAGGAGAAGATAAAATCCATACTTGAGTGACCTACATCTAGGATCACCTTTGAGGTAAGAAGCTTTCATGGTTTGGCTAGCTTCTATAGGAAGTTCATAAGGAATTTCAGTGGGATTGTTGCTCCAATGATAGATACAATAAAGGGTGATAAATTTTTTTTTTGTTGGACTGAGGCTGCTGATAAGAGTTTTAGATTTTTAAAAAAGAAGGTAACTGAAGAACCAATCCTAACCTTACCTGATTTCAATAAACTATTTCAAGTAGAATGTGATGCTAGTGGAATTGCCATAGGTGTTGTCTTAAGTCAAGATGGGAAACCCATAGCATACTTTAGTGAGAAACTAAGTGATGCTAAGAAGAGATATTCAGCTTGTTATCAAGAGTTATATGCTCTTGTATAATCTTTGAATAAGTGGAGGCATTATCTTTTGCCTAAAGAGTTTGTTATGTTCACAAATAACTATGCTTTACAGTTTATTAAGAATCAGAGTAAGTTGAGTCAAAAACATGTCAAATGGATTGATTTCTTACAAAGTTTCACTTTTACTATTAAGCATAATAAATTAAAATCTAAAAAGTTTGTAGATGATTTAAGTATAATTCTAATCATGCAGGAGTGTCAAGGAAGCATCTTGGGATTTGAAGAGTTGAAGGATATATACAAAGGGGAATCCAGACTTCAAGGCACCATATGAAGCTTGATTGAATCTAGTAGGGGATGATAGGAGTATTTGGATAGAATTAATGTTTCAAGAAGTTTTTTTTTTCAAGGGCAGCCACATTTGCATACCCAAGAGATCCATGAGAGAAATTTTGTTGAAAGAGAAACATAGTGATAGCTTGGTAGGACATTTTGGGCAAAATAAGACACTAACACAATTGAGTGCTCATTACTATTGGCCATGTATGAATTATAATGTCAATAAGTTTGTTAAGAGGTGTAAAACATGATAACATGCCATGGGAAGCAGTCAAAATGCAGGTTTGTACCAGCTACTACCCATTCCAAACAAGGCTTGGGATTCAGTAAGTATGGAATATTTACTTGGGTTGCCAAGAACTCAAAGAGGTAATGATTCCATATTTTTAGTGGTTGATATGTTCTAAAATATGGCTCATTTCATTCCATGTTCAAAGATAAGTGATGATACTAACATAGCCAATCTATTCTTTCAAGAAATTGTAAGGTTGCATGGGCTCCCTAGGAGCATTGTTTCTAAAAAGGATGCCAATTTTGTTGGGAACTTTTGGAGGACCTTGTGGAAGAATTTGGGCACACATTTGAGCTTTATCTTAGTTTACTATCCAAAAACTGATGGACAAACTAAAGTTTTCAACAGGATCCTTGACAACATCTTGAGGAGTTTGGTAAGTATGCAACCAAAACAATGGGATTTTGTACTTGTACAAGTTGAATTCTCATATAATGATTCTCCTAAAAGAATTATAGGAATGATTCCATTCCAAATATTTTATGGACTGCATCCTAGAGGTGTATACGATCTAATAAATCTAAGCAAGATGGAAGCAAGAAGTGCTGATGCAGAGGAGTTTGCCAATGCAATGCAAGATTTGCATGAACAAGTAAAGAGGAAGCTTGAATAAAGTACCATAAAATACAAGTTAAGAGCTGATAAAAAGAGGAGATCGGTCAGATTTCATGTGGGAGACCTAGTTCTTTCCCACCTTAGAAAATAAATATTTCCTAAGAGGGAGTACAACAAGCTAAAAGTGAAGAAAATTGGTCCATGCAAGGTAGTAAGGAAGTTAACCAACAATGCCTATGAGATTGAAATACCAAAAGGGATTGGAATCTCTCCAATCTTCAATGTTGTAGACCTATATCCATATAAAGGTGAAGAGCAACTAGCTAAAAATTCTGAGATGGAATTTGATGAATATTTCCAATGGAAACAACTACCCAAAGAAGTTTCAAAGGAGATTGATAAAATTTTGGATAATAAAGTGGTGAAGAATACAAGAGACAAAGAGTATCTCTAGTACTTGATCAAGTGGAAGAACTTACCAGTTGAAGATGCAACATGGTTGACTGAACATGACATCCACAATTTAGGCACAAGCATGGAGGAGTTGATGAAGAACAATAACAAGTGAACATAGATTATTTTTCCCCTTGGGAGAATGATGTAGGAGCATCTTCACAATTTTGAGAAGTGTTTTCAAGGTCTTTGGTAGAGGTTAGAGTGTCTAGTTATGGTCAAATCAAATTCCTTCCAAAACTAGGTTGTTTGAATATTTAAATTTGCAAATATGCTCTTTTACCTTGTAATAAGGCCTAAATATTATATAAAGGCCAAATGGTTATGGTTGCTTGTCAAAAATTGTTTTATAAGACATATTACAGGTCACACAAGTCTGTTTGAACAAGATATAGCATGTTAATATCTTGTTTTGTTAGAAAATTTTGTTAGTCCTATTCTAGGAGTTGGTTTGCATGAAGCTAGAATAGGAAAACTATTGTTTTGGTTTGTTTTTTTGTCTTCTAACTTGGTTTGTTCGACCCAAGAGGATGCATATGATGTAATAGATTGTGGAGAAGGAGACTGAAATGAAAACTATCAACTTTGGTGTGTTTTCTTATCACTTTTCTATAAACTGCATGCATAAAACATATAGGACAAGCTCATAAAATAAAATTCAACTTTAAGGACTTGTTTCATCCAATGTGAGTGCCTAGGGTTATAGAGTAAGGTAAAATAAGACAAATACAATTTCTTTGAGTCTTGACAATCAATGGGTTGTTATGTAGGTTAATTTATATGCAGACTAGCCAAAACTAGGGCTTCCTAGTATAGAAAATGTGTATAGTGAAAAATTGTCAATTTTTTAAATTTGTGAACTCTCCATACATTCTTTCACTATCGTAAGTTTCAAACCCTAACTTGTTAGGTAGGTCAACTTTCCAAACTCTATTCATAACCTAACCTTACATGTCTGTACAGACTGTCACAGTGAGGTTTTGAGGATGGTATAGGGTTGTCAGTTGATCAAAATTAATGTTGAATAATCTTATTATGCATCTTTATGCCTTTTGTGATAATATTGATCTTTTATTCCACATGTTCTCTATCTCACTGCCTAAATAGAGCCTTTAGAGGCCTAATTAGGTATGTTATAGTCCATAGAAGGATAAGTCAATACAAAGAAGTCATACTCCATTTTCTCATATGTCATTATACTTGTTAATGGGTACTAAGAGCACCTATCTATTCTATAATATTGATAGTATAAGGGAAAATATGGAGGAAACTCAGTCAAAAAAGACTACAAGCCTTAAGCCTCTGACTAGTCTAATATGATCTTATGACCTCTTACACATTTTTTGATATATAAAGTGGGTTTATGTAGGTGTAACTATTATGTGATAGTATATATAGTTTATGTACAAAGTATCTAAGTTTGTGTTTGAATGTGTAAACCCTTATTCATAGTTTCATGTCTTCAACTCAACTGAAAATCTATGTCTTATGAAAAGTCATGAGTGCAACAAGTGATTTGTAACAATGGAAGGTTTTATATAGTTTCATGAGTGTTTTTAGGTGATTATAAGTTACAATAGCTAGCCTAACTAAATGAAATGTGAGTGTAAGCACCCTAGTTCAGCCAATGTCAGTTGTGCAGCCTGGGCAACAACCTATAGGAAATGGCCTTGCATTACTAGTTGGTAGTATGGCACCATAATATTTTGTACCACTAACACTAACCACCAGAATAGTGTCTAGCCTAGTGGATAGAGGCTTTGGAGGACTAATAATACTACAAGCACCAGGAGGATAAATGCCTCAAGCATTAGTTTCTCCCCAGCCCTAGATTTATTATGAGATGGCCATGCCCTTTCCAAAGTATCGAGGCATGAAAAATGCCATAGAGCATGTAATCAAGTGTGAGTTATAATGGTATGCTTGGGGAATAACTCAATATGAGTATAAGGAAACTTATTTTGTGATAACCTTGCTTGATCGTACCCATACTTGGTATAGGAAGTTTGATCCTAACAGAGCTATTGTTGATTATGACTCCTTGAAGGGGGCCTTTCTGAAGGAGTGCAATATACCTGAGTTTGAGCAGTAGATCATCACCATGCTTAAAATAAATCAACTAGGTATTGTCAGAAAGCATGTGCTTGTATGATGCAAGATTCAAGACCTTCCTCTCTAAGGTCCCTTATAACATTTACCCCTCTCAGTATGCGTAATGATTCATTGGAGGATTGCTAGTGCCTTTTAAAGGGTACTATCCATGAAAACATTCACAAACCCTCAGGAAGTTCTTGAAGTTACACTCAAGGCCAAGGTAGTTAGGAGCATCGATATAGGCATTAGCTCATTCATGGAGGCATAAATCATGTCTATGGCTTCCCAACTATAGAAGTTGACTGTTAGTTCATTGTAAGATATTCGAAGTAGGTTTTAATGCATTGAGTATGAGATGGAGGGGAATAATAGGAATAACTACCCTTGGAATAACATGCACACATTGAGTCTCAGTTGTGAATTTTGTCACAAGGTACATGATGTTCAAAATTGCCCCTTATTATAGTATGCTAGTTAGGTTATCATAACCGTCTACTAAAAGTTGTGTGATGCCTACACTCACAACATAGCTAACTGTTGAGACATTGATGAAATGTGATAGAACATGGAGAGAGCTACACAATAGGCCATTACAATAGCCAAAGGGTAGGAAAACCAAGGAAATGAGGGTTATGATTTATAAATACTAGTTATGGGAACCAAAGAGGCATAATAGGGTGAGGTGGAGGACATAGTGGAGTAATATTCCCACTATGAACATGCTATAAGTATGGGTTAATCAAACACTATTAGTGCGACTACCTGATACATCCAATGTGTAGGTATTTTTGGGGACCATATGTAGTCAAGGAGTGCTCCAACTTATATAAAAATCTAACCCAAGGTAAAATGGGTGTCAACAGGGGTACAAAGATGATAAGGTGTGAGCCTAAAGATATGAAGTGGGATCCAAAAGCTTATCCAACACATGCGAATCCAATCAAGGTGCAGGAAACCACATGGAATGGGTTCACCACTCAGCCACCAACTACACCAACATAAGAGCTACACCTAGAATATGGAAAACCAATCCACATCAAGTGCATCATGTGTCTTGAGCTAAAAGCTAGGCCTTACCCTAACCCAGTACATCAAAAGGATGTCTTGTAACAAGCTATGAGCATAATACAAAATTTGTATGGATAACTCTAGCTGGATAGAGATCTAGAATCCTAGGCTACCACCTTATGTAGAAAGCAAGATAGCCAAGAGGATAAAGTATAGTAGCTGACAGAGATATTGTACCTCCTATAAATATATGGGATGTTTCCCCTATTGAAAAAAATGCTCTTAGAGAATGTAGGGAAGAATCCAAGTGAAGTTGTTGATCCCCACGCAATTAAAGTTATTATGCCACATATGGAATAGGCATGTGAAGTAAGGCATACTCAAAATGTAGAGTATGAACAATATTTGCTAGTAAATGCCACTATTGATGGATGGTCCATCTTCGATGTGCTGATAGACATCGACATAGAGGTCAATATCTTGACTAAGAATGCTTAGGAGAAGATGGGCAAGCCAAACTTGAGACCTTATCCCCATGTACTTTTCATGGCCAACAAAAATTAAATGCAATCGATTAAAATTATGTAGGGTTCCATTGTAGATATTATGGGTGCTAAATTCCATGCTAACTTTGAGGTTATTAAGTTATTAGAATATGATAACTACCGAGTACTTCTAGGTAGGCCTTGATGTTACACCAACAATGCAGATATGCACTTCAAGAAATACATGACCTTCAAAAATGGCAAGAAAAGGATAGTGATCTCCCTTTCAAGTGACTAAGGATCCCCCTATGTGGAGAGCATTTATCTAGAGGATGAGATCAACTATATTTATAACATAATGGTTCAAGGCATTGAGAATATCCATCCTCCAGATTAAGAAGTACTTTTATGGGAGGATGGGTAGTCAACCTTAGAAACCATCGACATTGCTTGTGATCGATGGGATGAAGAGGTTTATGAGACCACTATTCATAGATGATACTTGGTACATGAAAAGGCATCAAAGCCCATGAATATTGGTTGGATCTAGATTGATCACGATCTAAAATGATGGGTCTTACACCAATAGGAGAAAGGAAAGAGGGTAATATTCCTAAGTAAAGGCAAGCTTGTAGTGCTCCCTAAATTCAAAGGAAACAACCCAATGGAAAGGTATGTCAATGACCTTGAAGCATGTGTCCCTAAAGAGACAGATAGAATGGGTGCACTTGTGTACAACTTGAGGAACACTATCACACATTGGTGGGTAGTGAAAAGGTCTAACTTACTGACTTAGCCAAAGGTGAAGGAGGTCATGTACACTAGATTTGGGAGGAGTAATGAGAATTTGGATATCTTATCATATTCTAGTGATTTTGACCTTATAGTGCATATATGCCTAAACAAAGAGGCATAGAATGACTATGATGTGACTACCCCAAAGAATTTATGGATGTACACCTTTTATAGGACTTTGAAGACATGGGTGTGAGCATGATACATGGTCAATGCAATGCACCAAGGGATAACCAATTGGGAGGCACTTAAGAATAATTTTTTGCATACCTTCTCCTTTTCCTCACATAACTTAGAACTAATAGATCTGTTGCAAGTAATTCAGAGGGTAGTGTTTGAAAACACTACAATCCTCAAGGAGTGCTTAAAAGACATGTTTGGAGAAAAAGGATTGGCACTTCTAACATTATTTAAGGAAAAATGATCAATATCGACTCTAGTGAGGAAGATGATGAAATTTGGAAGGAGTGATATTGGAAAACACTAACTACCAGAAGAAAAATCACGCACCAAGTAGATGATAGTGCTCTCAGTGGAAAAGAAACTACTCATATTCATGTTTAGATAATAGAGGGAACTCAAAAAATTGAGGAGTCACACTAGGAGAAGAATAAGCCATATCATGCCCCACTTAAGACTATCAAAGTGGATCTCAACATAGAAGGAGAGACAAAGATAGATATTTTAAGTGCCTATTAGTATGATTCAGATCTGACACACATCTTAGACCTCCTAAAATAATTACAAGACTTGTTCCCCAAGACTTATCAAGATATGAATGACACCTACCCATACCCTAGGAAAATGAGCATCAAGTTGATCGATGACACAAGATTGGTCAAAAATCATCCCTATAGGATGAATCCCAACCTCTACACCAAGGTCAAAATAGAGATCAATGCTATGCTGGGCATAGGGGTCATTTACCCTATGGAGGAGTCTGAGTAAGTGAGCCTAATGGTAATAAGCATCAAGAAGGATGGGTGCATTCACATATGCATCAATTATATAATGTTGAACACCACCTATGTCAATGACCCTTTCTTAACTCCATTCACCAATGATGTCTTGGAAGGTATTGGAAGCTATAAAATATACATCTTCACTGATGGGTTCTATGACCACCACCAAATTTAGATTGAGGAGGAGGATAAGCCTAAAACAACTTTTATGACTGAACGGGGTTGTTTTGATTACAACATTATGCTTTTAGACTAAAAAATGATCTAGATGTGTTATCTAAAGTGGTGATCACTACATTCAAAGATTTCATCCATAGGTTCCTCCAAGTCTATCTGATGATCGGACAATATATGGCCTCATCAAAGACCATTTTGACAACATGTGCCTAATGTTTGAAAGGTACATGCAGCTCTAGATATCATTGAACATAAATAAGTGCATCTTCAAAACATTATTTGGAACCTTTCTTAGGCACATCAACTATAAGGATGGTTTGCTCATCGATCCAACAAAGATCACCATCATCATTTAGCTGCAAACTCTTTCCACATAGAAAGACATTCGCACCTTTTTTGGACACTATGGATATTATAGAAAATTTATAAGGATTTATGCAAATATTTTAGTGCCTTTACAAGATATTTGTGCAAGGATGGACCATTCTACTAGGGTGAAGTGCAAGAGGATGCGTTTGAGACCTTTAAGCTCATATTAGCTAGCATGCCTATCTTATAGTTCCTTGATCGGATAACACCTTTTCATGTCCATGTCAATGCTTTTAGATTTATGATTAGCATAATCTCAATGCATCCTGGCAAAGGCAAAATAGATAAACCCATCTCCTTCACCATCAAAAATTTGACCTCAATAAAGCATAATTACATAACCGTAGAGAGTGAGGCGATCACCATGGTCTATGCTGACAAAATTTTAGACAATATTTGTTACCAACCCCATTCATATTTTTCACCAATCATGAGGTGTTCAAGTACCTCATGAACAAGCCTATTTTACATGGGCACATATGCAAATGGATAGTACTATTCTAGGAATTCTAGTTCTCTATTATGGTTAAGCCTAGAAATCAGAACTTGGGGCCAAACCATTTGTCCTGCATCAATTTTGGTGATGCAGTGGTGCCTAAAGAGGATGACATGTTAGATGCATAACTATATATAATATAACATGTCCTCAAGGATTTTTTAGAGATCATTGCCTTTATAACATCTAGAGTTTCACCCCAAACTATGATAAATAAGGAGAAGAAACAACTAGCAGTTTGTGCCACCCCCTTTCAACTCATGAACAAAAAACTATATAAGATAAGTAGAGATGAATTATTTCACCAATGTTTCTTAGAGCATAAAAGAGATGTCATATTTTTAGAGGTGCATGAAGGCATAGTAGGAGGACATTACACTGGAGATGTAATGGTGATAAAAGTGCTACAGTCAAGTTTGTGGTGGCCAAGCCTATTCTAAGATTCCAAGAAATGTGCTAAGGCATGAGACATATACCAGCACATAATAAAGCCCAAACATTGGGATGAGATGACTCTCATCCAAATTATTTTCCAAGAACCATTTGAGAAATGGGCCATTGATTTTATTGGGCTGATATCTCCCATAACATGATGCATAGGTGCAAGATATATTTTGGTGGCCACAAATTATTTCACCAGGTGGGTCGAGGTCATACTGAAAAAATAATGAACAACCACCATAACCACATTTTCATCTTGGAAAACTTAATAAACCAATATGGGTGCTCACTCAATCTGACTAGCGATAGGGGCACTCACTTTATCAATGAAATAATGTGCATCTTATTGGCTGAGTATATGGTGGTGCACCATAAAATGACCCCTTATCATCCACAAAAAAATGACACAACTAAGGCATTTAAAAAAATACTAGGAACATGCCTCACAAAGATATGTAAAATTGGTTACAAGGATTGGGATGATCAAGTATCAATAGTGCTATGGGCATATCGCACAACCTACAAGCGCCTAAACAAGGCTACACCATCTCAACTAATGTTTGACACTAAGGTGATCCTGTCGATGGAATTATTGGTACCATCATTGTAAATCATCCACATTGGTTAGTTAGATGACTAAGAGTCATTGAATGCAAGGTTGGATGACTTGGAGTGCTTATATGAGATGTATGCCCAAGCCAAGTGGAGTGAATAGATAGAGAAGGTGCACCAAAAGCTCTAACATGATAAGCATATAAATAATAAGGTGATAAAAAAAGGAGCATTAATTTTTATCTATGACTCCAAGTATTTCAATCACCTAGGAAAAATACAGATAAGGTGGATGGGACCCTATATCATCCACCACATACTAGAGATAGGTGCATGTAAGTTGTGCACTTTGACTGGTAAAATGCTCCCTGGGCATTTTAATGGAAATAGATTGAAGCCATATTAGAAATAGGGTGGTTTTTATGCCATAAGAACACTAAATTATTGGTCACTAGTCAGTTTGAGTTGAGATGATAAAAATAACATTTAGTGCAAGCCAAAAATCTTTGTTTTGTTTTATTCTTTGGGTAGTAGTGTAAAGAGTGAAGAAGTGGTGATTTGAAGCCCATTAGGAAAATATGTTGATACTTCACTCATAATTTTAGCTAGGTGAGTTGAGTACTTGCACTTTCTAAGTGCTTGAGGCCATACACTTAAGTTCTAGATGAGTGAGGATTGCCATCATCAAACAAGGAAAGTGCACTAGACCATCGTGCACCAGATTCCATATATAGAGCACTTTCAAGCTCCCAAGTAGACATTCATCCAGATTTTTAGGAATAAATCCAACCCTCATGCTTTCTAAAGTGCTTGAGGCCATAAATCTAAGTGGTAGACATGTGACACTCATTAGAATAAAGAAGATGCACAAAATCCATGTGAGCAAGAGATAAAGTGAAGACACAATATAATCATGCAAAAGAGGACCAAAAGAAGAAAATCAAGTGTTGAAAGGCCAACACAAGGGATTTTTATGGGGTAGGATAGGCCAAGGCAAGATGAAGCATAAGAAATTGACCAAGATAGATAAATACACTTGAAATAGAAGCGTAGCAAGAAGAAAAGATGGAATTGAGGAGGCTGAATCACATGCATGTGAGGCTTGTGCTCAAGTTACCATATTAAAGGTGAAGGTCATCCTAAGAAAACTAAGCATAGAAGGGAATCATCATAGATAACTAGGATCCACCTAGATTTGAGCAGGAAGTGACCATTTGAACCATAAGTCACTTCATCGAATTACTGTTAGGAGCATTAAATGAGGTGGTGATAGAGGTGTAAATATATACATTAAATGAATTGGTGGTAGAGGTTTTTTATGGATTTCGTAAAATTTTGTTCAGTTTAATAAATATAGATGCCACCATGCCATTAATGTACTTTCATTAAATATGGTATATGGAAGTAGGGTATAAAATGTCATAAAACAAATAGGTTTTTATTACAAACTTTGGGCAAACTTGAGACATCAAGCAAACTAGAGTGAACCAGTGAACCAAAGAGCCAAAGCACAAAAACCCTACTAGAGGGAGAATTTGAGCACCCTCAAGAACCTAAAGTGAATGATTATGAAGTTGGAGAAGCTATACTTACATTGATATTGGTGTAGAGAGGTGGGGAAATATATTTTTGTAGGAACTAATCGATGAAAAAGTGAGCTGCCACCGAGGATGCCATTAACAGACTGTGAAGCTTGAATCCAAAGGTAAAATCATAGGTCTCATGACTGTAAAGTACCAATAACCATTCAAGGCTTCATTAAACCTAACCAACTATGCTTCAATACCATTAGGTTCAAGATGGGCAAGAAGCAAAAGGGAATGGGTACACAACAACAAAGTCCAAAGTGGATACACATAGTGGTAGAAGTACCCCTTACAAGAATAATAGTGCCATAAGTAGGATTCAACATTGCATAAGTTAACACTAAGGCACTAATAAAAGTGTATTATCAAGTGATGCAATTTCCCTCAAAAGTCTTAGTAAGGGAAACTTGGCATTCTGTTGTGCACACCTACCAACTGAAGGAGTAAAACCATCATACTTATAGCCATGCACAAGACATAGTGTTAGATTGGATGGTTGATACAGGGAACAAGACAAAATAGGGCACAATGTTATTTGATGTCTTCATTCGAGATAGATTGATAGCCTCCAGTGTAACTCAATTATATGAGTTGTTATGCTTTAGAAATCTAGAAGAAGTCATTCAATTCCTTTTATAGCATGTCCATGGTGATTGCATATGCTTTGTGGGGAGAAGTATGAGGATATTGATGCACCTCATTAGAAGGATAATTAGGATCTTAGATGATGAAAAAGACACCCATGAGATGATGAGTGATGATGAAGAAGTGGAGCACGTGGTGAAGCTCCTAAGTTATTATAAGGGAGATTCACATTCCCCATCAAAGATTGTAAGGAACTCAACACGAGGGTGGAATCATGCCTTGTGAGCTTGAAACTTTACCCCAATGGTCAATGGATTGATGTCACAAAAACTTACAAATGTGTTACATACCATATGGCATAGGGCATAAATTTTAACATTACAAAATTTTTAGTAGAAGAGCTTGTGAAGAATGCACTAGAATACCACATGACTAAGGGTACCTTTAGGTGGGGTCCATTCTAATATTGATATTCATGGAGGAGATCTAGTTACTGGATGGGGATGAGGACAATCTTTGGATCTTACCAAAACATAATGACTCCCCAACACAAAAGTACAAGGACTTCACTTTACCCAATTCTTTTAGTGTAAAATATAAAACTCACATGATGGGGTGGTGCAAGAAGTCTATAGAGGAATTTGGACTAGAGTGGCATATCCCCCAAGAGATCCCTGAGAGCATGTATGGGATGGAAACCTTTGTTTTTATTCAACATTTTTACATAGTCTACTTGGTACTGGTCAATGGCAATAAGTCTAGCTAGTTAAATCTCGTGTACACTTTTTCAGCCAAGTATTTCAAGGATATGCTTAGAAGGATCCCCAATGTACAAAAATTTCATATCTTGGTGAGGGAGATAGACATGGAAATAAATAGGTTATGATGCCAATTCATGCACCTAGATGGAAAAGTGACAAGGGATGAAGAGGATGAGTCAGATCACACCAACATCCACCCTCTTCAAGAAGTAACTATACTCGAGAAAATTCATAGGATTTACTATGAGATTAATCCAAGGAGAAAGGGACCCAATGTCAAGCATACTGATGACCCTCTCATCAAGATCAGCAATGAAGGGATGCTAGCACTAGTAGAAAAGAAGAAGTCTCCCAAGAAAAAGAAAGGGGAGACACTTGAAGAAATAAAAGAGTGCATAAAGTATAAACTATCCTCTGGTGATGAAGCCTCTCTATCATCCCTAACAAAAAAGTGCATGAAATTTACACCAAAGACTTCTCCTATCTCAAATGAGAAGCAAAATAAGTCAAAAATGTTATCTACAATGCCCACCATCACCCTAACAAACATAGAAGCACAAGAAGAATTGGAGAAGGAGGTAGAGTTGGGGAAGGGCATGTACATTATGCCTAAATAAGACTCCTCATCTAACAATGAAACTCCCCCACCACCCTAGAGTGAAGAAGCAAAGAAGGTACAAGCATGGAGGAAATTTGGCCTTAGCGATGCAAACATTTATAAGGCACATGAGCTGCAAAAGAGGAAAGAAGAAATGAGGAAGGTTAGAATGATGAAGGAAGTAAGATGGTCAAGGCCAAAAAGAATCACATAGAAGAAGGAGAATCTAAGGAAGATCCAAACATGATAGAAACACATAAGGCTCTCCAAAGTGGCACTGATGCCATGCTTGGAGATGTAGGACCATGAAGTACACCAACCAAAGATCCCACAATGTAGCCTCCATAAGATAAATAAGAGTTAAGTCATAAATGGGAAAAGATGGGCCTTTATCATGATCATATTGAATTGATGCTAGAGTTGCATCTCAAGAGAGGGGCCATGAGGGCCAAGGGCATGACCCAAAAAGTAATCAATAAAGTAGAGGTCGAAGAGATAAGGATTGAGGAAGAGAGAATTACCATGATCATGAAGAAGAGGAAGGTAGAAATAAAAAAGGCCCAGAAGGAGAAGGCCAAGAAAGAAGAAGAGAAGAGGGTTGCTACAGGTGTGGAACCCATAAAATCCAAAGCAGTAGAGGTGCCCAATACCCACACCAATCCAACGGAGGAATTTATAGAATAGGCATGCCCTAGTACTAGATGGGCACCTTGATACAAATAAGGTGATGTTGGTGCCTCAAAATAACAAAGAGAGAGGGAAAGGAAAAAGAGGGATGATACCAAGAAGGAACCTAAGGAGGTTCATGCCAAGGAGCCATAGGAAGAAGTAAATGAAGGGGAAAAGTCTAAAGGAAAATAAACCCTATAAGAAAGAGAAGAAGAGGAAGGCACCAAAGAGGGAAGAAATGTCAATGAAGAGGATTAAGAGCATATAGATTGACCATCAAAAAAGAAGATTTTGAGCCAGGCTATAGGGAAAAGGTGTAGAAGGGGTATACCTAAGATGAATATTTCTACATGTTAGAGTATATACCCTTTAGAGCTATAACTACATTGATGCACTATAAAGTGTCCTTTTCAATTGATTTCTGCATGGATGAGCCTCATTTTGAGGTGTCAATAAAATCAATATAGAGTGCTAAAAAACCAAAAGAGGGGCATAAATACCAACTTATAAACCCCTAGGATATGAATCTAGTAAGGTCAACTAATGTCCTCCTTAAGATGGCCTCCGAGGTAGCATGAAAAAACATTGTTAATGATGTTCACACCATAAAATGGAAGGATATAGTGCTTAAGGTGGAAGAACTTAGTGCAATAAATATCAAAATCCAGCAATTAACTGAGCATATAGAAGAGGCAAAGCCATCCCTTTTGGATGGTGTTGACACTTCTAATCTTTTAAAAGTGGATAAGGTGTGCACGATGGTAGAGCAAATGCTCTTTTGGATGAAACTAGTGCAAAAAGAGGAAGAAGATCCTTGTGAATCCCTAAAGAAAGAGCTCAACAAAAAGATCGATGAGGTAGAGGACCTCTTTGTAAGGATGGAAGAGTGCATAGATGATGTTGATTTAATCTCTTTCGACTTTTCCACCTAAGCATTAGTCATCAATGTGTGCCTTTAAAAGATGAAGGGGGAGAAGGATGTATTGATAAAGAAAGCATTCACTATCAATAGGGATGACATGTAGATAATGGCTTAGGTTAACACATTGAGTACCCAACTAAAGACCTAAGATTAAGACCTAGAGTATCTCTTCTATGAATTTCAGACAAAGGCAAGCATGCAGGGATCCATCCTAGATGGTAGGGTCCAAAAGACAAAGGAAAGGCTAGAGGCCTTCAATAAATAACTAGATAAAAATAATGTGCTCATGCTTGAGGCTGTGTCTACGAAGATTGATAGTGACATTAAATAAATCAAACTCATGATCTTGGTCTTTGATGACTTCAAGGTAGAACTACAATAGAACACACCTTCATTTTGCACAGCTAAGGCATTGGAAGGATAGTTTGGGGGTAGACTAGAATTTTTGTATGGGTAATATTGGGCCTCATTTTGTGCTAATTAGTGGATATATGCTGACTCAACAAATACCTAGGCATGATGAAATCATGGAGGGTGGCTGCTATTTTATATTCTAACAACACCAGTTGAATGGTAACTAACAACTCCATTTTGAATTGATCAGGCATTAGGAAGTGGGTACATAGGATAGCAATGGGACATGAAAGACAAACAACTCCTTTTTGAATCAAATAACATCAAGAAGTGGGAGCATGAGATAATAATTATTAATTAAATATAAGGCATAGTGGAGAAGGAAGGATGTGTACCTCTAGTGCCATCTCAATGATCAGCGTGCTCCATTCCCCATGATCCTAGGATTCTCTAAAGCCTATAAAAGGAAGCCAAGTTAATTTGAGGAAGAGAGGAGAAAATAAGTTGTGAAGCTCTGGAAAAATAATTCTAGATAGTGAATTTATTAATAGGAGTTAAGTCAGGATGATTTTTGACACTCCCCTTTATAATGCACAAGCTCGTCTATTAGCTTGGGCCTAAGTAGTTTATGTTGAACCTTCGCTCAATTTATATGGACTTTGAATGTATTTTTGTGTAGCATATTTAATGAAGAATACTTTGCACAAATGGTTAATGGACTAAATGATTAAGTATTTGAATGTTTATTGATTACTTAATTTATTCTGTTGAGTATGTGGTTGAGTTCTCACAAGGTTCTAAGTCGACTCATTCATGGTGGACCTATAACTAGTATTGAATCTTGTACCCATGATAGGAAAGTCTAAGTTTGGTTGAGACCCTACACCCTAAATGATACCTGCACCTAAGTGCAAGACCATGTCTAAGTCCCTTAACTTGCTACCTAGTTGGCCCTTAAATGCTTGAATGTCATTGAACCCATGAGACCCAAGGCTTGCACCCATGAATACACAACCATCATTGCACTAACAAAACCCCTAAAGAATAGAGTTATGCCATACCATAACTAGCCTAACACAGACCCCAGTCCTTTCTCTACTACACTTTGGGTGAGAGAATAAGGCGTGTACCTTATGTATATTTATGCCAGTGTAGTTGAGTGTTAAATGTTGAGTGCCATAGGACTAGTCAATGATTTTACCCCATCATAACAAGCCTAAAAATGACCTAGACATCTAGGTAAGCATGTGACTAGGCCCATGATTAAAAAGGATACTTTTGTAAAATAATAATCATGACACAAATGGGGTTGAAAAGGGATTTTATAATATTTTTGTATGGGTGAAATAGATTTTCCCCCAAGTGTCAAGGTACTTGTAGATAATAGATTATTTACCCTGATGTCAGAAATTGGTTTTCATCATCGTACTAGCCGAAGATGCCAAAAAACTAATTTTCACAATTGGATGAATGGTTTTTTATTATTTTTCATTTTTATAATTTTCTATTTTTTTGATGGCATCTCAATTTATAATAGATGTTTGAGATACAGTGATGTTGATGACATCTTGGTTTTTAACCAATACCAATTTTGGGTAGTTATGTTACTAGGATCATGTTACTGATAATGGATTCATTGATGTCATAGTTACTTCATTGAATCTTGATTTTGATTCCCCAAACCATCTCAACCATGTTTATTTGTAACCCCTTTGAGAGATGATGATGACTTAGAAGGTGAGATATGGTATGGATGGGATTGAGGCTTGGATTTGATGGTGATGCATAAGATATGGAGGCATAATGTGTGAATGAGGATAGGAATTAGTAGTTGCACACACCATGGGAGGTTTATAGGTGTCATTTTTATTCATGACACATGATAAGATATATTAAGGGATCCAATACTTTTTAACTTTTTTATTCTTTGAGCTAAAGACATGGAAGATTATTGGCCACATTGATATTGATTTACTGACGTGATTTGAATTTGACTACACCATGGTGCCTTAAATAAGGTTTCACTGAAGGAATTTTACATTTGATTTAATTGGTTGTCATTTTGTATTTGACGGTCCCCTAGCACATCTAGGAGGTTTTCACTATGGGAAGATGTTTTTTAATTTGGTGAAGTATTTGACTTATCTTGACTTTGATTTATAGTTGGATCAAAGCTGAAATTTTTATTAGGTTTGATTATTTGAATATGATATTGGATTAAATAATTAAATAACATGTTACTTTGGGAGGATGATCCGGGAAACAATTCAGGTGATGGGTCTACCCCAATTGATGATAGAACTTTCAGGAACCATAACTTTTGCATCGTAGCTGCAATTGACTCACCATTTGAACCATTGGAAAGCTATGAATGAGGAGAACACGGTGAGATGGAATTGATCTCCACTCAATGGATTTTAACCCCTAAAAACCCAATAGAAGTTCTCTAAATTTCAATTTTAGTAGTGCAGTCTTAAAATAGTAAGTTTCTAATATAGTAATTCCTCAAATTTTGTATTATTGTAAATCATGGAAGTCAAACCAATTCATCTCCCTTGATATTGATGACCTCCCCCATCCTCACCCATCCTTAAAAACATGTATAAATGAAGATGTAACCTTAAATAGAAATCAAACATCTCTTCTTAGAGATAAGCATATGTTTGGGTCTGCAAATTTTATCAATAAAACATCTCTCTTCAGAGATAACATTATTTGAATTGTCTTGTTCTAGTTTCTTGAATTATCTTTCAACCAAAGCTTTCAAGTTTTATTTCAGTGGTATCAGAATAGTTTGGATTTAGAGTGTATGATCCTGAGGATGAGGTCAGATTATAGGAAGCTTGGGTGGAAAATAGAACCAACAAACTATCCACCTATTCACTCCAAACGACTTCAAATGGTAGATAACACTGAGACATCCGATCCTTTCAAGGAAATAGTGAATGAAGCCCTCCAATAGTTGCAAGTGTAGATGCTACAAGAATTCACTCAAATTCTTCAATAAATCTTGATGAGAAATTTTAGCTCTTCATTCGCACCCCCACATCTTTCCAGTACCCCAACACCCTTCAAGGTTCAGGTGAATTTTGATATCCCTACATTTGAAGGCAAAATCAATGTTGATGTATTAGAAAATTGGTTGGATTAATTTTCATCTTATTTTTATGTAAATAAATTCATCGATAAAGAGAAGATCACTTTTGCTCTTTTGAAAGTATTATTACCTATCAAAAATTGGTGGGAAGTGTACAAAAAGAGATTTAGTGCAGATGATATTGGCCTTGAGAAGGAACATACGTGGGATGATTTCATAGAAGTTGTAAATGAAGAATACTACCCCATTGGAGCATATGATGATCTGTATATAGAGTGGCAACAACTTTTCCAAGGTAAGGAATAGTGTGTTCAAGATTACACTGATATTTTTGATTCTCTATCTACAAGATTGGGCATCCAAGAAAGTGAGAAACACAAGGTTATCAAATACTGTGGTGGACTACAATGGTACATACAGAGAGAAATGGAACTCTTCAATTTGGAAACCGTTGGTGAAGCGTACAAGTTCATAGTGAAAATTGAGTAGAAGCATGGAAGAATGAATATGAAGAGTCAGCCTTAAAAATGGAAAAGTGATAAAGAAAGTCAAACACGAGGCCAAAATTGGAAGCAAAAGGAAGGAAAGACTAGGAAGTGGTGTGATTATCACAAATCTAGAACTCACTCTAAAGAAGAATGTTGAGCCATCAAGTCCTTGCTTTTTGAGTCACAATATTCAACATCCACTACTCTGCCTCATACAGACCCTGCAGTTGAAGAGGTTAAAGAAGAGATTATAGATGCTGAGCCCGAACCCATTATTGCTTCATCATAGACCCATGAGGAGAGGCTAGATGACAAGGAAAGGTTGTTTCACTCTAAGTTATAGGTGAAAGGTAAGCCTCTATATTTCATTCTTGATAGTGGAAGTCAAAAGAATGTAATCTCTGCTAATGTTGTGAAAAGCCTAAATCTATCCATGAAGCCTCACCCAAAGCCATACAGTATTAGATGGTTAAGTCCAGGTAGAAACCTCTGTGTCACCCACCAATGTCTTCTCTCATATGCAATAAAAACCTTTCCAAGATGAGGTTTTATGTGATGTGGTCAATCTAGATGTTTGTTATATACTCTTTGGTCAGCCATTCATGTATGATCAACATGGCATATAGAAATCAATAACTCAAAGGATTACTCTCACTTTTAGAACATAACACTACAAGGTACCAGAGGTACCACCTTCTACATCTGTCTCTTTGATTAGTGCCAAGAAATTTGTTCTCATGGTGGTCAAGACACAAGAATCCAAAAGGGTTGATGTTACAGCCCTGACTACACAAATAACATAACAATAGAAGAAAATAGATACCAAGATGAATAAGTTCATGACCTTCCATCCACAATCTAGTGGTCAGATAGAAATTGTGAACAATCAAGCCCTGCACAGTTCCATAAATCACAGTCCATTCCAAGTTTGCATCATGAATCAAATCAAAGTACAACTGCCACACTTGATAACAAATCTTGATGCAATGGGGACCATTTCTTATCAAATAGGGAGGAATGATTCGAGCAATAATTTAGGTGACAATTCAGGTGACGGGTCTACCCCAATTGATGATGGAACTTTTGGGAGCCATAACTTTTGCACTGTAGCTCCAATTATTGGAAAGCTAATAAAGATGAGAACATGATGAGATGGAATTTAGATATGATAAATTAATTTTGACCCTTAAAAACCCAATGGAAATGCCTCAAATTAAAATTTTAATAGTACAGTCTAAAAATATTAATTTTTTTAAAATAGTAATTTCTCGAATTCTGTGTTATTGTAAATCATGGAAGTCGAACCAATTCACCTCCCTTGAGATTGGTTACCTTCACATCCTCCCCCCACATTCAAAACATGTATAAATGAAGATGTAACCTGAAATATAAATTAGATATCTCTTTTCAGAGATAACCATATGTTTGGGTCTACAAATTTTATCAATAAAACATCTCTTCTTAGAGATAGCATTATTTGAATTATCTTGTTCTGATTTATTGAATTATCTTTCAACCAAACAATTTAATTTTTGAATCAGTGGTATCAGAGCAGTTTGTCTTTAAAGTGTATGATCTTGAGGATGAAGTCAGATTATAGGAAGCTTGGGTGGAAAATAAAACCAACAGACTATCCACCTATTTGCTCCAAATGACTTTAAATGGTAAATAACACTGAGACATCCGATCCTTTCAAGGAAATGGTGAATGAAACCCTCCAAAAGTATCAAGCACAGATGCTACAATAATCCACTCAAATTATCCAACAAATCTTGATAGGAAATTGTGGCTCTTCATCTATACCTCCACATCCTTTCAGTGCCCCAACACCCTTTGAGGTTTAGGTGAATTTTGATATCCCTACATTTGAAGGCAAAATCAATGCTGATGCAGTAGAAAATTGGTTAGATAAATTATCATCTTATTTTTCTGTAAATAAATTTATCGATAAAGAGAAGATCATTTTTGCTCTTTTGAAAGCATCATTGCCTATCAAAAATTGGTGGGAAGTGTACAAAAAGAGATTAAATGTAGATGATATTGGCCTTGAGATGGAACCTATCTGGGATGATTTCATATAAGCTATAAAGGAATAATACTACCCCATTGGAGCATATGATGATCTGTATATAGAGTGGCAATAACTTTACCAAGGTAAGGAATAGTCTATTCAAGATTACACTAACATTTTTTATTCTCTATCTATGAGATTGGGCATCTAAGAAAGTGACAAATATAAGGTTCTCAAGTACTGTGGTAGACTACAATGGTACATACAAGGAGAAATGGAACTCTTCAATTTGGAAACCCTTGGTGAAGCGTACAAGTTCCCAATGAAGATTGAGCAGAAGCATAGAAGAATGAATATGAAGATTCAGCCTTCAAAATGGAAAAGTGATAAAGAAGTTCAAACACAAGGCCAAAATTAGAAGCAAAAGAAAGGAAAGACTGGGAAGTGGTGTGATTATCACAAATTTGTAACTCACTCTAAATAATAATGTTGAGCCATCAAGTCCTTGATTTATGAGTCACAATCCTCAACATCCACTACTATACCTCATACAGACCCTACAGTTGAAGAGGTTGAAGAAGAGATTATAGATGCTAAGCCTGAAGCCATTGTTGCTTCATCATAGACCCATGAGGAGAGGCTAGATGAAAAGGAAAGGCTTTTTCACTCTAAGTTATGGGTGAAAGGTAAGCCTTTGCATTTAATTCTTGATAGTAGAAGTCAAAAGAATTGAATCTCTGCTAGTGTTGTGAAAAACCTAAATCTATCAATGAAGCCTCACCCAAAGCCATACAGTATGGGATGGTTGAGTCCAAGGAGAAACCTCTATGTCACCCACCAATGTCTTCTCTCATATGCAATAAAACCTTTCCAAGATGAGATCTTATGTGATGTGGTCAATTTATATGTTTGTGATGTACTCTTTGGTCAGCCATTCATGTATGATCGACATGGCATCTATGAATCAAGAACTCAAAGGATTACTCTCACTCTTGGTACTCTTGGTACTCTCACTCTTGGTACCCTATCTAGATGTGATTACTCTCACAAGGTATTGACCACTGAGAGGAGAGATTTGTTTGAATCTCGCTATGATCACCACATCCATTTTGTTGTATAAATCTCTTTATGCTATGGTTGATTATATATATATATAAGCTGAAAATACACTTAGGGGTGAAATCATATATATATATATATATATATAAGCTGAAAATACACTTAGGGGTGAAATCATACCATCCATCTCTCTTTTTTTATAGATGATGTTCACAAAATAGAGGAGGATTCTGGTGTAATTAATGAAAAGGCACTTCTCTTCTTTCAAAAGTGATATTCAACAAACAACAAGATTCTTCCTAGGTAGTTACAGAAACCACAAGCAACCAATGAAAACACAAAGTCTTTCATTGTCTCTCCTACTGATTAGGACAAAGGAACACAGTACGATTAAGCACAGCTCAAAGTCTACACCTAAAACTACAATAGAGCAAAGGATTACGAAGGATAAAGAGAGCTCAAAGTCTCTCTAGTATCCTTTACACAAAACACATACTGAAGACACTTATGGTAGCACAAAGTATCCCATATTGGGCTTTAAGACATCTTCCAGCTTATTTCCATTTATTCTACTTGTTTGATTAAATGGACAAGACAGTATTTAAGAAACAGATATAAGAATAATTTTCTAGATGACACAAACTTATTCCAACACAAAGTCTGAAAAGTCACTTGCTTTCTCATTCATTTAACAAAATATGATTAACAGTCTGAGCTCAAAGTCTCAGGAATGCCTTTAAATTAGGGTAAAGCTTCGCTTCTAATAACAGAGAGATCTCCCTTATACAAAATAAGAGAATATAATATATAGCCTCACAAGAAAGACTTGGGCACTTGTTTTCATGAAAATGGCCCATGCTGAATTGAATGCATTAAATATCTATGAAAGGGCCATGCTTGAACATGTCATCATCCTTGACTTTGGCATTCTGAATCATCTCAAATGTCTCCTCCTAAGCATGGGTTGTCTGGTCTTCTTTATGATGCTTACACGACCGTCCATTTGCCTTTACTTAATGCAAAAAAATGGGCCGCGCCTTTGAATGCTTATGTTCTTTGATGTCCACCTGGTGGATTGTTCCACCTACTGGAAATAACTCTCATGTAGATATTTTTGGATTTCATGTAGTTATTCTCTCTTTCCTTGCCATGTTTTGTCTCTTCTTGGTGATCTGAGCTCTTGAGGCTATCTTCTTGCTTTCAGCTGGCTTTTTCGATTGATTTCTTGGCTAGTCAATGAGTTTATTCTTAGGTCTTTTTAAAATCAATGATTATTCCATCACCCTAAATTTGACATCTGCAGGGATGTCACTGGTCGCTTAAACCACTTTGAACCTTTGAACCTTGAACTCTTTTGGTTCAAAGGTTCAATGGTTTAAAGGTTCAATATTTTGTGAAGGGCTGCATTCGTTTTATTTTTTCTTCTTTGATTGAACCGTTTATTTGAACTTCTTTCTGAAATCTTTCACTTCATCCATTGCTCAAAGCTTTTGTTCAAACTTTGAAATCTTTGAACCCTTTGAACCTTTGAACCTTTTGAATTTCAAGGTTCAATAGTTCAGCGGTTCAATCTTAACTCTTCAAATCCTTTTATTCTCTAAGTCTTTTAAACTTATGGAACTCATTGAACCTTTGAACCATTTTGGTTTAAGGTTCAATGGTTCAATCTTATTTCTTTGAATTCTTTGAAGTTTCAAACTCTCTAGATCCTTTCATTTTCTATGTCCATCAAACTCATTGAACTCGTTGAACCTTTGAACTCGTTGAACCATTTTGGTTCAGGGTTCAATGGTTTAATAGTTCAACCTTCACTATTCAAAGTCTTCTTTTCTTTAAGTCCATCGAAGTCTTTGAACCTTCAAACTCTTTGAACCTTTGAACCTTGCGGAGATAGGGTTCAATGGTTCAATGGTTCAAAGTGGTTCATTCTAATTGTTTGAAGCTCGTCGTTAAGTCTTTTGATTGTACCTTGGTGTTGAACCATCCTCAAAACACTAAGGAAATGCCTTAAGTGTTTTGAACTTCCCTTTGAGAAAGCTCGCCTATTGAACCTGCGACTTTCTTAGCTGAAAAAGCTTGAATATTTGAAAAACTTAACTACTCAGAATATTTTTGAGAAAGAAAAGAGAGAGTTTTGGTCTGTAGGACCAAAATGGTTGGTATGTTTTCCACAAAAGCAAGTGACAAATTTTGGGAACAATAGCTGGCTCCAGTTGGGGAACTTCCATCAATTGAAAATAGAAGCAATTGAAGGGAGTAGAAACCAGAATCTTAGTGCCTTCATCTATGCCATTGGGATATAAAGTCATGCTTACCCAAAAATAAAGGTGCCAAAAACAAATGGCACCAAAAACAAATAAAAAACACAAAATAAAGAAAGACTATACATATAAACAAATGGATTTATTTGATACTTCAAGGATTGAAGTGCTTCAGATGCTGCGCACTGTGAGGTAGAGTAAATGGTATTCTATCTTGATATCTCAACAAGAAACTATTTTCACCATTTAAACAATGAATAGTGAATGGGCCTCTCCACATGGAATCTAATTTTCCATGCATTCCTTTTGGTTCTCTCCTCTTGTCCCACAACAAGACTTGATCTCCAATATGAAAATCACGGATCCTTGCTTTCCGGTTGAAGAGTCTCTTTACCAGACTTTGATGCGTAGAAATTGGATCCACCACCATAGTTTGTTGCTCATTAAGTTTAGTCAAGCACATGATTTTTTTGTCGATGGAACTTTCAAAAGTTGAATCTTCCACTGCCTTTGCTAACTTTAATGCTGGTAATTTCAGGGTGATTGGTATCTCTGCATTGAGCCCATACAAAATTTGGAATGGGGACATACCTATCACCCTCTTGGGTGTAATTTTTTCTACCCATAAAGCATCAAGCAATGCTTTATGCCAGGTTCTATGATTATCATCTACTAGCTCCCTGATAATGGTCACCAAGCTCTTGTTGCTTGATTCTGCTTGACCATTTTCTTATGGATAATAGTCAGAAGAGTGGGAAAAGATAATCCCATAATATTAGTAGAATTGGGTGATCTCATGAGAAGATAAATAGGCTGTATTGTCTGTTATAATCTTGGCTAGGACCCCAAACCTGGAAATGATGTTTTCTTTGAGCAAATTACATACCACCTTTGAAGTAACATGCTTGACTAGAATGGCTTCCACCCACTTGGTAAAGTATTCTGTGGTTGTGAGGACATGATCATGTCCATCACTCAAGGATGGATTTACAGTGCTAATGAAATCAATCCCTAATTGCTGAAACAACTCTTCTATCACTACAGGCTTGAGAGGTAACGCAACTAGCTTGAGTTTACCAATGAACTATTGACACAGTTCACATCTACACACCCAAGCATATGAATCTTGAAATAGAGTAGGCCAATAATACCTAGCTCGTATAATCTTATGGGTAGTCATAGGTGCAAAAAAAGTCTTCCACAAGCCAAATTGTGGAATGACTCCAAAAGTTTGTTTTGCTGCACTTTATCCATGCAACAAAAGAATACCACATCAAATTTCCTCTTATACAAGCCATTATCTCATAGGACAAAATTGGAAGCTTTCAACTTAACCGTCCTCTTTTATTTATGAGACAGGTGAGCAGGACACTCACCATAGGTAAAGAAATGAGCAATATTCGAATACCACTCATTCGTAGTGGTGACAAAAAGAACTATTGGCATGTCTTTAACTTATATTTCTTCATACCCTGCTTCTTCTGATATGTTATCAATAATTAATTGGTAGAGGCCCCTTCCCCACACAAGCTTCACTAGTTTGATAACAAGATCAAACTCTTAGATTTTAGCAATCCAATTGCTCTTTTTGGTTCCAAACTCCTGTTGAGTTAGTATGGACTTGACTGTTGTATCAGGGACCAAAACAATAGTGTGTGAGTTCAAGATGTAAAAATGGAAGTGTTTTACCACTTTTACCATAGCATAAGCATGCTTCTCCATGTTTGAGTACTTTAACTCATGAGCTTTAAGAGGATAGCTCATAAAGGAGATGGGAGATTCCATACCTTCTTTGTTCTACTGAACCAAGATGGTTGAAAGCATATGTTCATAAGCATAGATATACATCACAAAGTCTTTGGTGTAATCAAGACAAACTAGGATGGGGGCACGGGTGATAGCTTCCTTGATGTCTTGAAATGCTGATTTGCCTTCTTCAGTTCAGCTGAAAGTGGCTTTGCCCTTCATCGCATTGACAATGTGGTGAGTTTTCTCTACGAATTCAGGAATGAACCTTCACAAAAAATTCACTTTTCCAAAGAAAGAGTGAACTATAGTCTTACTGGTAGGAAGAACAAGCTCTTGAATGGATTTGACCCTTTCTAGTTTGATCTTTATGCCTTCTCAAGACACAGTGTGATTGAGAAGTTTCCCTTCAGTAACCCCAAAAATTGATTTCTTGGGATTAAAAGAAATACCATTCTTCCTACATCGCTCCAATACTTGTTGTAAATGATGCACATGATTAGGATGATGCTTAGATAAGATTTTCAAATCATCAAGAAATACCACAATAAACTTTCCCATTTCATTTTTGAAAGCATGATCCATCGCTCTTTGGAAAGTGGTGCCAGCATTGATCAGGCCAAAAGGCATTCTACGATATGCAAAAGTGCCCCAAGGTATTGTGAAAGTAGTATTATGTTGGTCTACTTCACCAAATTTCATTTGATTATATCCCAAAAAACCATCTAGCATTGATAACATCTCAGCGCCAGTCACTGTTTGCAGCAGTTGATCCATGATGGGTAGGGGATAGTTGTCTTTTAAAGATGACTAATTCAGATTTCTAAAATTCACACACATGTAGATTTCCCCATTCTTCTTTCTTACAGGGACTATATTTGCAACCCAAGTGGAATGATGGATTAGGAAAATAATTCTTGCATTCAGTATTTCTTGTATTTCAGACAAAATCATACCTGATATCCTGGGGTTGTACTGCCTTTGCTTTTGCTTGTGAGGCAATGACCCAATCTTGAGAGGAATTTTGTGCTTGATTTCTTTAGGTCTAAGATATTTTAGATCATCATATGAATATGCTAGAACACCAATGTAATGGTGAAGCATAGTGATAAATTTGAGTTTTTTATCAGGGGTACAACAATTCCCAATGTTGACCATTTTTGGATTGTCTTCTATACTCAAATTTATTTGATCAAAATATTTGGAGGATTTAGAATCTATTTGATGTTCCTTGATAAACCTATCATGCTTTTCAAAAATTTTATTAAGAGAAACTAATCCTTTGAGAATTTTATTCCCTTTGAGCTGAAGGAACTCTTCATCAGCTTTTAAATTTGTTTCGGGAGCTGATTCCGATGATAGAGATTCACTGCCTTCAAATTGAAGCTTCTTAAAGCTATACATTTGCTCCAAAAAAGTAATGATTTAGTTTTCACCATTAAACATCTACCAATGGTCAACATTATCAAGTACACTTGATCAAAATACCAACTTAATAGTGTACCTGTCTTCTTTAAAATCTTGGTGAGGGACCAAGAGAGTTGTAGAGACAACTAATGAATTAACATGACTATTGAATTCTCTAGGCATGATAGAAATAATGAAAGCATCAAATCTTTCAATGCAGTCCCACACTAGATTAAGATAATGTCTCAATCTCTCATTCTTGATTTGATACAGGTTCCTCACCTGACAAACCACCAGCTTAATGTCTCCTTTGACATGAAATATTTTAACACTTTTATCTCATACAACCTTTAATCCAAGCAGAAATGATTCATACTCAGCAGTGTTGTTGGTGTTGCTGAATTGCAACTTATATGCATATAGAAAAATATCTCCTTGAGGAGATATAAAAAAAACTCCAGCTCTAGAACTAGTAGAAGAGTTGCTGCCATCGAATTCCAAAATCCAAATATCATCAGAATTTGATCTTCTTTCATATTTTTCTTCATCAAGAAGAGAAGATCCTTTTTCATGTGTACTATGCCCTACTAATTCTTCTGATGTCTTATCTAATTTTTTTGGATTGTCACTCAGTAAAATTTCATCTACTGAAACAAGAACATCCTCATTATACAAAAGGTAATTGCCCATACCTGAAGACTAGAATAAAATTTGAGCTTCAGGGGCTGATGTTTAGGTGACAATGTACTTTGATTCCTTCTCAAGAAGTAACCTTTACATGACACCCTTAATAGGGATCCTCGCCTTAGATAGGTTCATGCTTAATTCTCCACCAATATCCTTTCAAAAATTTTGCCCAAGAAAAATGTCGCAGGAGGCTGGGACGTTGGCCACCAGGACAGTCATTTTAATTCTCTTATCTTGGAAGGCCACAAATGCAAATTGAGCATCTTTGATTTGTCCCAATAGAGGCACCTATCTGTTTTCCATGGAGAAACATCTCCCAAAGGTCTTAGTCAACGTGAGACCAAGAGATTCTGCCACCTTGGCAGGCATGACATTGTCAGAAGCTCCTGAGTCTATAATGCAATTATTCAACTGATGACCATTTATCAACAAGGAGACATAAAATGGTTCTATCTTTTTGGGGGTAGCTGGAGGAGTAATCATAAGATTATTTCAGGCAAGTGTGTTCTTTGGGGGAACATGTGTTACTTTCAAAACTTCTTGTCCTACAGGAATGATTTTATTCTTGATGCATTGAACTAACATATCCAACTATTTAGGGTTGGACTGAAAGAATTTAAACTCAGACATTTGAATTTTTGTCTTCTTAGCATGGTCAATTATATCAAATGACTGAAATGAATTCAAAATAGAGGAAGGTAGTCTATCAATCTAATTTTTGCTAGGTGTAGGATTGGTCTGCGAATTTGAAGCAGAAGGTGAAGGAATATTTGAGGTACTTACTTTTTTAGTGATCATTGGGTCCTTTGATTGGAAAGGCAGTGAAGTTCCTCATTTAGAAATTAAAATTATTGGTCGAGATTCTTCCCCTATTTTTTCTTTATCTGCTTATTGAGTTGACTGGTTCTGAGACCTGGTAAATATGATGTATGATCCATCAAATGCTTCACCTTTATTTTTGGGTTCATCCTGTTAATTTAGGAAACTAATGTTGGAGTCACCAATTGATTCTTCTTGGCCTTCTGCAAAGAGATCAATTTCATCTTCTTGGTTCAACTCAGGTTGGAAAGAAAAATCAGATTCATTTTCAAGATAACCAACTGCTGAGTTAGTTGGTGTTGCTTCAATGGAAAGCTTCCCTGGTGGGGAAGGTGATTTAGTTGCCCTTGATTTTTGGTAGCATTGACCTAATACGACTAGTTGGGAAACATCTTATTTAGTATATCTTGATAAGAAGAAGGAGCAGACATCCCTTGTGCCATTTGATTTTTTAGAGCTAGCAATTCATTTGCTAGCTTTTACACCATAGGATCAGTGGTGCTTGTAGAATAATATTTAGAAGATAAAGAATATTTACCTCTATTAGGATCTCTTCTTATCTTTCATGTCAAGATAAGATCATCTTCAACCTCAGTCACTAAAATTTGAGTTGTAATAAGATATTTTTGGTCAGCCCGCCTCAACAAGAAACTCACTTAAGGAAGCTAAGAATTGATGAAGAAGCATTTGAGATTCTCAGGCATCGACTGAGCAATTTGAGAATCTTGTTCTTCAGCTTGTCAAATTTAGCAATGAAGTCCCTCATGGGTTCATGAGGCTCCTTATTCATTTGTGTAATCTGAGCTAACAAGATGTGTGCATCTTCTTCAGGCTTGAACCTGGCCTCAAATTTGGCCTTGAGAGTGTTTCAGTCAGTCACTGTTTGTGCTTACAAATAATAGAACCAGTCTGCAGTAGCACTTTGCAATGTTTTTACAAACAGTCTAACTGCAATGTCTTCATATTCAATGCCTATTACACCACAAGCTATACAAAAGGCTGCTATATGTTCATCAGGATGAACCTTCCTATCACCATAGAACTTGGGGAATTTTTTTTTCAAGCTACGGGGTAGCTCATGCAGAGGTGGGGTCAGATTCAGGGGACCAAAAGTATTACCCCAGGAGCCTTGGACTACCATGATATGGCTGTTGAAAAGAGGGATAATAAATCTCTGTGGAATATGTATGGACAAAGATCTATTAGCAGATGAAAGAGCAGTTTTGCCTGGTATTGGGGACCTGATGTTTTTAGGAGGAAAACTCCTAGTTCACTGAAGGTGAGTTTGTGGAGGGGAAAGATCAAAATTATTTAGCTGCACCAACTCAAATACAGGGTCAACAATACCTTGAGCTCTCTAGCTTCGCGTGTATAGTAGATTTTCTAGAGTGTAAAATGGATATGGAAAAGAACTAAAACTACTTCAATTTGAAGCTTGAGGCTTTAAACTGTGCATTATTCTCTAGCAGAGTTGCCAAAAATTGTTGGCGTAGAGCTGTCTATGTTCTATCCCCAGCAACTATGAAATGCTAATGGAAAAGAACTTAATATTTCATTCTTCCCTAGCAGATATGAAATGCTAATGGAAAAGCACTGAATATTTCATTCTTCCCCAACGGAGTCACCAAAAACTGTTGGTTGAATATTTTTTCACTAGTTGACTGATGACAAAATAGGTGCATCAACCACAGCATAAAGAGATTTATACAGCAAAATAGATGTGGTGACCACAGCCAAATTGGGACAAATCTCTCCTCTCAACAAGGGGAGGTTCCCTATTATATATATATATATATATATATATATATATATATATATATATATATATATATATATATATATATATATATAAGCTAAAAATACACTCAGGGGTGAAATCATACCATCCATCTCTTTTTTATAAAGATTATGTTCACAAAATAGAGGAGAATTCTAGTGTAATTACTAAAAAGGCACTTCTCTTCTTTCAGAAGTGATATTCAAAAAACACGATTCTTCATGGGTAGTAACAGAAACCACAAAAAACCAATGAAATCACAAAGTCTTTTGTTGTCTCTCCTACTGATTAGGACAAAAGAACACAATAGGATTAAGCACAGCTCAAAGTCTGCACCTAAAACTACAACAGAGTAAAGGATTACGAAGGATAAAGAGAGCTCAAAGTCTCTCTAGTATCTTTTACATAAAACACAGACTGAAGACACTTATGGTAGCATAAAGTCTCCCACAATTGGCTTTAGGACATCTTCTAGCTTATTTCTACTTGTTTTGCTTTTTTGATTAAATGAACAAGACTGTATTTAGGAAACAGACATAAGAACAATTTCCTAGATGACACAAGCTTATTCCAACACAAAGTCTGAAAGGTCAGTTGCTTTCTCATTCATTTAACAAAATATGATTAACAGTCTGAGCTTAAAGTCTCAAGAATGCCTTTCAATTTGGGTAGAGCTTCACTTCTAATAATAGAGAGATCTCCCTTATACAAAATGAGAGATTACAATATATAACCTCACAAGAAAGACTTGGGTGCTTATTTTCATGAAAATGGCCCATGCTGAATTAAATGTATTAAATATCTATGAAAGGGCCATGCTTTAATATGTCATCGGCCTTGACTTTAGCATTCTGAATCATCTCAAATGTCTTATCCTAAGCATGGGTTATCTGGTCTTCTTTATGACACTTACAAGGCTGTCCATTTGCCTTTACCTAATGCAAAAAAAAAAGGTTGTGCCTTTGAATGCTTATGTTCTCTGATGTCCACTTGGTAGACTAGTCCACCTACTAGAAATAACTCTCCTGCAGATATTTTTGGATTTTTTGTAGTCATTCTCCCTTTCTTTGCCATGTTTTGTCTCTTCCTGGTGATCTGAGCTCTTGGGTTATCTTCTCACTTTTAGTTGGCTTCTTCAGTTGATTTCTTGGCTGGTCACTGAGTTTGTTCTTAGATCTTTTGAAAATCAATGGTTATTTCATCACCCTAAATTTAACATCTGTAGGGACGTCACCGGTCACTTGAACCACTTTAAACCTTTGAACCTTGAACTCTTTTGGTTGAAAGGTTCAATGTTTTGTGAAGGGCCGCATTCACTTTATTTTTTTTTCGTTGAACCATTTCTTCAAACCATTTGGTTGAAATTCTTTCTGGAATCTTTCACTTCATCCATTCACTTGAAGCTTCTGTTCAAACTTTGAACTCTTTGAACCCTTTGAACCTTTGAACCTTTTGAAGTTCAAGGTTCAATGGTTCAATCTTAACTCTTCGAATCCTTTTATTCTCTAAGTCTTTTGAACTTATGGAACTCGTTGAACCTTTGAAACTTTGAAGCATTTTGGTTCAAGGTTCAACGGTTCAATCTTATTTCTTTGAATTCTTTGAAGTTTTAAACTCTCTGGATCCTTTAATTTTCTAAGTCCATAGAACTCATTGAACTCGTTGAACCATTTTGGTTCAAGGTTCAATGGTTCAATAGTTCAACCTTCACTCTTTGAAGTCTTCTTTTCTTTAAGTCTGCCGAAGTCTTTGAACCTTCAAACTCTTTGAACCTTTGAACCTTGCAGAGGCGGGGTTCAATGGTTCAATGGTTCAAAGTGGTTCATTCTAATTGTTTGAAGCCCATCTTTAAGTCTTTTGATTGTACCTTGGTGTTGAACCATACTCAAAACACTAAGGAAATGCCTTAAGTGTTTTAAACTTCCCTTTGAGAAAGCCCACCTGTTAAACTTGAGACTTAGTTGAAAAGGCTTGAATATTTGAAAAACTTAACTACTCAGAACATTTTTGAGAAAGAAAAGAGAGATTTTTGGTCTGCAAGACCAAAATGGTTGGTACGTTGTCGACAAAAGTAAGTGACAAATTTTGTGAACAATAAGACTGATGGTCAAACAGAAATGGTGAACAATCGAGACTTGCATAGTTCCATATATCACAGTCCATTCCAAGTTTGCATCATGAATCAAATCAAAGTATAATTGCCACACTTGATGACAAATCTTGATGCAATGGGGACCATTTCTTCTCAAGGAGGAAGGAATGATTCGAGCAATAATTCAATTGATAATTCAAGTGACGGGGCTACCCCAATTGATGACAAAACTTCGAGGAGCCATAACTTTTGCACCGCAGCTCCAATTGACTCACTGTTTGAACCGTTGGAAAGATATGAATGAGGATAATGTGGTGATATGGCATTGATATATTATTAATGAATATTGACCCCTAAAAACCCAATATAAGTGCCTTAAATTTCAATTTTAGTATTGCAGTCGAAAAATAGTAATTCCTCAAATTTTGTATTGTTGTAAATCATGGAAGTCAAACCAATTCATCTCCCTCGAGATTGGTGACCTTAAAAATTCTCCCCCCACCTTCAAAACATGTATAAATGAGGATTCAACTTGAAATGAAAATTAGACAACTCTTCTCAAAGATAAGCATATGTTTGGGTCTGCAAATTTTATTAATAAAACATATCTTCTCAGAGATATCATTATTTGAATTTTCTTGTTCTGGTTTCTTGAATTATCTTTCAACCAAAGATTTTGAGTTTTGAATTAGTGGTATTAGAGTATTTTTTCTTTAAAATGTATGATCCTGAGGATGAGGTTAGACTACAGGAAGCTTGGGTGGAAAATAAAACCAACAGACTATCCACTTATTCACTCCAAATGACTTCAAATGGCGAATAACAATGAGACATCCAATCCTTTCAAGGAAATGGTGAATGAAGCCCTCCAATAGTAGCAAGCATAAATGATACACCAATGCACTCAAATTATCTAATAAATCTTGATGGGAATTCTAGCTCTTCATCCATACCCCCAAATCCTTTCAGTGCTCCAACACCCTTCAAGGTTCAGGTGAATTTTTATATCCCAACATTTGAAGGCAAAATCAATGCTGATGTAGTAGAAAATTGGTTGAATCAATTGTCATCTTATTTTTATATAAATAAATTCACCGATAAAGAGAAGATCACTTTTGTTCATTTGAAATCATTTTTTCTAGTCAAAAATTGGTGGAAAATGTACAAAAAGAGATTCAGTGCAGATGATATTGGCCTTGAGACGGAACCTAGCTGGGATGATTTCAAAGAAGCTGTAAAGGAAGAATACTACCCCATTGGAGCATATGATGATCTATATATAGAGTGGCAACAACTTCTCTAAGGTAAGAAATAATCTATTCAAGATTACACTGACATTTTTCATTCTCTATCTACGAGACTGGGCATCTAAGAAAGTGAGAAATACAAGGTTTTCAAATACCGTGGTTGACTACAAAGGTACATATGGGGAGAAATAGAACTCTTCAATTTGGAAACCCTTGCTGAAGTGTACAAGTTCATATTGAATATTGAGCAGAAGCATGGAAGAATGAATATGAAGATTGAACCTTCAAAATAGAAAAGTGACAAAGAAGGTCAAACACGAGGCCAAAATTGAAAGCAAAAGGAAGGAAAGATTGGAAAGTAGTGTGATTATCAAAAATATAAAACTTACTCTAAAAAATAATGTCGAGCCATCAAGTCTTTGATTTTAGAGTCACAATCCTCAACATCCACTACTCTACCTCATACAGACCCTGCAGTTGAAGAGGTTGAAAAAGAGATTATAGATGCTGAGCTTGAAGTCATTGTTGCTTCATCACAGACCCATGAGGAGAGGCTAGATGACAAGGAAAGGTTGTTTCACTCTCTAAGTTATGGGTGAAAGGTAAACCTCTGCATTTAATTATTGATAGTGGAAGTCTAAATAATTTAATCTTTGCTAATGTTGTGAAAAGCCTAAATCTATCCATGAAGCCTCACCCAAAACCATACAGTATTGTATGGTTGAGTCCAGGAAGAAACCTCTGTGTCACCCACCAATGTGTTCTCTCATATGCAATAAAACCTTCCCAAGATGAGGTCTTATGTGATGTGGTCAATGTAGATGTTTATGATGTACTCTTTGGTCAGCCATTCATGTATGATCAACATGGCATCTATGAATCAAGAACTAGGAGTACTCTCAATCTTGGAACACAACGCTATAGGGTACCAAAGGTACCACCTTTTACATCTGTCTCTCTGATTAGTGCCAAGAAATTTGTTCTCATGATGGTCAAGCCACAAGAATCTAAAAGGGTCTATGTTATAGCCTTGACTACACAAAAAACACAACAATAAAAGCAAATAGATACCAAGCTGAAGAAGTTCATGGCATTCCATCTACAGACTAATGGTTAGACAGAAATAGTGAACAATTGAGCCCTGCATAGTTCCATAAATCACAGTCCATTCTAAGTTTGCATTGGGAATCAAATCAAAGTACAACTACAACAATTGATGACAAATATTGATGTAATGGGGACCATTACTTCTCAAGGAGGGAGGAATGATCTAGGCAACAATTCTAGTGATTGGTCTACCCCAATTGATGATGGAACTTTCAGGAGCCATAACTTTTGCACCGTAGCTCCAATTGACTCACCATTTGAACCATTGGAAAACTAAGAACAAGAACACGTTGAGATGGAATTGAGATTTTTAAATAAATTTTGACCCCTAAAAACTCAATGGAAGTGACCCAAATTCCAATTTTAATAGTGAAGTCCAAAAATAGTAAGTTTATAAAAATAGTAATTCCTCAAATTTTGTATTGTTGTAAATCGTGAAAGTTGAACCAATTCATCTCCCTCAAGATTGGTGACCTTTCAAATCCTCCCCCCACCTTCAAAACATGTATAAATGAAGATGTAACATGAAAAGGAAATTAGACATCTCCTCTTAGAGATAAGCATATGTTTGGATCTACAAGTTTTATCAATAAAACATCTCTTCTCAGAGATAACATTATTTGAATTGTCTTGTTCTAGTTTCAATAATTATCTTTAAACCAAAGATTTTGAGTTTTGGATCAGTGGTATCAGAGCGGTTTGTCTTTAGAGTGTATGATCATGAGGATGAAGTCAGATTACAGGAAACTTGGGTGAAAAATAGAACCAATAGACTATCCACATATTTACTCCAAATGACTTAAAATTTCAAACAACATCGAGACATCCAATCCTTTCAAGGAAATGGTGAATGAAGCCCTACAATAATAACAAGCATATATGCTATAAAAATTCACTCAAATTCTCTAAAAAATATCAATGGGAAATTTTGGCTCTTCATTCGTACCCTCACATCCTTTCAGTGCCCCAACACCCTTCAAGGTTCAGGTGAATTTTGGTATCCCTATATTTGAAGGCAAAATCGATGTTGATGAAGTAGAAAATTGGTTGAATCAATTTTCATCTTATTTTTCTATAAATAAATTCATCGATAAAGAGAAGATCACTTTTGCTCTTTTGAAATCATCTTTGCCTGTCAAATATTGGTGGGAAGTGTACAAAAAGATATTTAGTGTAGATGATATTGGCCTTGAGATGGAACCTAACTGGGATGATTTCATAGAAGCTGTAAAGGAAGAATACTACCCCATTGGAGAATATGATGATCTGTATATAGAGTGGCAACAACTTCTCTAAGGTAAGAAATAATTTGTTCAAGATTACATTGACATTTTTCATTCTATATCTGTGAGATTGGGCATCTAAGAAAGTGAGAAACACAAGGTTTTCAAATACTGTGGTGGACTACAATGGTACATATGGGGAGAAATGGAACTCTTTAATTTGAAAACCCTTGGTGAAGTGTACAAGTTCATAGTGAAGATTGAGCAGAAGCATGGATGAATGAATATGAAGAGTTAGCCTTCAAAATGGAAAAGTGATAAAGAAGGTCAAACATGAGGCCAAAATTGGAAGTAAAAGGAAGGAAAGATTGGGAAGTGGTGTGATTATCAAAAATATAGAACTCACTCTAAAGAAGAATGTCGAACCATCAAGTCTTTGCTTTTTGAGTCAAAATCTTCAACATCCACTACTCTACCTCATACAAACCCTACAGTTGAAGAGGTTGAAGAAGTGATTATAGAAGCTGAGCCCGAAGCCATTGTTACTTGATCATAGACCCACGAGGAGAGGCTGGATGACAAAGAAAGGTTGTTTCACTCTAATTTATGGGTGAAAGGTAAGCCTCTACATTTCATTCTTGATAGTGGAAGTCAAAATAATTTAATCTCTATTAAAATTATGAAAATCCTAAATCTGTACATGAAGCCTCACCCAAAGACATACAGTATCAGATGGTTGGGTCTAGAGAGAAACCTCTGTGTCACCCACCAATATCTTCTCTCATATGCAATAAAACCTTTCCAATATGAGGTCTTATGTGATGTGGTCAATCTAGATGTTTGTGATGTACTCTTTGGTCAGCCATTCATGTATGATTGACATGACATCTATGAATCAAGAAATCAAAGGATTAATCTCACTCTTGGAACATGACACTATAGGGTACCAGAAGTACCACCTTCTACATCTATCTCTCTGATTAGTGCCAAGAAATTTATTCTCATGATGGTTAAGCGACAAGAACCTAAAAGGGTCGATGTTGCAGCCCTAACTACATAAACAACACAATAATAGAAGCAAATAGATACCAAGCTAAAGAAGTTTATGGCCTTCCATCCACAGACTGATGGTCAGATAGAAATGGTGAACAATCGAGCCCTGCATAGTTCCATAAATCACAGTCCATTCCAAGTTTGCATCAAGAATCAAATCAAAGTAAAACTGCCACACTTGATGACAAATATTGATGCAATGGGGACCATTTCTTCTCAAGGAGGGAGGAATGATCTGGGTAACAATTTAGGTGATAGGTCTACCCTAATTGATGACAAAACTTTCGAGAACCATAACTTTTGCACCGTAGCTCCAATTGACTCACCATTTGAACTGTTGGAAAGATAAGAATGAAGAGAACATGGTGAGATGGAATTGAGCTCTCATTAATGAATTTTTACTACCAAAAACCCAATGAAAGTGAACTAAATTTCAGTTTTAGTAATGCAGTCTAAAAATAGTAATTCTTTGAATTCTATATTATTGTAAATCATGGAAGTCAAACACATTCATCTCCCTCGAGATTGGTGACCTTATACATCCTCCCCCAACCTTAAAAACATGTATAAATGAAGATTTAACCCACAATATAAATCACACATCTCTTCCTAGAGATAAGCATATGTTTGGGTCTATAAATTTTATCAATAAAACATCTCTTCTCAGAGATAGCATTATTTAAATTGTCTTGTTTTGGTTTCTTGAATTATATTTCAACCAAAGCTTTCAAGTTTTAGATTAGTGGTATCAAAGTGGTTTGTCTTTGGAGTGTATGATCCTTAGGATGAGGTCAGATTATAGGAAGCTTGGGTGAAAAAAAGAACAAACAGACTATCCACCTATTTGCTCTAAATGACTTAAAATGGAAAACAACACCGAGACATCTGATATTTTCAAAGAAATGGTGAATGAAGCCCTCAAATAGTAACAAGAATAGATGCTACAATAATTCACTCAAATTCTCTAACAAATCTTGATAGAAAATTTTCGCTCTTCATCCGTACCCCCACATCCTTTTAGTGCCCCAATACCCTTCAAGGGTCAGGTGAATTTTGATATCCCTACATTTGAAAATAAAATCAATGCTGATGCAATAGAAAATTGTTTGGATCAATTCTCATCTTATTTTTCTATAAATAAATTCACTGATAAAGAGAATATCACTTTTGCTCTTTTGAAAGCATCATTGCCTGTCAAAAATTGGTGAGAAGTGTAAAAAAAGAGATTTAGTGTAGATGATATTGGCCTTGAGATGAAACCTACCTGGGATGATTTCATAGAAGCTGTAAGGGAAGAATACTACCCCATTGGAGCATATGACGATCTATATATAAAGTGGTAAAAACTTCACCAAAGTAAGGAATAGTCTATTTAAGATTTCACTGACATTTTTCATTCTCTATTTACGATATTGGGCACCCAAAAAAGTGAGAAATACAAGGTTCTCAAATACCATGGTAGACTACAATGGTAAATATGGGGAGAAATGAAACTCTTCAATTTGGAAATCCTTAGTGAAGTGTACAAGTTCGCAGTGAAGATTGAGTAGAAGTATGGAAGAATGAAAAGGAAGAGTCAACCTTAAAAATGGAAAAGTGACAAAGAAGGTCAAACACAAGGCCAAAATTGGAAGCAAAAGGAAGAAAACAATGGGAAGTGGTGTGATTATCACAAATCTGAAACTCACTCTAAAGAAGAATGTTGAGCCATCAAGTCCTTACTTTCTTAGTCACAATCCTCAACATCTAAAACTCTGCCTCATACAAACCCTACAATTGAAGAGGTTGAAGAAGGGATTATAGATGCTGAGCCCGAAGTCATTGTTGCTTCATCATAGACCTAGGAGGAGAGGCTAAATGATAAGGAAAGGTTGTTTCACTCTAAGTTATGTTTGAAAGGTAAGCCTCTGCATTTCATTCTTGATAGTTGAAGTCAAAAGAATTTAATCTCTTCTAATGTTGTGAAAAGCCTAATTCTATTGATGAAGCCTCACCCAAAGCCATACAGTATTAGATGGTTGATTCCAGGGAGAAACCTCTGTGTCACCCACCAATGTCTTCTCTCATATGTAATAAAACCTTTCTAAGATGAGGTCTTATGTGATGTGGTCAATCTAGATGTTTGTGATGTACTATTTGGTCAACCATTCATGTATGATTGACATGGAATCTATGAATCAAGAACTGGAAATATTATCTCACTCTTGGAACACGGTGCTACAGTGTACCAGAGGTACCAAATTTTACATCTATCTCTCTGATTAGTGCCAGAAAATTTGTTCTCATGGTGGTCAAGCCACAAGAATCCAAAAGGGCTGATGTTGTAGCCCTGACTACATAAACAAAAAAAAAATAGAATCAAATAGATACCAAACCGAAAAAATTCATGGCCTTCCATCCACAAGCTAATGGTCAGATAAAAATGGTGAACAATCGAGCCCTGCATAGTTCCATAAATCATAGTCCATTCTAAGTTTGCATTAGGGATCAAATCAAAGTACAACTACCACACTTGATGACAAATTTTGATGCAATGGGGAACACTACTTCTCAAGGAAGGAGGAATGATCTGAGCAATAATTTAGGTGACAATTCAGGTGACAGTTCTACTCCAATTGATGAAGGAACTTTTGGGAGCCATAACTTTTGCATCGTAGCTCCAATCGACTCACCATTTGAACCATTGGAAAGCTAATAATAAGGAGAATGTGATGATATGGAATTGATATTTTCTAAATGAATTTTTACCCCTAAAAACCCAATGGAAATTCCCCAAATTTTAATTTTAGTAGTGCAGTCTAAAAATAGTAAGTTTCTAAAAATAGTAATTCCTCAAATTCTGTATTATTGTAAATATTGGAAGTCAAACCAATTCATCTCCCTTGATATTGGTGACCTTCGATATCCTCCCCCAACCTTCAAAACATATATAAATGAAGATGTAACCCAAAATAAAAATTAGACATCTCTTCTCAGAGATAAGCATATGTTTGGGTATGCAAATTTTATCAATAAACCATCTCTTCTCAGAGATAACATTATTTGAATTATCTTGTTCTGGTTTCTTGAATTATCTTCCAACTAAAGCTTTCAAGTTTTAGATCAGTGGTATCAGAGTAGATTGTCTTTAGAGTGTATGATCTCAAGGATGAGTTTAGATTATAGGAATCTTGGGTGGAAAATAGAACCAATAGACCTATTCACTCCAAATGACTTCAAATGGTGGACAACACTGAGACATCTGATCCTTTCAAGGAAATGGTGAATTAATCCCTCCAAAAGTAGTAAGCACAGATGCTACAATAATTCACTCAAATTTTCCAACAAATCTTGATGGAAAATTCTCGCTCTTCATCCGCAACCCCACATCCTTTCAGTGCTCCAACACCCTTCAAGGTTCAGGTGAATTTTGATATCCATACATTTGAAGGTAAAATCAATGCTGATGCAGTAGAAAATTGGTTGGATCAATTATCATCTTATTTTTATATAAATAAATTTATCGATAAAGAGAAGATCACTTTTTATCTTTTAAAATTATCATTACCTGTCAAAAATTGGTGGGAAGTGTACAAAAATAGATTCAGTACATATGATATTGGCCTTGAGACGGAACCTACCTAGGATGATTTCATAGAAGCTATAAAGGAAGAATACAACCCCATTGGAGCATATGACGACCTATATATAAAGTGGCAACAACTTCACCAAGGTAAAGAATAGTCTGTTCAAGATTATACTAACATTTTTCATTCTCTATCTATGAGATTGGGCATCTAAGAAAGTAAGAAACACATGGTTCTCAAATACCATGGTGGACTATAATGGTACATATAGGTAGAAATGGAACTATTCAATTTGGAAACTGATGGTGAAGTGTACAAGTTTGTAGTGAAGATTGAGATAAAGAATGGAAGAATGAATACGAAGAGTTAGCTTTAAAAATGGAAAAGTGATAAAGAAGGTCAAACATGAGGCTAAATTTAAAGCAAAAGGAAGGAAAGACTGGGAAGTGGTTTGATTATCACAAATCTATAACTCACTCTAAAAAAGAATGTCAAGCCATCAATTCCTGGCTTTCTGAGTCACAATCATCAACATCCACTACTCTACCTCATACAGACCTTGCAGTTGAAGAGGTTGAAGAAGAGATTATAGATGCTGAGCCTGAAGCCATTGTTGCTTCATTGCAGAGCCATGAGGAGAGGCTAGATGACAAGGAAAGGTTGTTTCACTCTAAGTTATGGGTGAAAGGTAATTCTCTGCATTTCATTTTTGATAATGAAAGTCAAAAGAATTTAATCTCTGCTAATGTTGTGAAAATCCTAAATCTGTACATGAAGCCTCACCTAAAGCCATACAATATTGGATGGTTGAGTCCATAGAGAAACCTCTGTGTCACCTACCAATGTCTTCTCTCATATGTAATAAAACCTTTCCAAGATGAGGTCGTATGTGATATGGTCAATCTAGATGTTTGTGATGTACTCTTTTTTCAGCCATTCATTTATGATAGACATGGCATCTATGAATCAAGAAATTGAAGGATTAATCTTACTCTTGGAACACGATGCTATAGGGTACTAGAGGTACCACCTTTTACATCTGTCTCTCTGATTAGTGCCAATTTTTTTTCTCATGGTGGTTAAGCCATAAGAAACCAAAAGGTATGATATTTCAGTCCTAACTACATAAATAGCACAACAACAGAAGCAAATAGATACCAAGCTAAAGAAGTTCACGGCCTTCCATCCACAGACTGATGGTTAGACAAAAATGGTGAACAATCAAAGCCTGCATAGTTCCATAAATCATAGTCCATTCCAAGTTTACCACACTTGATGACAAATCTTGATGTAATGGGGACCATTGCTTCTCAAGGAGGGATGAATGATCCAGGCAATGATTCAGGTGATGGATCTACCCCAATTAATGACAAAACTTCTAAGAGCCATAACTTTTGCACCATAGCTCCAATTAAATCACCGTTTGAATTGTTGGAAAGATAAGAATGAGGAGAATGTGGTGAGATGGAATTGAGATTTTCTCAATGAATTTTGACCACCCAAAAACCAATGGAAGTGCCCCAAATTTCAATTTTAGTAGTGCAGTCTAAAAATAGTAAGTTTCTAAAAATAGTAATTCCCTGAATTCTGTATTATTATAAATCGTGGAAGTTGAAAAAATTCATCTTCCTCAAGATTGGTGACCTTCCACATCCTCCCCCCACCTTAAAAACATGTATAAATTAAGATGTAACACAAAATAGAAATTAGACAACTCTTCTCAGAGATAACCATATGTTTGGGTCTGTAAATTTTATCAATAAAATATCTCTTCTTAGAGATAACATTATTTGAATTCTCTTGTTCTAGTTTCTTGAATTATTTTTCAACCAAATATTTCAAGTTTTGGATCAATGGTAGTAGATTGATTTGTCTTTAGAGTGTATGATATTGAAGATGAGGTCATATTATAAGAAGCTTGGGTGGAAAATAGAACCACCAGACTATCCACCTATTCACTCTAAATAACTTCAAATGGTGGATAGAACTGAGACATCTGATACTTTCAAGGAAATGGTGAATGAATCCCTCCAATAGCAACAAACACAAATTCTACAACAATTTACTCAAATTCCCCAACAAATCTCGATGGGAAATTCTAGCTCTTCATCTGCACCCCCACATCCTTTCAGTGCCCCAATACCCTTCAAGGTTCAGGTGAATTTTTGTATCCCTACATTTGAAGGTAAAATCAATGCTGATGTAGTAGAAAATTGGTTGGATTAATTGTCATCTTATTTTTATGTAAATAAATTCACTGATAAAGAGAAGATCACTTTTATTCTTTTGAAAGCATCATTACCTATCAAAAATTGATGGGAAGTGTACAAAAAGAGATTCAATGCAGATGATATTAGCCTTGAGATGAAACCTACTTGGGATGATTTCATAGAAGCTATAAATGAAGAATACTACCCCATTGGAGTATATGATGATCTGTATATAGAGTGGCAATAACTTCACCAAGGTAAGGAACAATCTATTCAAGATTACACTAACATTTTTCATTCTCTATCTGCGAGATTGGGCATCCAAAAAAGTGAGAAACATAAATTTTTCAAATACCATGGTGGACTACAATGGTACATATGGGGAGAAATGGAACTCTTCAATTTGGAAACTATTGGTGAAGCGTATAAGTTCACAGTGAATATTGAGCAGAAGGATGGAAGAATGAATACGAAGAGTCAACCTTCAAGATGGAAACATGACAAAGAATGTCAAACATGAGGCCAAAATTGGAATCAAAAGGAAGGAAAGACTGGGAAGTGGTGTGATTATCACAAATATGAAACTCACTCTAAATAAGAATGTCAAGCCATCAAGTCCTTAATTTTTGAGTCACAATCCTCAACATCCACTACTCTACCTCATATAGACCCTGTAGTTGAAGAGGTTGAAGAAGAGATTATAGATGTTGAGCTCGAAGCTATTTGCGCTTCATCATAGACCCATGAGGAGAGGCTAGATGACAAGGAAAGGTTATTTCACTTTAAATTATGGGTGAAAGGTAAGCCTCTATATTTCATTTTTGATAGTGGAAGTCAAAAGAATTTAATCTCTGCTAATATTGTGAAAAGCCTAAATATATCCATGAAGCCTCATCTAAATCCATACATTATTGGATGGTTGAGTCCAGGGAGAAACCTCTGTGTCACCCACTAATGTCTTCTCTCATATGCAATAAAACCTTTCTAAGATGAGGTATTATGTGATATGGTCAATCTAGATGTTTGTGATGTACTCTTTGGTCAGCCATTCATTTATGATCAACATGGAAGCTGTGAATCAAGAACTCAAAGGATTACTCTCACTCTTGGAACACATTGTGATCTGTAACACCATTAATAAACTCTAAGTGAAATTTCAAAAGTATGAATTCTAAATTTATCAACTTATAAGATGTTGGAATGATTAAAAAACTAATGGAAATCTGATCTAATCAAGTTTCAAAACTAAAATAAAGGTGAATTGATAGATCACATCAATTATCCATTGAAACCATCAGATTTTTCATATTCTTGATTTTATCCAATTTCTTGTAAATGATCAAATGATTAATTTTTGCATTCTAATTTAAAACTAAATTTTAATCTACAAATTAATTGAAACTGAAATGCAAAAATGAATTCTAAGATCAAAACACAGAAATTGTTTACGGGGTTTAGAATTCCTACGTCCTCGGGTTCTTATCGAATCGATCCATTAATGTTGCTAAAATTTGAAAGTTAAAATAATACTTAAAAAAGAAATATCATATCTCTCTACAATAATAGTGTTTTAGACCTTTGAAATACCTTGGCTGACTCAGAACGTCCTTCACCTTCTTGAATCACATGTAGAGGCTTCTCCAAATCAAAATTGGCAACTTCTATATCTCAAAATGGCATCACTAGTTCTCCAAAATGGGGAAACTAATATACTAAATAGAGCATATCGGAATTCTAAACAAGTTTTTAGTTTACTGTGAGCTCTGGTTCGGCCTCTAAGGGCTCCAAAATGACCAAATACTGTAAGTGGGTCTATATTCTCCAATACACAGTCGCCTAGAAGCTTTTCTTTAAATATAAATTCATGCCTTAAATAACACTTCGACCTTTGTAGCACAAGCGGTAAAATCCTATCCCTTTTGGATGATAGGTCATGAGTTCAAAACCATCGGCCTTTCTTTTAGGCGCTTATCTCTTATTATCCCACATGTGTGGGTTGAAAGGATAAAGTTAAGGCTTATCAAAGCCTTTGGCCGCCATTTACAATGTGGGTTTATCCCACATGCATCAGATTTGGGATAAGACAAGTCTTTAAAAATCCTTTAGCTGCCCATTTATCTCGTGGATTTAGCCACATGGCTCCTTAGACTCGGGCTTGCCACTTTGCTCGGGCTTCGGCTTGTGGACTCCTTTGAACTCATCACATGGCTCGATCAATGAACTTATCTTTGAGCTTAGTCACTTAACTCCACGTGGCATGTTGATGACATGTCATGTCATCAAACCATTTTTTCAAACCTTTCATTTTGCCAAGTGTTGACCTCTCATAGGTCCTCATGCCAAATGTCGAAACCACATTGAAACACGTGCCACATGTCACATTGTGACATTTATCGACCATCTTCAAATGGCCATAACAGGAGATCCCAAACTCGAATTTATGTTCCAAAAAATGTGTCAAAAAGATCTCAAAGATCTATATAGTGTGCCACCATGGAAAATCTAAATTGGAACCATTATTAGAACCCAATTTCTGATCACACCTCCCCAATAGAAGGCTTTTGGTCTCCAAAAGTCCAATATCCCCTGAAACTGCATATTGGTATACTACATCCATGAAAATAGAACCCAATCATAGCAAGAGATATAAATAATTTCATTAAAATGATTCACAATCAAACTATAAAAATGCCTAATCCAAAGGCATGAGTAAGTGAATCTGCAACTGCAAAACTTATTACAATATATCAAACTACCTACCCAAATGTCACATCCTATAAATCGGTGAATTGCCAAAAATTGAAACAACTCCCAATGTAACTGCAAGACAAGTTTATAAAGCTGACAACATACAATAAATGTTGTGGACATGTTGCAATACAATTCCCTAGTATGGGACTTATATGCCAAGAAAAATGCAAGCAACCAAAAGTGTATGCTGCCTAACATCTAAACATGCCCCAAGGGTGTTTCAATGCATCTATACATCCATGTGCCAAAAATAGATACATTCTAAAAAATAGCAGTCTAACTGTAAAATTTTGTAAGGAAAAAACTCACAACATCACACTATTATATCCCCAATTGTTTCAAATGAGTTAATGTCTTATCCATTATTAGACTACCCATACAGTATATTCTAGAGATCAAAAACATAGAGTTATCAAAAAGTGAGAATTGAAAAACTTCATATGGTAAACCTATCTTGAAGTGTTCCCACCAACTCTAATCTACATCTATCAAAGCTTGTTCATTCCCTTAAGTGAATTATTAACCATGCTTTGCAAAAAGAATGTAGTGATAATCCACTTAACCAATTCTTTCTTCCTAGTGAAATTGATTGTCTTTGTGGATTCTTTATCAATTGCATATTTTATCAATTTGGGCTTTGCCGTATGTAATTGAAAGCATTGTTGACTTAACCTCTTAAATGGATTTTCACTTGTAAGTTTTACCTTATCCTGGGTTGTATTTTCAACTACATTATGGATTGAATTAGCTTCATTAACCTTAGTGAGAGGTTTGTAAATCATCTTAGTTTTAACATTACTTGAATGTGAAGATGAATGAAGCTTAAAACATCTATCAATCCTATGTCCACTCACTTTACAATGAGTACAAACTTCCTTCTTAGGTGAGGGTCCCCTTTTGCCAATTCCCAACTTAACATGAGAATGGTCTTTCAAACATGCAATTTGTTTCAACAAAGCATTTCATTTCCAACAAGTCTTAGCACTATGGTTATTCATCCCATAAAAAGTGCATGGAAATGATTGCATTATCTTCTATACATTATATCCAAACTTTTTAAAAATATCAATTAGATCAAAAGATTTCATGTAAGAATTAGGAGGTGGAATTTAAATACCTCTTTTACCTTTACACCTTTGAACTAGTGGCCTAGAACCTTCGCTATTGGAAGCTCATCTTCCTTTAGCCATGGAAGAAACTTCTCCATCATCCACCGCACACTAGTATAACCCAAACCTGCATGAAGAGGTCTATGCTCAACCTGAATTAGGTTAGATATACCTTGGATATCTCTACCAAGTCCTCCTTCATTATATCCCATTTTAAACAACAATTTAGATCTTATGCCCTTAGTGTATTTTTAGAAATCACCAAAACCAATATTACTAAAATCTGAATCTAAAATGGTAGAAGAAGATGAAGATTCCTGTGGTGAAAAACTTACAGTGCACTCAGTCATATTTTCTACATCTAAAGTTGAAGGCTTTACCTTTTCACACTCACCACATTGCAATCTAATCAAGAGCTCATCCTTGGATTCGAGCTTCGATTTTAACTTTGCCACTTGAAATTCAAGTGCAAATTTTTGGCATCTCAAGATTGCATTTTCATCTTTGATGGCCTCAATCTGTGACAACTTGCCCATGGTTTCCTGCAAACCCCTGATTCCTCACTGCACACTACAATATAATCAATTTGCAAACCAATAATTCAACTATTATGGAAGCAACTATTAATACACAACTAGAAGCAATCCCTGCATTCTAACTGCTATGATACCAACTTGATCTATAAACACCACTGATAAACTCTAAGTGAAATTTTAAAAGTACAAATTTTGAATTTCTCAACTTATAAGATGTTGGAATGATTAAAAAACTGATGAAAATCTGATCTAATCAAGTTTCAAAACTGAAATAAAGGTGAATTGATAGATCACATCAATTATCCATCGAAACTCTCAGATTTTTCAAATTCTTAAGTTTATCCAGTTTCCCACAAATGATCAAATGATTAATTTTTTCATTATAATTTAAAACTAAATTTTAATCTATAAATTAATTGAAACTAAAATGCAAAAATGAATTCTAAGATCAAAACACATAAATTGTTTACAGGGTTTGGAATTCCTACGTCCCTGGGTTCTTATCGAACCGATCCATTAATGTTGCTAAAATTTGAAAGTTAAAATAATACTTACAAACAAAAAATGATCATTTCTCTCTATAATAATAGTGTTTCAGACCTTCAAAAGACCTTGGCTGACTCAGCACGTCCTTCACCTTCCTGAATCACACGCAGAGGCTTCTCCAAATCAAAATTGGAAACTTCTATAGATCAAAATGGCATCACCAATTCTTGAAAATGGGGAAATAAATATACTTCATAGAGTGTATCATAATTCTAAACAACTTTTTAGTTTACTCTGAGCTCTGGTTTAGTCTCTAAGGGCTCCAAAATGACCAAATACTGTAAGCGGGTCTATATTCTCCAATACACAGTCGGCCATAAGCTTTTCTTTAAATACAAATTCATATCCCTTTTGGATGGAAGGTCATGAGTTCAAAACTGTTGGCCTTTCTTTTAGGTGCTTATCTCCTATTATCCCACATGTGTGGGTTGAAAGGATAAAGTCAAGGCTTATCAAAGCCTTTGGCCGCCATTTCCAACGTGGGTTTATCCCACATGCATCAGATTTTGGATAAGAAAAGGCTTTAAAAAGCCTTTAGCCACCCATTTATCTCATGGATTTGGCCACACGGCTCCTTAGACTCAGGATTCCCACCTTGCTCAGGCTTCAGCCTGTGGACTCCTTTGAACTCGCCACATGGCTCAGTCAACGAGCTTATCTTTGAGCTTAGTCACTTAACTCCACGTGGCATGTTGATGACGTGGAATGTCATCAAACCATTTTTTGTAAACATTTCATTTTGCCAAGTGTCAACCTCCAATAGGTCCTCATTCCAAATGTCAAAACCACATTGAAACACGTGCCACATGTCGCATTGTGACATTTATTGACCATCTTCAAACGATCATAACAGGAGCTCCTTAACTCAAATTTATGTTCAAAAAAATGCATCAAAAAGATCTTAAATATCTCTACAGTGTGCTACCACTAAAACTTGAAATTGGAGCTATTATCAAAACCCAATTTTTGATCACAGTGTTATAGGGTACTAGAGGTACCACCTACATCTATCTCTCTGATTAGTGCCAAGAAATTTGTTCTCATGGTGGTCAAACCCCAAGAATCTAAAAGGGCCAATGTTACAGCCCTGACTACACAAATAACACAATAATAGAAGCAAATATATACCAAGCTAAAGAAGTTCATGGCCTTCCATCCACAGACTGATGGTCAAATAGAAATGGTGACCAATTGAGCCTTGCATAGTTCCATAAATCATAGTCCATTCCAAGTTTGCATCAAGAATCAAATCAAAGTACAAATGCCACACTTAATGACAAATATTGATGCAATGGGGACCATTTATTCTTAAGGAGGGAGGAATGATCTGGGCAATAATTCAGGGGATAATTCAGGTGATGGGTCTACCCCAATTGATGACGAAACTTTTGGGAGCCATAACTTTTGCACCGTAGCTCCAATTGACTCACCATTTAAATCATTGGAAAGATAATAATGAGGAAAACATGGTGAGATGGCATTGAGGTCGACTCAATAAATTTTTAGCCTTGAAAATCAATGAAAGTTCCCTAAATTACAATTTTAGTAGTGTAATCTAAAAATAGTAAGTTTCTAAAAATAGTAATTCCTCAAATTCTGTATTGTTATAAATCATGGAAGTCAAACCAATTCATCTCCCTCAAGATTGGTGACTTTTCAAATCCTCCCCACACCTTCAAAACATGTATAAATTAAGATGTAACCTGAAATGGAAATCAGACATCTCTTCTCAGAGATAAGCATATGTTTGGGTCTACAAATTTTATCAATAAAACATCTCTTCTTAGAGATAGCATTATTTGAATTGTCTTGTTCTGGTTTCTTGAATTATCTTTCAACCAAAGCTTTCAAGTTTTAGATTAGTGGTATCAAAGTGGTTTGTCTTTGGAGTGTATGATCCTTAGGATGAGGTCAGATTACATGAAGCTTGGGTGAAAAAAAGAACCAACAGACTATCCACCTATTTGCTCTAAATGACTTAAAATGGAAAACAAAATCGAGACATCTGATCCTTTCAAAGAAATGGTGAATGAAGCCCTCCAATAGTAGCAAGAACATATGCTACAACAATTCACACAAATTCTCTAACAAATCTTCATGGGAAATTTTGGCTCTTCATCCGCACCTCCACATCCTTTCAGTGCCCCAACACCCTTCAAGGTTTAAGTGAATTTTGATATCTCTACATTTAAATGTAAAATCAATGATGGTGTAGTAAAAAATTAGTTGGATCAATTGTCATCTTATTTTTCTATAAATAAATTCACCGCTAAAGAGAAGATAACTTTTGATTTTTTGAAAGCATCATTGCCTGTCAAAAATTAGTGGGAAGTATATAAAAAAAGATTCAGTGTAGATGATATTGGCCTTGAGATAGAAACTACCTGGGATGATTTCATAGAAGATGTAAAAGAAGAGTACTACCCTATTGGAGCATATGACGATCTGTATATAGAGTGGCAATAACTTCGCCAAGGTAAGGAATAGTTTATTCAAGATTACACTAACATTTTTTATTCTCTATCTACGAGATTGGGCAACCAAGAAAGTGAGAAATATAATGTTCTCAAATACTATGGCGAACTACAATGGTATATACGGGGAGAAATGAAAATCTTCAATTTGGAAACCCTTGGTGAAGCATACAAGTTCGTAGTGAAGATTGAGCAGAAGCATGGAAGAATGAATATGAAGAGTCAACCTTCAAAATAGAAAAATGACAAAGAAGGTCAAACATGAGGCCAAAATTGGAAGCAAAAATAAGGAAAGACTGGGAAGTGGTGTGATTAGCATAAATATAGAACTCAATCTAAAGAAGAATATCGAGCCATCAAGTCCTTGCTTTCTGAGTCACAATCCTCAACATCCACTACTCTACCTCATATAGACCCTACAGTTGAAGAGGTTGAAGAAGAGATTATAGACGCTAAGCTCGAAGCCATTGTTGCTTCATCATAGACCCAGAAGGAGAGGCTAGATGACAAGGAAAGGTTGTTTCACTCTAAGTTATGGGTGAAAGGTAAGCTGCTACATTTCATTCTTGATAGTGGAAGTTAAAAGAATTTAATCTCTACTAATGTTGTGAAAAGCCTAAATCTATCCATGAAGCCTCACCCAAAGCCATACAGTATTAGATGGTTGAGTTCAAGGAGAAACCTCTGTGTCACCCACCAATGTGTTATCTCATATGCAATAAAACCTTTCCAAGATGAGGTCTTATGTGATGTGGTCAATCTAAATGTTTGTGATGTACTCTTTGGTCAGCCATTCATGTATGATCGACATGACATCTATGAATCAATAACTCAAAGGATTACTCTCACTCTTGGAACATGGCACTATAAGGTACTAGAGGTACCACCTTCTACATCTGTTTCTCTTATTAGTGCCAAGAAATTTATTCTCATGGTGGTCAAGCCAAAAGAATCCAAAATGGCTAATGTTACAGTCCTGACTACATAAATAACACAACAACATAAACAAATAGATACCAATCTGAAGAAGTTCATAGCCTTCCATCCATAGGCTGATGGTTAGACATAAATGGTGAACAATCAAACCCTGCATAGTTCCATAAATCATAGTCCATTCCAAGTTTGCATCAAGAATCAAATCAAAGTACAACTACCACACTTGATGAAAAATATTGATGTAATGGGGACCATTGCTTCTCAAAGAGGGAGGATGATCTGGGAAACAATTCAGGTGACAATTCATGTGATGGATCTACCCTAATTGATGATAGAACTTCTGGGAGCCATAACTTTTGCACCGTAGCACCAATAAACTCACCATTTGAACTGTTAGAAAGATAAGAATGAGGAAAACATGGTGAGATGGAATTGAGATTTTCTCAATGAATTTTAACTCTCAAAAACCCAATGGAAGTGTCCCAAATTTTAATTTTAGTGGTGCAGTATAAAAATAGTAATTCCTTGAATTCTATATTATTGTAAATCATGGAAGTCAAACCAATTCATCTCCCTCAATATTGGTGACCTTCCACATCCTTTCCACACCTTCAAAACATGTATAAATAAAGATGTAACCCAAAATATAAATTAGACATCTCTTTTTAGAGATAAGCATATGTTTGGGTCTAGAAATTTAATCAATAGAACATCTCTATTTAGAGATAGCATTATTTGAATTGTCTTTTTCTGGTTTTTTAAATTATCTTTCAACCAAAGCTTTCAAGTTTTAGATTAGTGGTATAAAAGTGGTTTGTCTTTAGAGTGTATGATCCCAAGGATGAAGTCAGATTATAGGAAGCTTGGGTGGAAAATAGAACCAACAAAATATCTACCTATTCACTCCAAATGACTTCAAATGGTAGACAACACTGAGACATCTGATCCTTTCAAGGAAATAGTGAATGAAGCCCTCCATCAGCAACAAGCATAGATGCTACAACAATTCACTCAAATTCTACAACAAATCTTGATGGGAAATTTTAGCTCTTCATCTACACCACCACATCCTTTCAGTGCCCTAACACCCTTCAAGGTTCAAGTTTGAAGTGTACAAAAAGAGATTTAGTGTAGATGATATTGGCCTTGAGATGGAACCTACCTAGGATGATTTCATAGAATCTGTAAAGGAAGAATACTACCCCATTGGAGCATATGATGATCTATATATAGAGTGGCAATAACTTCACCAAGGTAAGGAACAATCTATTCAAGATTACACTGATATTTTTCATTCTCTATCTATGAGATTGGGCATCCAAGAAAGTGAGAAACATAGGGTTATCAAATACTGCGGCAGACTACAATGGTACATATGGGGAGAAATAGAACTCTTTAATTTGGAAACCCTTGGTGAAGCATACAAGTTCATAGTGAAGATTGAGTAGAAGCATAGAAGAATGAATACGAAGAGTAAACCTTCAAAATAGAAAAGTGACAAATAAGGTCAAATATGAGGCCAAAATTAGAAGTAAAAGGAAAAAAGACTAGAAAGTGGTGTGATTATCACAAATCTAAAACTCACTCTAAATAAGAATGTCGAGTCATCAAGTCCTTGATTTTTGAGTCAAAATCCTCAACATCCACTACTCTACCTCATACAAACCCTATAGCTAAAGAGATTGAAGAAGAGATTATAGATGCTAAGCCCAAATCCATTGTTGCTTCATCACATACCCATGATGAGAGGCTAGATGACAAGGAAATATTGTTTCACTTTAAGTTATGGGTGAAAGGTAAGCCTCTGCATTTCATTCTTGATAGTGGAATTCAAAAGAATTTAATCTCTACTAATGTTGTGAAAGCCTAAATCTATCCATGAATCCTCACCCAAATCCATACAGTATTAGATAGTTGAGTCTAGGGAGAAACCTCTGTGTCACCCACTAATGTCTTCTCTCATATGCAATAAAACCTTTCCAAGATGAGGTCTTATGTGATGTGGTCAATCTAGATGTTTGTGATGTACTCTTTGGTCAGACATTCATGTATGATCAAAATGGCATCTATGAATCAAGAACTCAAAGGATTACTCTCACTCTTGGAACATGGTGCTATAGAGTACCAAAGGTACCACCTTCTACATCTGTCTCTCTGATTAGTGCTAAGAAATTTGTTCTCATGGTGGTCAAGCCACAAGAATCCAAAAGAGCTAATGTTGCAGCCCTGAATACATAAATAACATAACAATAGAAGCAAATAGATACCAAGATGAAGAAGTTCATGGCCTTCCATCCATAAACTGATGGTCAGACAGAAATGGTGAACAATTGAGCCCTACACAGTTCCATAAATCATAGTCCATTCCAAGTTTGCATCAGGAATCAAATCAAAGTACAACTACCACACTTGATGACAAATATTAATGTAATGGGGACCATTGCTTCACAAGGAGGGAGGAATGATCTGGGCAACAATTCAGGTGATGGGTATAACCCGATTGATGATGGAACTTTTGAGAGCCATAACTTTTGCACCGTAGCTCCAATTGACTCGCCGTTTGAATCGTTGGAAAGCTAAGAATGAGGAAAACATAGTGAGATGGTATTAATATTTAATTAATTAATTTTTTCCCCAAAAAACTGAATGGAAGTGCCCTAAATTTTAATTTTAGTAGTGTAATCTAAAAATAGTAAGTTTCTAAAAATAGTAATTCATCGAATTCTATATTATTGTAAATCATAGAAGTCAAACCCATTCATCTCCATCAAGATTGGTGACCTTCTACATCCTCACCCCACATTAAAAATATGTATAAATTAATATGTAACCCAAAATAGAAATCAAACATCTCTTCTCAGAGATAAGCATATGTTTAGGTCTGCAAATTTTATTAATAAAACATCTCTTCTCAGAGATAGCATTATTTGAATTATCTTGTTCTGGTTTCCTAAATTATCTTTCAACCAAAGATTTCATGTTTGGATTAGTGGTATCAGATTGGTTTGTCTTTAGAGTGTATGATCCTAAGGATGAGGTCAGATTACAGGAAGCTTGGGTGGAAAATACAGCTAGAAGACTATCTACCTATTCGATCCAAATGACTTCAAATGGTAGACAACATCGAGACATCTAATCCTTTCAAGAAAATTGTGAATGAAGCCCTCCAATAGTAGTAAGTGTATATGTTACAATAATTCACTCAAATTCTCTAACAAAAATTGATAGAAAATTTTGGATCTTCACCTGCACCCTCACATCTTTTTAGTGCCCCAACACCCTTCAAGGTTCAGATGAATTTTGATATCCCTACATTTGAAGGCAAAATCAATGTTGACGTAGTAGAAAATTGGTTGGATTAATTATCATCTTATTTTTTTTGTAAATAAATTCACCGATAAAGAGAAGATCACTTTTTCTCTTTTGAAAGCATCATTGCCTATCAAAAATTGGTGGGAAGTGTACAAAAAGAGATTCAGTGCAGATGATATTGGCTTTGAGATGGAACCTATCTGGGATGATTTAATAGAAGTTGTAAAGGAAAAATATTACCCCATTGGAGTATATAACGATCTATATATAGAGTGGTAACATCGCCAAGGTAAGGAACAGTCTGTTTAAGATTATATTGACATTTTTCATTCTCTATTTGCAAGATTGGGCATATAAGAAAGTGAGAAATATAAGGTTCTCAAATACCGTGGCAGACTACAATGGTACATATGGGTAGAAATGAAACTGTTCAATTTAGAAACCCTTGGTGAAGCATATAAGTTCACAGTGAAGATTGAGTAGAAGCATGGAAGAATGAATACAAAGAGTCAGCCTTAAAAATAGAAAAGTGACAAAGAAGGTCAAACATGAGGCCAAAATTGGAAGCAAAAAGAAGGAAAGACTGGGAAGTGGTGTGATTATCACAAATTTGAAACTCACTTTAAAGAAGAATGTCGAGCCATCAAGTCCTTGCTTTGTGAGTCAAAATCCTCAACATCTACTACTCTACCTCATACAAACCCTATAGTTGAAAAGGTTGAAGAAGAGATTATAAATGTTGAGCCCAAAGCCATCGTTGCTTCATCACAGATCCACGAGGAGAGGTTAGATGACAAGGAAAGGTTGTTTCACTCTAAGTTATGGGTGAAAGGTAAGCCTCTGCATTTCATTCTTGATAATGGAAGTCAAAAGAATTCAATATCTGATAATGTTGTGAAAAGCCTAAATATATCCATGAAGCCTCACTCAAAGCCATACAATATTAGATGGTTGAGTCTAGGGAGAAACCTTTGAGTCACCCAACAATGTGTTCTCTCATATGCAATAAAACCTTTTCAAGATGAGGTCTTATGTAATGTGGTCAATCTAGATGTTTGTAATATACCCTTTGGTCAACCATTCATGTATGATCGACATGGCATATATGAATCAAGAAATCAAAAGATTACTCTCACTCTTGGAACACAACACTACAGGGTACCAAAGGTACCACCTTCTACATCTCTCTCTGATTAGTGCCAGGAAATTTGTTCTCATGGCGGTCAAGCCACAAGAATCCAAAAGGGCCAATGTTGAAGGCCTGACTACACAAACAACACAATAATAGAAGTAAATAGATACCAAGCTGAAGAAGTTCATGGCTGTCCATCCACAGACTGATGGTCAGATAGAAATGGTGAACAATCGAGCCCTGCATAGTTCCATAAATTATAGTCCATTCCAAGTTTGCATCGAGAAACAAATCAAAGTAAAAATACCATAATTGATGAAAAATATTGATGGAATGGGGACCATTGATTCTAAAAGAGGGAGGAATTATCTAGGCAATAATTCAGGTGACAATTCAGGTGACGGGTCTACTCTAATTGATGACAAAACTTTTAGGAGCCATAATTTTTGCACCATAGCTCTGATTGACTCACCGTTTGAACCATTGGAAAGCTAAGAATAAGGAGAATATGGTGAGATGATATTGAGATTTACTCAATGAATTTTTACTATAAAAAACACAACATAAGTGACCTAAAATTTCAATTTTAGTAGTGCAGTCTAAAAATAGTAAGTTTCTAAAAATAATAATTCCTCAAATTTTGTATTGTTGTAAATCATGGAAGTTGAACCAATTCATCTCCCTCGAGATTGGTGACCTTCCACATCCTCCCCCCACCTTAAAAACATGTATAAATGAAGATGTAACCCAAAATGGAAATTAGACATCTCTTCTAAGAGATAACATTATTTGAATTGTCTTGTTCTAGTTTCTTGAATTATCTTTCAACCAAATATTTTGAGTTTTAGATCAGTGGTATCAGTGTGGTTTGTCTTTAGAGTGTACAATCCTGAGGCTGAGGTCAGATTATAGGAAGCTTGGGTGGAAAATAAAACCAACAGACTATCCACCTATTCACTCCAAATGACTTCAAATGGTTGACAACACTGAGACATCTGATCCTTTCAAGGAAATGGTGAATGAAGCCCTCTAATAGTAGTAAGTACAGATGCTAAAACAATTCACTCAAATTCTCTAACAAATCTAGCTCTTCATTCACAACCCCACATATTTTCAGTGCCCCAACACCCTTTAAGGTTCGAGTGAATTTTGATATCCCTACATTTAAAGGAAAAATAAATGCTGATATAGTATAAAATTGGTTGGATCAATTGTCATCTTATTTTTTTGTAAATAAATTCACTGATTAAGAAAATATCACTTTTGCTCTTTTGAAAGCATCATTGCCTATCAAAAATTGGTGGGAAGTGAAAAAAAAGAGATTCAGTGCAAATGATATTGGCCTTGAGATGGAACCTACCTGAGATGATTTCATAGAAGCTGTAAAGGAAGAATACTACCCCATTGGAGCATATGATGATCTGTATATAAAGTGGTAACAACTTCACTAAGGTAAAGAATAATCTGTTCAAGATTACGTTGACATTTTTATTCTCTATCTGTGAGTTTGGGCATCCAAAAAAGTGAGAAATGCAAGGTTCTGAAATATCATGTGGACTACAATGGTACATATGAGGAGAAATAGAAATCTTCAATTTGGAAACCTTTGGTGAAGCGTACAAGTTCAAAGTGAATATTGAGTAGAAGCATGGAAGAATGACTATGAAGAGTCAACCTTCAAAATAGAAAAGTGACAAAGAAGGTCAAACACAAGGCCAAAATTGAAAGCAAAAGGAAGGAAAGATAGGGAAGTAGTGTGATTATCAAAAATTTGAAACTCACTCTAAATAAGAATGTCGAGCCATCAAGTCCTTGATTTCAGAGTCACAATCCTCAACATCCACTACTCTACCTCATACAGACCCTACAGTTGAAGAGGTTGAAGAAGAGATTATAGATGCTGAGCCTAAAGCCATTGTTTCTTCATCACAGACCCATGAAGAGAGGCTAGATGACAAGGAAAGGTTGTTTCACTCCCTAAGTTATGGGTGAAAGGTAAGCCTCTGCATTTTATTCTTGATAGTGGTCAAAAGAATTTAATATTTTTAATATTATGAAAAGTGTAAATATATCCATGAAGCCTCATCCAAATCCATACAATATTGGATGGTTGAGTACAGGGAGAAACCTCTATGTCACCCACCAATGTGTTCTCTCATATGCAATAAAACCTTTCTAAGATGAGGTCTTATGTGATGTGGTCAATCTAGATGTTTGTGATGTACTATTTGGTTAGCCATTCATGTATGATCGACATGACATCTATGAATCAAGAAATCAAAGGATTAATTTCACTCTTGGAACATGGTGCTATAGGTTACTAGAGGTACCACCATATACATTTATCTCTCTGATTAGTGCCAATAAATTTGTTCTTATGGTGGTCAAGCCACAAGCATCCAAAAGGGCCAATGTTACAGCCCTAACTAAAAAAAAAACATAACAATAGAAGCAAATAGATACCAAGATGAAGAAGTTCATGGCCTTCCATCCACAGACTGATGGTCAGATAGAAATGGTGACCAATTGAGCCCTGCATAGTTCCATAAATAACAGTCCATTCCAAGTTTGCATCAGGAATCAAATCAAAGTAAAACTACCACACTTGATGACAAATATTGATGTAATGGGGACCATTTCTTCTCAAGGAGGGAGGAATGATCTGGGCAACAATTCAAGTGATAATTCAGGTGATGGGTCTACCCCAATTGATGACAAAACTTCTAGGAGCCATAACTTTTACACAGTAGCTCCAATTGACTTGCCATTTGAACCGTTGGAAATATAAGAATGAGGAGAACGTTGTGAGATGGAATTGAGGTCCACTAAATGAATTTTTATCCCTAAAAATGCAATGAAAGTGCCCCAAATTTAAATTTTAGTAGTGCAATCTAAAAATAGTAGGTTACTAAAAATAGTAATTCCTCAAATTCTGTATTGTTGTAAATTATGGAAGTCAAACCAATTCATCTCCATCAAGTTTGGTGACCTTCCACATCTTCCCCCCACCTTAAAAACATGTATAAATTAATATGTAACCCGAAATGGAAATCATACATCTCTTCTTAGAGATAAGCATATGTTTAGGTCTACAAATTTTATCAATAAAACATATCTTCTTAGAGATAACATTATATGAATTGTCTTGTTCTAGTTTCTTGAATTATCTTTCAACCAAATCTTTTGAGTTTTGGATCAGAGGAATCCAAAAATGCATGCATCTATTTTCTCCCATTGATGCTGGTGATGAAGTGGTTATTGACAAGAGGATGAATGATGGATGAAGAGGAAGGGGATGGATTGGGTATATTTATATGTGGATGATGGATAACATGACACTCATAGAGGTTTTGAGGATACCCAATTTTTATTTTAGAGAAATCAACCTCAATATTTGTAAAAGGATCACTAAGGCTCTCTATAGAACATGCATCCAAAGATAGGTCAAATTTAGTTTGATAATTAATAGTTGACAAGGCATTTAGAAAATATTTTATGACTTTATCATCTTAGCACATATCAAGATATTTGAATTAGCAGTGTCCTCAAAGAGGAGGTATTGGAATAACCTTTGACTTCTATAACAGATGTTGAATTTGATATGGATTTAGATGTTGATGTTGGACATGATCCTGATGTAGATGATAATGACATTGAATTTGATGCTGATGTGGATGATGTTGAGGATGTGATGTTATTTATAGATTATAGTTTGATTATTGTTGGGGATCAACCAACAATAGATTACACTTATGAAAGCAATAAACCGCGAAATTAAATTAGATAGATAAGTAACTAGAATCAGATAATAGCAAAGAACAAGAGATACAAGAAACCACCCTGAAAACTTGTATTGAACTCTTTACAAAAGGAATACAATTGAAGAAACTTCTTTCTTCCACACCTCTCTCAGATGCACAAGATCTCTCTCTAGATCTCTATCCCTTAAGAGCTCTCTCTCAAGTACAATCAACTCCAACAACCTAGATTGATACAACTCTGTACTGTTCTTCAACATTCACATACAATGAACTACTACAATAATCACACTAAGCTAAGAAGATCTAATTCTACATATAGAATTAGGAAACTTGAGCATGCACTTACAACCAACAGTTAAGCTTCTTGAACAAGGGATCTAAAAAATAATCTTACTAATAATAGAAACGTGAACTTAATACTAAGACTTAAACTCATGATGCAAACACTCACTTCTATCCTCAGAAATAGCATTCTGGACGCACAGGTAATCGACGCTGGTTCCTACCTACTTCCCTGTGACCGACGTCGGCCGATCATCTACCGATGCTGACGTCTCTTCAACTGCACCAGACTGATGTCGGTCACTCCTGACTGACACCGGTGATTGTGTAAACCTACAACTTTGGTAATGTGCTCATATGTGAAGCTTTTAGGCTCCACACCTTAACAATCTCCCACTTGGAGATAAACAGTTGCACCAGTACCTGTACAGCAACATCTTCTAGCTCCTCCATATTCAACTCAATCATGAAGACCAATAGAAGTTGAATGAAGATTCAACTTCTCCTTTGTAACTGGCTTGGTTAACATATCAGCAGGGTTCCCATCTGTATGGATCTTCTCCAGCTTCAAATCACCATCTTCCAATACCTGCCATATGAAGTGGTACCTTAGCTGTATGTGCTTGGTTCTTGAATGAAAAGCTGAATTCTTAGCCAGATGGATTGCACTCTGACTGTCACTATACAATCTACAACTCCCATGCTCCCTTCCAAGCTCTTCCATGAACCGTGTCATCCATATCATCTCTTTGCTAGCTTCTGTGGCTGCAATATACTCTGCTTCTGTAGTTGACAAGGCAACAACCTTCTGCAACTTAGATATCCAGCTAACCGCCATTCCACCTACAGTGAAGACATATCCTGTAGTGCTCCTCCTGCCATCCAAATCACCTGCCATAGCTGAATCTACATAACCATGTAGAGAAGTATCTGAACCTCCATAGCACAAGTGCCTACTGCTGGTTCTTCTCAGATATCTAAGGATCCACTGAACTGCTTTCCAATGTTCCTTACCTGGATTGGCCATATACTTACTTATAACTCCCACTGCTTGGGCAATATCCGGTCTAGTACACACCATTGCATACATCAAACTTCCTACTGTGAAAGAATATGGAACCTTACTCATGTACTCTACCTCATCATGTGAATTAGGACATTGTTCTTTACTCAATTTAAAATGTCCAGCCAAAGGTGTGCTTACCGGTTTAGCATCTTGCATATTAAACCGTTTCAACACCTTGTCCACATAATCCTCTTAAGACAATATCAACCTGTGATTTTTCCTGTCTCTCTTAATGCTCATGCCAAGGATTTTCTTTGCTGCTCCCAAATCCTTCATAGCAAATGTTTGAGCTAATGTCATCTTAAGCTCAGAGATATCCTGCATGTGTGATCCTGCAACCAACATATTATCTACATACAACAATAGAATAATATATCTACCATTATCCAATCTCTTAAAATACACACAATGGTCAGATTGACACCTACTGTAGCCATGCTCAGTCATAAACCTGTCAAATTTTAAATACCATTGCCTAGAAGCTTGCTTGAGGCCATACAAGCTTTTCTTCAATCTGCACACTAACTTCTCCTTACCTTTGACCTTAAATCCTTCCAGCTGTTCCATATAAATTTCCTCATCCAAATCTCCATGAAGAAATGCTGTCTTAACATCTAGCTGCTCAAGATGCAAATCCTCAACAGCAACCAAAGATAGTACAATCCGTATAAAAGTCATTTTAAAAACAGGAGAAAAAATTTCACCAAAATCAATACCTGGCTTTTGTGCAAATCCTTTCACTACCAATCTGGCCTTATATCTCATCTGTCCATTCTCACCTTCTTTCAACCTGTAGGTCCATCTGTTCTTCAGTGTCCTCTTACCAACTGGCAACTCAACCAAATCCCATGTTTGGTTCTCACTTAAGGACTCCATCTCCTCAAGCATGCCATGCTCCCACTGACTCTTGGACTCCACCTGTATTGCTTCTTCAAAACTTTCTGGTTCTCCACCATCAGTTAGCAATAAATAGTATAATGAAGGAGAATATCTAATTGGAGGCTTACTTACCCTTTCAGACCTCCTGATGGGTGTCTGAGGCTCGTTCGCAACACACTGTCCACCCAAATTCTCTGACAGTGATCGACCTCGGTCACCTCCAGACCTGTTACTGGCCGACGCCAATTTTTCTTGATCAAAGTCGGTGCGTATCCTGCCAACATCGGTCTCTGTGTGACCGACATTGGTTTCTATTCTACGGACGCCGATTCATATCCTACCGACATCGGTCTTTGTGTTTTCCTGCAAGTGATTATTTCTTTTTCCTGTGAGCTCTTTTTGGACTGTCACCTCATCCAATTCACTATTGCTCTGCCCAGATTGATTCAGCTTCTTTAGCTGATCACTATACATCACCTTTTCATTGAAAACAATGTCACGGCTCCTAATTATCTTGTTAGCTCCTAGATTCCAAAATCTGAAACCAAAATCATCTGAGCCATAGCCAATAAATGTGCACCTCATAGACTTAGCATCGAGCTTCTTTCTATTTTCCTTATCTACGTGCACAAAGGCTTCACAACCAAAAACTTTGAGAAAAGAGAGATCTACCTTTTTACCTATCCAAGCCTCTTCTGGAATTCCACCATCCAAAGCTGTAGAGGGTCCTCTGTTAATCAGGTACACTGTAGTGTCAACAGCTTCTACCCAAAACTCTAAAGGAAAACCAACATGCAATCTCATACATCTTGCACGCTCCATGATTGTTCTGTTCATCCTTTCAGCAATTCCATTCTGCTGAGGTGTCCTTGGGACCGTCCTTTGCCTACGGATCCCATGCATGTAACAATACCAGTTGAACTTATAACTGCAGAACTCTCCACCATTGTCAGATCTCAGGCACTTTAATCTTTTGCCTATTTCATTCTCAACCATAGCTTTCCAAATCTTAAAGGTCTCAAATACATCAGATTTCTTCTTAATACAATAGATCCATACCTTTCTTGTAGCATCATCTATGAAAAAAACATAGTACTGTGATCCTCCAATAAAATCTACCTGAGCCGATCCCCACACATCTGTGTGAACAAGCTACAACTTATGCTTCTTCTTTGTAGACCTAGTCTTGATAAAACTAACCCTTTTCTGTTTTCCAAATACACAGTGCTCAAAAAATTCTAGATCCATGCTTTTCAAATCTGAAAGCTTACCTTTAGACTTAAGAATTGACATCCCCTTCTCGCTCATGTGGCCAAGCCTTGAGTGCCACAATTTTGCATCCACATCTAAAGTAGATAATACAGAAGGAGAATTGTTAGTAACACAATTACACAAATAGAGAGTACCTACTCTCTTACCTCTGGCCATAACAAGTGCACCCTTGGTCACCTTCCAAGATTCTGCTGTGAGAGTTACTGTACAACCCTCATCCCCTAACTTTCCTACAAAAATCAAATTTCTCTTCAAGCTAGGAACATGCATAACTTCTCTCAACACCCATGTGTTGCCATTCTACATTTTTAGCTGCACTTTACCTTTGCCAATAATTTTACAGGGTTCATCATCCCCTAGATATACTATTCCAAAATCTCCATGGATATAGTCACAAAAATATTCCCTATTAGGGGTAGCATGAAAAGATGCACCAGAATCTAACACCCAAGATTCTATATTATTATGCAAAGAGAATATTAAAGCATCTTGTGCAATACCTGCAACCTTTGCTTCTTCTTTTCCTTCATGCTGATTGTCCTCCTTAGGCTTTGACCAGCAATCTCTGCTTATGTGCCCCATCTTTCCACAATTCCAGCATTGTGGCCTTCTGCCATTTCTAGATTTGGATCTGTCTTTCCCCTTAGACTTGGATCTTGATCTCCCTTTCTTGATCTTCTCTTTTTGCCTTCCTCTGCTCTCAAAACTTAAAGCATTCCCATATGTCTCTTCTGTGCTTTTTCTACAAATTTCCTCATTCAAGATAACACTAACAACATCCTCTACTTTTAAAATATTTGATGCAGATGCAATATTGCTAACTGCCATTACTAAGCTATGCCAGCTTTCAGGCAAAGAACATAATATTAAAAGAGCTTTTATTTCATCATCAAATACAATTTTGACTGAACTTAATTGATTTACAATACCATGGAAATCATTCAGGTGATTAGATACAGATCCACCTTCCTGCATATGCAAATTAAATAGCTGCTTCATAAGATATACCTTATTAGAAGCTGAGGGTTTTTCATACAAATTTGCTAGAGTAGTCATCAACTCTACCGTTGTTATTTCCTGTGATAAATTAGATATCACAGTAGATGCTAGACTCAATCTTATAGACCCCAGAGCCTTTTTGTCAAGAAATTCCCATTCTTCATCCTCCATGTCTGTGGGCTTCTTTGTAATCCCACCTAACGGTAAGTATAGATCCTTTTGATACAGATAGTCCTCTATCTGCATTCTCCAATGTTGATAGTTTTTGCCATTAAACTTCTCCATTCTCAGTGTACTTTCATCTGCCATTGCTTCTCCCACTCAAATAGAAATCCCTGCAGAAGCTCCTGTGAGCAACCTGTAATTAATACACACTACACAAATCTGAACCGCCTGTTAGTGAACCTGAGCTTTGATACCAATTATTAGATATCAAACTCTAAACCTACAACCAAGGCTCTGATACCACTTTTTGGGGATCAACCAATAATAGATTACACTTATGAAAGCAATAAACCGTGGAATTAAATCAGATAGATAAGTAACTAGAATCAGATAATAACAAAGAACAAGAGATACAAGAAACCACCTTGAAAACTTGTATTGAACTCTTTACAAAAGGAATACAATTAAAGAAACTTCTTTCTTCCACACCTCTCTCAGATGCGCAAGATCTCTCTCTAGATCTCTATCCCTTAAGAGCTCTCTTTCTCAAGTACAATCAACTCCAACAACCTAGATTGATACAACTCTGTACTGTTCTTCAACATTCACATACAATGAACTACTACAATAATCACACTAAGCTAAGAAGATCTAATTCTACATATAGAATTAGGAAACTTGAGCATGCACTTACAACCAATAGTTAAGCCTCTTGAACAAGGGCTCTAAAAAATAATCTTACTAATAATAGAAACACGAACTTAAGACTAAGACTTAAACTCATCATGCAAACACTCGCTTTTGTCCTTGGAAATAGCATTCTGGATGCACAGGTAACCAACGCTGATTCCTGCCTGCTTGCCTGTGACCGACGTCGGCTGATCATCTACCGACGCTGGCGTCTCTTCAATTGCACCAGACTGACGTCGGTCACTCCTGACCGACGCCGGTGATTGTGTAAACCTGCAACTTTGGTAATGCGCTCATATGTGAAGCTTTTAGGCTCCACACCTTAACAATTATGTCCACTAGGAGGGATTGTTGGATATCATTGTTATTCTCAATTACCTTATTCACTTTTCACTTGTTGATGGAGGCTTTAGAATAGAGGGACTTTAAAATGAGGGATATGATATAATGAATGGATGGTAGACATTAGGTGGATGATGGGTTCATAATTTTAGCCTTGGTTTGGAAAGGGAAGAGTTTGATCATGGTCAAGAAATGAATCTTGGCATATCCCATCTTATTCACTTTTAGATGAGGATTCATTTATTTGCTTTTCAATTTTGATTTCGTTGCAATCGATTAGATCTTAGACATAATATTTAAAATTACAATATCAATTAATGGAATGACCTTGGGTTTAATGATATAGATAATATTGGTTTTATTTATACCATGAGGACTTGGGTTTAGCTGGATCTAAAGGCTTGATGTGGTGATGGTAAAGTATGCATGTGGTGACTAGCTAGTGGTATGTCGCTTCCAAGGAGATAGGACGAGGAATACATTTCCTCTCTTCATGGATATGTTTAGATGTGGAATATTTTGACTTAAAATTATATAGTTTTTTAGCATATAGTAATTCCATAATCTAGTAGGTTTGGGGTATTATAAATATCTTAGGGGATAAACCGACATTGGATGGGGTTGCTAAGATAGATTTACCTTTACTAATATGATGGGGAATATCATGACCAAGACCATAAATGTTAGACAAAGGGTTTGACTATGGCTAGAAAGAATGGGGGATAAGGGTAGACTGAAATTGATGGGGAAGGATTGGGTGACACTTGAAAAGAAGGACTAGGGGAAGGATATAATTTAGGTTCATGGGATCAAAATCTACAGGAAGGTAGGCATCCATTTTTAGGAGCCATATAAGGAGCGCATCCTTTTTGGCAAAAAAATGTTTCTAAAACATGATATCCATATCTATTTGGGAGGTCATGGCTTGATTTTGACTATATGTGATAAGTTTCAAGTGGTTGATCTTGACAAAATTTGATTTAGATGTGAGATAGATAAACGTTTTATAGTATTTATAATTGATAAGCTAAGACAAGATCTTGGGTTTTACTTAAGACAGGGGGTTGTGTTTGACTATACAAATAGACGTGACTATGTTGCACATTTTAGCCTAGCTCAAGACTTACATGATTTTATTAAGTATGAATAAATGACTTGGTTGACTTGATTAGATTGAGTGCATAATTTTGATTTGATTGTGTATGATTCAAACTTGACAAGGTTTAGATTCAAGTAAGCTTATGATGGTGAATTTTCCAACATGGACTAAATTAAGTGTAAGGCTAACTTAGTTGGGATAATATTAGACTTGATAGGATTATGGATGATGGATTGACAAGTACGGGTATGGAAAAGATAGATTATAGGTGATGTTGTTTGATGAGGTAATGATTGGATTGGACTTGGTTTATGATTTTGACTTGAGGGTTGGACTAAAGATGCTAGTTGATGTGTAATTGAACTAAGGGATGCAAAAGGATGTCAGGCTTAGGGGATGTTAGGTGAGTTATATGTTTGGAATATAATTGAGTTACACTGATGATTTGTTTGGAATGGTGGGGAATGCCTAGGTCTAGGGATGTTATGTTGATTGATGTAAGGGATATGAAAGTGATAGATGAATCTTGCCTTTAGGTTGATTAATTGGTCTAATGTGAATGATTAATAGGGTTTTGAAGGGTGTGACCTTGATAAAATAGGTCTATAATATGTGATAGTATGTTTGATTGAGAGGATAATTGGGTATGCTACTCAAAGTTAAATTAGGTTAGGAAAATATTGATTTAGTTTGGAATGATGATAGGTGATGGGTGATAAGAAGGTATTGAAAATTTTAAATTAGTAGAGTGATTAGATAATAATGGGTGCTATTTTTAAATTAGTAAAATGATGGATTATAAATTGACGAGCACTAGGTCTAAACCAGTAGAGTGATAGGTTGCTAGTAGGATGATGATAAGTGATGAAATTGATAAAGTGATAGGTTGATGCCAGTTGTGACAAGGTAGATGAGGTACATAACATTACTAGTGTATTATATCAAGGGACTAGCTTAAGATAATAACTTTAGACAAGTTTGACCAAAGTGGACAAGGGTGACTAGATGAGTTAGACTATGTTAATGAAGGATGACTATGTCTTAAGTGGTTTTGACTACAGGAATGCTTAATTCAAGGGGGGATAACTAAATTTTATGAAATTTTGAGTAAGATAATGATGGGAATGAATTTATGTTTCAGGGAAAAAATGATAAGGTTCAACTATGACAAGATGAGACAATGATCAAGGTAAGGATAGGGAACAATATGAATGACAAGTTTTTGACTACAGGGAGATGATGATGGGATGATAGTATGTGATATAAGATGATAGTGTATTGACTAAGTTAGGATATAACAAGACAATGATGGGTTGATATATACTGGATTAGTGATTAGTTTATCCTAAGGTTAAAATGAGGTGATTGGTTTGTGTGTAGGCTATAAGGTTTACATATAATATTGGCATCAATAACACACAAATAATAATATGTAATCCACAAACCTATATCTAATTACTGACATGGGAGTGAAACTTGAAACCTAGCCAACCAAATGACTCATGATGAGAGGTTTCTATATTGGTGTCACCTAACCCTCTCTCACCATACATCCTTTGTGAGTGATCTCCACAAATGTTATTTTACCTACCCTAGATGACTATTGTGGCCAATGGATCTTAAGCTAGGTTTAATTGGATCTCTAAGGGAGTCCTCTAAACACGTTTAAATATGTGGGGCCTGAGTCTATGTAGGGTTTTTTATAATGCCTAAGTATTAGAGTTTTAACTCCTCATTTCATGGGATCCTATATGGGGAAACCCGCTTAGATTTACACCCAGGTATTTATACTCCACTAGAATACAAAGTGTGGTCTTGTGCATGGTGATGAAATCTAGGTCATATCCCCCTAAGACTACATCAAGTGCATAGGGTTCAATTCCACATCACATTTCCCACTATAAATAAAAACATGAGGTTTATTGATGGTTATTGATCCCCAAAAATCACCCTATGGGTGTAACGCTAAAGCATATGCCTTCTTAGCCTCAATTAAAAAACATGTAGTCAAAAAGTATGCTATATTGATTATAATTTATGTACACAAATAATCAAATAAAGTTTCAAGTAAATATATAAAATAAAGTTTCAAAATGCCAAGTCTTGGAAAAACTACCTCCAAAACAAGTTATTAGTAGTTTTGACTCCCATACTTTGATGAGCAAGTCTACATGAAATGGCATTAAGGATTTTGATTCTTGGCCTTGATAAGTGACTTGTAAAATAATGTAAATAGTATTGAAGTTTCTGTGTTTAAGAGATGATCTAGAAAATAATGTTCATAGTTTTTAAGTTTTGATCTTTACGAGACGATATGTAATGAAAACCATAAGTAATTTTTGACAATTTTGGTCTTCAACGGTTGTGTACCTATAGGTTTGAAACATTCTCCCCTACTATTTGAAAAAATTTAATAAATAAAAAGAAGAATATCTTGACATTATTTTGAAACAAACTACACATAAGTTATTGAAATCAACTATATATACATATATGCATAGACACACACATACAAAAAGCCTTTTATTATTATTTTTTTAATTTTTAATATTTAATTTAATCTAGCATTAATACTTTTGTTAACATATGGAAAGGAAGCTTCCTTTCTATATATATATATATATATATATATATATATATATATATATATATATATATATATATATATATATATCAATTTTGGTGAAAAAGCTAGATTTATATTAATGGATGCATAATTGGTAATATTGATTCATATTTAAATAATACTAATAATATTAATATAGTTCTTAATTTGAAATATCATCAATCCCTAGTTAAAAAAACTCAATGGTGATTCTTTAGGGTTTTTGATTATGAGAGAACCATTTTTAGCTCTGCTAGGGCTTGCTTATGCCTTGTGTTGTTCCCAAAATTAGATACACTCGTTTTTGGGACAACCCTTACAAAATTTGTTCGTTTCATGTTTTTCTCTCTTGGTTCATCTTTCGAGGCAAGTTTCTCTTGATCTTGGGTTTTGTCGACTGACATCTTTGAAAAGTTTGCAACCTTACTTGGTTATGATTTCCCAACAAACGTGAAATTCATTGCGATTTTGATGTGATCAAAATGTCAAAATTTTGATAAATTTCAAAGAGTTAGTGATATTTTTTAGCTTTTATGCAAAGGTGGCAATTTTTGCTGCCATTGCATATTTTTCAGCTTTTATACAAAGGTGGCAATTTTTGCCGTCATTGCATATTTTTTAGCAAATATGCAAAAGTGACAAATTTTGCCGCCATTGCATTTTTTTCATCTTTTTTGCAAAGGTGGCAATTTTTGCCGCCATTGCATATATTTCAGCTTTTATGCAAAAGTGAAAATTTTTGCTGCCATTGCATATTTTTCAGCTTTTATGCAAAGGTGGCAATTTTTGCCGCCATTGCATATTTTTCAGCTTTTATGCAAAGGTGGCAATTTTTGCCGCCATTACATATTTTTTAGCTTTTATGCAAAGGTGGCAATTTTTGACGCCATTGCATGTTTTTTAGCTTTTATGCAAAGGTGACAATTTTTGCCACCATTGCATATCTTTCAGCTTTTATGCAAAGGTGGCAATTTTTGCCACAATTGCATATTTTTCAACTTTTATGCAAAGGCGACAATTTTTTCCACCCATTCATACCTTCCCTCCATTTTTACTATCTTTAGAAATTTTTTATTTTCCTATTTTTTGAGCCCGCTTCCCTTTTGCTTTTTGACCTGCTCACGCCTCATCCCTTTCAAACACATTTCCTTAACCATGATCATTAAATGTGCAATTTTCTCAGATTGCTAATTTTTCCCCTGATTGCACAATCATGATTCTTATTGTAGTTTCTCTAAAGGATCCCTCTTCATCGACATCTTTTCAATAAAATTTCTTCTAGATCACTGAAGTTTCTCTGAAAAAGTCAAAGACAATGAAGTACAAGTATCAATGTGTTTTTTTAATCACCTCAGTTGCTTCTAATCATGATGACATTAAGGATATAGAGGTTGGGCATGTGGATATGGCCAAGTTCATAGAAAGAACCAAATCAAGCAATCCTAGCCATGAAATGAAGAAGACTGGCAATAAAGATTGAAGCTGTTCTTTCATGTTTTATTCAAAATGCACTTTGTAACTGACTTGAGACATTTGTACATGTACTTTTATTATGTGTAATTACATGTAAAAATATGAAAAATGTCCCAAAGTCAATGTTGACTCATCTTTGACTAGATATTTTAATATTTTAATCTTTTTTCAATTTTGAAGGTTTCTCCCTATATATAGAGGGAACCTCTTTTGTAAATATATATCTCTGGATAATTGAGAGCAAAAACTCTGCTGAAATTGAGACACTTCTTGAGACTTTGTGCTCAACTTGTAAATCATTATTTATCGAATGAATGAGAAACATGTTTATTCCAGACTTTATGTTGGAGTAATTTGTGTTACTTAGAAAATAGTTCTTATGTTCTTTTCCTGATAATCTCTCATCTGTTTGATTTAATAAGCAAAGTGTGTGTATTAAAATTTTCTAAAGATGGTTCTAAAGATAAAAGAAAGACTTTGAGCTACTTTTATCTTGGTAACCTTGTTATTCATTGTAGTTTTAGGCAAAGACTTTGGGCTTTGTTTCACTCTACTGTTACGTGTGTTTTGAATCAGTGAAGGAGGCAATGGAAGACTTTGTGCTTTCATGGGTTTCCTTATGGAATTTATCACTACTTCAAGATATTTTCTGCTCTATGCTAGATGCCATTCCTGAAAGAATAGGAATGCTTTCAGCCATTGACCAGGACTTCTCTCTTTTGTTCCTTGGGCATCATCTCTGAAAAAAGAGAGATGGGTGGTGTTATACTACTTTGACTATTATTTTATTCTTACTTATATATACATATAGCATATAATTGATTCATAGGGAACCTCCCCTTGATGAGAGGAGAGATTTATCTCGTTAAGATGTGGTAAACCTACACTTTTTGTGGTATAAATCTCCTTGTATTGTGGTTGATATATCTATTTTGTCATTAGTTAGTAGATGACAAAATATTCACCCAATAACTTTTGGTGACTGCTGGGGATACGAACGTGCATTTTAAAGCCTCAAGCTTCAACTTGAAGTAGTTTCAGTTCCTTTTTCATTTGACACTCTGGCAGATCCACCGTATACATGAGGCCAGATAGCTCAGGGTATTGTTGATCCTATATTCGAGTTGGTGTGGCAAACTAATTTTGAGATTTCTCCTCCATCATCTCATCTTCAGCAAATTAGGAGCTTCCCTCCTACCAACGCCAGATCTCCTATACATGGTGAAGATTCTAGCCTCAATACTGGTAAGGCTTTGTCTTTATTGACCTCACCAAGATTTATTATCCTACCGTTTAATCGCCCTATCATAATGGCTCAAGGTTCGTGGGGAAATTCTTTTGGTCCTCTTAATTTGATCCCACCCTTGCATGAACTACCTCATAGTTCTAGGAAAAAATTTCCCAAGTTTTTTGGTGACGGAAAGGTTCATCTTGATGAGAATATTGCTGCCTTCTCTATAGCATGCAACATAATCGGTGTGGAATTTGAAGACGTAGCAGTGATACTTTTTGTAGAAACTCTACAAGGCACTATCATGGATTGGTTTTACCACCTTCAAGCTCAAACTATAACTGACTGGAATACGCTAAAGTCCAAATTTGAAGCTAGGTTTAAACCTGTTGAAGATGCACAGACGTTGTTAGCATAACTTACATAGATGAAGAAAGAACTTCATGAGCCCATGAGGGATTTCATAGCCAAATTCAATAAGTTAAGGAACCAGATTCCTACCATCACTCAGCCCACACCTAAGAATCTCATGTTTTTTTTCATCAACTCACAACTTCCTGAAGTAAGTTTTTTGTTGAGACAGGCCAGCCCTATGGATCTCTCTATGGCTCAAGACTTGGCTACTAAGGTAGAAGATGACCTTATCTTGGCAAGGAAGATAAGGAGAGATCCAAGCAGAGGTAAATCTTCTCTTTTTTCTGAATACTCCCCTTCAGCCACCACTGATCCAATGGTGCAGAAGCTAGCAAATGAATTGCTGGTCCTCAGAAGACAAATGGCCCAAGTTATGTCTACTTCTCCTAATCAGGGTATGTCAAGGAGGACATTCTAGAATTAGGCGTACCAAGGCAATGCTACCAGGAATTAGGGACAACAAAATCATCTTCTTTCCCCATAGAGGAACCTTGCCCTTGAAGCACCTCCAACCAACTCAGCAGTTGGATATTTGGAAACTGAGCATGATTTCTCTTTCCAACCTGAGTTTGGTCAAGAAAATGACACTGGTCTCTTCATGGAGGATCAAGAAGAATCAATTAGTGACTCCCACATTGGTTTCCTGAACTATCAGGATGAACTCAGAAGAGAAGGCAATGCAACTAAGGGGTCATATGCTGTATTCACCCAGTCCAAAAATCAATCAGCTCAATAAGCTGATAAGTAGAAAGTAGAGAAGTGACCTTAACCAACAGTTTCAATTGCTAAGCGGGGATCTACTCTTCCTTTCCAACTAAAAGACCCAATGATTGCAAGAAAGGTAAGTACCTCAAATGCCCCTACACCTTCTACTTCAAATTCGCGGTCCAGTCCTCCCCCTTTCAAAAATCAAAAGGGTGAACTCCTATCCTCTATTCCTAGCTCATTTCAGGCCTTTGATATCATTGACCATATAAAGAAAACTAAAATTCAAATGTCTGAATTTGAATTTCTATAGTCCCATCTTGAGCAATTAGATAGACTGGTTTAAAGTGTTAAAAACCAAAACGTCTTTGTTGAACAAGTAATTCTCAAAGTGACACATGATTCCCCTAGGAATGCACCCACCAAGAACAAGTAATTATGGTAATGGACCAAGCCTGTTGTGTATCAAAATTAGGAAAAGAAACTTTTTGCCAAGAGAGCAAAGATTCATGGTTTTCAGCTTAAAAGTCAAGTCTTGCTATGGGGAAAGAGGAGAAAACCAAAGGGAGGACATAGAAAATTAGTTTCTTAGTGGAGAGTTCCATTCACCCATCACCGATTCTGGGGAGAAAATGGCTTCTTACTGGTTTATCAGAATAAAACACCATTTTTTGCTACCTCACAGTGGGTAGCATCTGAAGCACTTCAATCTTTGAAGTATTAGATGAGTTCACTTGTAAATTTGTATAGTTTTTATATTGATTGTTTTCTTTTAGTTTCTCATGTTTTTTTTCTTTTTTTTTTTGCTTGACTCTGTAGCCTAATGGCTTGGATGAAGGCACTTGGAGACTGTTTTCTACTCCCGTTGATTGATTCGATCAATGGAAGTTTCCCAACAAGAGCCAGCTATTGTTCCCAAAATTAGCTACGCTCATTTTTGGGAAAACCCCTACGAAACTTATCTGTTTCATGTTTTTCTCTCTAGGTTCATCTTTCGAGGCAAGTTTCTCTTGATCTCGGGTTTTGTCAATAGACATCTTTAAAAAGTTTGTGACCTTACTTGGTTATGATTTCCCAACAAACATGAAATTCATTGCGATTTTGATGCGATCAAAATGTCAAAATTTTGATAAATTTCAAAGAGTTAGTGATATTTTTCAAATTTTATGCAAAGGTGGCAATTTTTGCTGCCATTGCATATTTTTCAACAAATATGCAAATGTGGCAATTTTTGCCACCATTGCATATTTTTCAACAAATATGCAAAGGTGGCAATTTTTGCCACCATTGCATATTTTTTAGCTTTTATGCAAAGGTGGCAATTTTTGCCGCCATTGCATATTTTTTAGCTTTTATGCAAAGGTGGAAATTTTTGCCGTCATTGCATATTTTTCAACAAATATGCAAAAGTGGCAAATTTTGCCACCATTGCATATTTTTTAGTTTTTATGCAAAGGTGGCAATTTTTTCTGTCATTGCATATTTTTCAGCTTTTATGCAAAAGTGGCAAATTTTGCCGCCATTGCATATTTTTTAGCTTTTATGCAAAGGTGGAAATTTTTGCCGCCATTGCATATTTTTCAGCTTTTATGCAAAGGTGGCAATTTTTTCTGCCATTGTATATTTTTCAGTTGTTATACAAAGGTGGCAATTTTTGCCGCCATTGCATGTTTTTCAACTTTTATGCAAATGTGGCAATTTTTTCCACCATTGCATTTTTTTTAGCTTTTATGCAAAGGTGGCAATTTTCACCACCATTGCATATTTTTCAACTTTTATGCAAAGGCGACAATTTTTGCCACCCATGCATACCTTCCCTCCATTTTTACTATCTTTGGAAAATTTTTATTTTCCTATTTTCTGAGCCCACTTCTCTTTTGCTTTCTAACTTGCTCACACCTCATCCCTATTAAGCGCATTTCCCTAATCACGATCATCAAATATGTAGTTTTTACAGATTGCTAATTTTCTCCTAATTGCACAATCATGATTTTTACTACAGTTTCTCTAAAGGATATCTCTTCATCGACGTCTTTTCAACAAAAGTTTTTCCAGATCACTGAAGTTTCTTTGAAGAAGTCAAAGACAATGAAGTACAAGTATCAAGGTGTTTTTTCAATCACCTCAGTTGCTTCTAATCATGATGACATTAAGGATATAAAGGTTGGGCACGTGGATATGGCCAAGTTCATAGAAAGAACCAAATCAAGCAATCCCAGCCATGAAATGAAGAAGACTGGCAATAAAGATTGAAGCTATTTTTCCATGTTTTATTCAAAATGCACTTTGTAACTGACTTGAGACATTTGCACATGTACTTTTATTATGTGTAATTACATGTAAAAATTTGAAAAATGTCCCAAAGTCAATGTTGACTCATCTTTGACTAGATATTTTAATATTTTAGTATTTTTTCAATTTTGAAGGTTTCTCCCTATATATAGAGGGAACCTCTTTTGTAAATATATATCTCTAGATAATTGAGAGCAAAAACTCTGCTGAAATTGAGACACTTCTTGAGACTTTGTGCTCAACTTGTAAATCATAGTTTATTGAATGAATGAGAAACAAGTTTATTCCAGACTTTGTGTTGGAGTAATTTGTGTTACTTAGGAAATAGTTCTTATGTTCTTTTCCTAATAATCTCTCATCTGTTTTATTTAATAAGCAAAGTGTGTGTATTGAAATTGTCTAAAGATGGTTCTAAAGATAAAAGAAATACTTTGAGCTAATTTTATCTTGGTAACCTTGTTATTCATTGTAATTTTAGGCAAAGACTTTGGGCTTTGTTTCACTCTACTGTTACGTGTGTTCCGAATCAATGAAGGAGGCAACGGAAGACTTTGTGCTTTCATGGGTTTCCTTGTGGAATTTGTCACTACTTCAAGTGATTTTATGCTCTGCACTAGATACCATTCTTGAAAGAAGAGGAATGCTTTCAGCCATCGACCAGGACTTCTCTCTTTCGTTCTTTGGACATCATCTTTGAAAAAAGAGAGATGGATGGTGTTATACTACCTTGAGTATTATTTTCTGCTTACTTATATATACATATAGCATATAAGTGATTCATAGGGAACCTCCCCTTGATGAGAAGAGAGATTTACCTCGTTAAGATGTGGTAAACCTACACTTTTTGTGGTATAAATCTCCTTGTACTGTGGTTGATATACTCATTTTGTCATCAGTTAGTTGATGACAAAATATTCCCCCAACATCTTGCATTGAGAGTCATTGTCTTTTTATCGCTCAACCTTCCTTTCATACTGTGTCCCTACAAGATATTAGCATTTATTGATATTTAATAACTTTGACCTCTAGGTGAACTATGTAATGACCTCCCCACTTTCCCATCTAACTGTTGAAGTTGTGATGGATGAAGGAGGAGCGTTTAGTAATGAAACAACCAAATAAATGATCAAGGAATTTTTTTTCCAAAAGTATATCATGAGGTACGGATTATCATCTTAGTTTTTTAATTTATCATCCTACTTTTGTTTCTAATTTTCAATGGTTAGAGAATTTTTTCTTGATAGGTTCCTTCATTGGTCACATTCATTTTAAAAGTATCCTCAATATTGGGTTTAAACTACCTATGTGACTAATGGTATTAAGCTTGAGATTCTCCAAAACATGACCAAAAGCTATTATATATTAATATTTACTAAACTCACCCATGGGAGTGTTATATTGAATAATTCAACCACCTAGTATGTCCAAAACTCCATCCTAGTGATATCCCCTTGGATTAGAGACTTTGTTGTCTCAGAGCATGATCCTTTGAAAGTCCCTATCTAGGTTGAGTTCTCAGGTTTTCCCTTACCATGCTATCCTCTATTGGACCAAATAGCTAGCTCTATAGGCCATATTGTTACTCAAAAGTCCCATATATTCTACTTAGCCCAACTGCAAAAGAGGGTCTATGTGGAATTTGATCTTTCTAAGGACCTCAAAGAATATGTCAACATTCAAGTTGACGACTCCTGGTACTCAAAGAATTTTGTATATAAAATTTACTAATACTTATTTTCACTACCAAAACACAAAAAATAAGATTAAGGATTATCCTTTTTATCTCCCCCATAATAGGACACTCACTAAGATGGTGGTTGAAATCCTAAGAATACCTAAGAGGATGGATGACAAACCATTGGGGGAAGAGGAACAATCACAACAAGGGACCTACTTAGACTAGTTATGGGAATATCAAAATGCCTTCCTCTAGCTATTAACCTTAGGAAATTAAGTCTATGGCTCTACCAAGTAATGAAATGCCTCATAGAATGCTCCTCATCAAGGAACAAACAACTATATAGAGGTAACACTATCTCAACTTCATTTTCAAAGCACGCCCCTAGCAATGAATGTGTTTTCAATTCTCAAGTATAAATATACATCTTTCTAGATGATATGTATTTTTTGTTGCATATCACATGGACCGATACTATAAATCACTCGTACAACCCCTCCCATAACTCTACAAATTGCTCTTAAATCCCTATTTGTAAGGGTTTATTTGAGGATTAAGATTTTGTCATAGAATTTGTTCAGTATCTAGAGTTTCTTCTCTCCAACTTAGAGCATTTACTAAAGAATAGATATTACGCTATTGAAGGGATCCTTGTAAAGAATATGTCTCTTGATACATGTAATATATGTATTGTTTTTCATGAAATTTTTAGGTCCTAACAGACTTAGTCCATAAGTATGTTGTTTGATATTTTAGAAGTAAGTTTATAGATATGGACATTCTCTACCTTTAGGAAGTGAAGGTGGTAAGTTTCCTTATCTCAATTATTACCAAAGTTATATGGCTTGATAGTTTAGTGATTTACAATAATCACAAAGTATGCCATGGTTGCAATATGACATTTATTATGCCCAAGTGGTGGCCTTATTTTGAGACATCTAGCAATGACCCCTCCCATTGTGTTATATGGGCCCTTTTCAATATTTAGAATCCCTCATTTGGAATTATTAATGTTTTTGCCTCAAAATATGATCATGAGCATTCAATTTTATGATGATATACTATTGATTCTCTACATAAAACCCACTAGGTTAGATGTGGGAATTTTAATATGGTATAAAATTTAGTTGACAACATTGGACTCAACCTATGCAATGGGTTGTCAATGAAAGGGAAGTATGTTATACATGCAAAATAAATTTGGCCTTCATGACCCTAATTTAGGATAACTCCCCACACCAAAATTTTGGTACACTTAGACCAATATTCAAGGTGGTAATGATCAAGTGCTTAAATAGCTTTATCGTGATATGATTTCTACTCAACCATACTTCTCCTTTGATAACACATTTTCTCTATTGGTTGAAGCCTTGTCATATTTTTCTCTCTCTGACCAATTTCTAATCAAATAATATATTAAATGGAATTTAAAAAAGTGTAAAGTTGATAATATGTAAAAATTTCTTAATACAACCCTCTTATATCATGGGCCCACTATGGTACACATCAAGCAGGTTTAGAATCTTGTTCCTAGTCCTACTCAACATCTAGGGTAGACCTAGTGGTGGGAGAATGCTCTCAATCATATGGGTAGATTTATATGCATTTATGGGCATCAATTTACCAAGATTGAGTGAATATCCTACTCTACCACCTCTTCAAAACTAAACTGGGCTATGGCTTTCCTAGATCAACACCCATTTAGTGAATTTATCCAACTACGGGTGGATGGATTATACCAACAAATCTAAATTGATGATTAGTATAATACCCACCGTACTCAACTTCAAACTCATGCATTATCTTAAAGTTAGTGATTGGGTCTCCAAGGAGTTATTCCACATGTTAAAGGCCAAGTCCACCTCCCAATAGATGTACACCATACATAATAATGGGTAGAAATATAAAGGGACACTTGAGATAGTCAATGATTTTGCCAAACATTATGGGTATGTGTTTTCATCTCAACCTTCATCCATGGAAAGCCAACAAGATTTATACCAGTGCCTCTCAATGGTTCTTATTGACCATTTTTTTCCCAATAGGCAAAAATTGGTCACCTTCTACCCCTGCTGTGCTAGGCCATTTTCATTTTTCAATTTTGCATGAATTTGGTGATTTCTACAGACTCTATAGGTTCTAGCAATTTCTATGGACTCAGCAGGTTAGTCCTTTGGCACATGAAGGATCAGTTCCAGAGAGAGTGCTGGGTTTTACAAGGCTTCTTCAAGCTCTGGTACAAAGAAAATCACAATAAAAGTTGGCATGGTTGAACCAATGAACCAGTCCAATCGTTTGGTTCAACACAAGGTTCAATCAGTTCAAGTTCAACGCTTTGGTTCAGTTCAGTGGTTCAACAGCCTTTGGTTCAATACAAGAGTTCATCGCTCAAATCATTCGACTTTGGTTCAAGTGGCTTGGTGTGCTTCGTTAAACCATTGAACCGATTCAATGGATTAGTTCAATCATTTGGTTCAATGCTTTGTTTAATGGACGATTCAACAAACTGTGTAGGTGCCTTCAAGGAGCAGTCTCAATTAATGAGGAAACAATGCAGCCATGTCAAAAAATGCCTGAAGTCAAAGCCAGGGCCGACACAACATTTATGTTTAGGTAGCCTACTCTTCCCAATGCTCGTAAAGCACATGGGTCACTTGTAAAAGGGGACCCAAAAGGCCTCCTTTCTTCTCCTATATATTGAGGACTTGTCATTTGAGAAAGAATCTTCCACATTTTGTAAGGCGTAGCCCTAGAAAAATTTCACCTGAATCAATAAACACATTTTTTACCTCTATCTTGGTTAGATATCTCTGTGTATGTCTTGAGTGTTAGTTTGTGTTTATTCATTGTTTCTTGATGCTTTCATAGGTTCAACACCAACGTACCTGGTGTTTACAAGGTGCCATTTCTATAGCTGACAAGGAAAGTTGTATTTGGAAGTGTAGAAATAGAAGAAATTACTATACAGTGTGCATTTCATAGCACCTTTGGTGAATCTCTATTTTCTATATTTTCCATTAAAGCCTCCCTGCCAAGTTTCTTGCAGCCTGGTCCTTCTGCCAAGTTTGAAGTGTATGTATGTGTTTATCTGATTTTAAGTGTGAGTGTGAGAAGGTCAATTTATTTTGGTGCATCACCTCCTTAGAGTAGATTTTTTTTCATACAATCTTTCTCCCTTTTCATCTCCCCCATTATGTGTGTGTGTGTGTGTGTGTGTGTGTGTGTGTTAGCACTTACTGGAACAAATCAAATGCATCAAAGGGAGCTAGACGTTACCTAGAGACTCTCCCCTCCTGCTTTGCCGGTCCCATAGGTGAGAGGGGACTTTCCATTATTGCGTGTGGAAGTCAGGAGCTCAGCCTCCTTACCCCGGGTGTAATTTACTGCGTCAACAGTTTTTGGCACGCCCAGTGGGACCAACTAGGACAAGTTGTGTCCACAGAGTTGAAGAATTTTTGGTGTGTTCTTTGACCAACCAAACTTTGGAGGCTTTTACATCAAACACCAATGGTGAATCTGAGTTAAATCAACTGGTTAAGTAGTTCTGGTACCATACCATCAAGAAACAACATTTTGGTATGTATAATCCCATCATTTTGAGCCATGGACCCTATTTTCCTTGGCCAACATGGCTATGATCCTTACCAGCCTTATGTTGATCCTTATCAGGTTCAATATGGCCAGTCTCAACCCTGATATAAGCTATATCATCCTTATGCCTAGTCTTCTCAATGTGTCACTTCTCCTACTCAACCCAGTCTCTTTGCCAATCAACCTGTTTCTGCCTTCAAATGAGCATTGCTGGGATACGAAAAGTATGTAATAGATCTTGACACTAGAAGGGGATGTGGCCAAGAAATTCTTGATCATATCATCCATCAAGTGAGGAATGCACTAGATCAGGTTAAGAAGGAATGGGCTCCTATTGAAAGAGCCAATTGGCACATGCTTACAAATGAGATGCTGGATGTGGGTGGTTTGATTGCATCTTTGGAGGAGAAGCTGAGTAGTTATGAGAGGCAGCCTTACCAAGTCTATCAACCTGCATACTCACTGCCCCAAGCATCATATCAGTCATATACAACCCCTGCTTATGAGCCAAGTCAAGCCTGTCAAAGTCCTTTCCCCAATCATGTTGAGGAGAGTTCTGAAATAGCAAACCTTGTGTTTAAGGCTAATCTTGATAGACATATTGAATTGGAAAATCTTCAGATGCAGTAGTCCATTTTGGCAGTGAGGGAAGTGAAATCTAAATCTTCACTACCCTCTCACATTGTGGCCCCACCACCCCCAAAGGAGATGCCCAGTCTGAATATCTTGAGCTGGAATAAAGTGGTTGAGTCATGGAATAGCAAAGGGGTGAAAGACATTTTCCAAGAGTGTGAGGTACAAGATGAGGTTAGTCCTTTTCAAGTTCCCCCCACCCTTTCTCAAGAAGCTCCTTGTATTTCATGGTAATGTTCATGCACTCCCCATCTCTATAATGACTCCCACGAGCTCTAAAAGGTAAAAAATGAGGATGACCTAGCTAAGCGGATTGAGGAATTAGAAAAGAAGATGAGACTGCTTAGAGAAAGAGAGATGGAGCTTTCAGACCCTGCAGAGGAGCTGACACCAAAGGACACCCCTTCCACTAATCCACAAGCTAATTTCAATATTGATGAAATATTGGTAAAGTGGAGGACAAAAATCAAGAAATTTTGGCCCAAGGTCTACCTCCTCCTATTCTGGAGAAAACTCCCTCTTATATGCCAAATCCTTTCGATCAGATGGCACTTGATCTTTCTGGCTCATCTAATGCATCAATCGATCCTACCCTTAATCTCGTTCACCTAGCTTTTTAGCATGCCTCTTTTCAGACAACTCTTCTTGTACATGAGCAGATCTTCCCAAATCTTCCCCAACCTCCTCAAGTCTTTCAACATGATCTCCAAATTCTGAGCTGGAAGAAGGAACATCATGAACCAGCTCAAGACCTTGAAGAGGATAAAGTTGCTACCTGTTCATAGGAGCAATATTTCAATCCCAAGATCTTGAGTTGGAAGCAAACAGTGGAATCTTGGCGTAGAAAGGAAGAAGAAGAGAAGGGTTTTGCTCAAAACCTTGAAGAAGATGGGGCTACTTTGGCTCCCGATGATGATTGTGACTTCCGAGAAAGGCTTTTCCAGGAAGATATGGATAGGTGGATTACAGAGTTGAAGTCCAGAGTAGGTCTCCTCAGCGAACATGTGATGGACATTTCAGACCAAATAACATATTTCGTGTCTGAATACACTCCATCCATACACCTCCAAGAAAGCTATTAGGCCTTCCCTAATATAGATTATGCTTAGTTTATGACTGACCAAGGAGACTTCATGAGTACAGATGAGGAGATCACCTTAGGTGACATGGAGGACCATGGAAAATCTCTTGTTCATGCTTTGAATGATTTGTTTGAAGTCATTGAGGCAGGTTGCATTGTTCTTCAAGGAGGCCATGAGCTGGATAAGACTGGAGAAGGCAGCATTGGGGTTCAAACAAGCATGCAAAGAGGCTACAATTTTTTAGATTTATCCCTCTGAGAGGTTGGTGAATTTGAAGATATCTTCTTTGAAATCATCAAGGAAGATGGTCATACCATGGAACCCAAGCATGAGGCAAAAGAGAGCAAGCCAGTCAAGGGTGCGTATCAAGGGGCTTATGGTAATGAGCCAACATCAATTGATTTCTTGATGAGATACACCAGTCTGAAGAACTAATAGGAGGCAAGCTTCTAAGAACAAATAGAGTACGTATACGTTGGAAGCATGTTTGAATCCCACTCATGTACAAGCCAAATTAGGTGATAGGCAAGAGGATCAGGTCACCAGCTCTCCTTTTCATTCAACCACTTGCCTGGCACCATAAGTCTTCTTACTAGGAAGGGGACTTAAGAAATTTTCCCTTTGATCTAGGAGGGAGGCAAATTTTCCTGGTTAGCTGTATATAGTAGTTTGTTTTCATTTGTCTTTCCTATTTTCCCTAAGTTCAATTTGCACAGGTAGTGTTTTAGCCTTGTGTGTTTCCTTTTACGTGTGGGGTAAAAGGCTATATGTTTTATTCTTCAATTTTTTGGGGCTGTTATTAACTTTTTTCAAGCTACATCTGACTCTGTGCCCAATGGACTGCAAGGCAACTAGTCTTTAAGCATAACAAGCATGCTTCCCCTGGGAGTCGCCAATCTGTTGACCATTTTTTGTCAAAAATTGATCACCTTCTGCCCCTGTTGTGTTAGGCCATTTTCATTTTTTGATTTTGCATGAATCTGGTGATTTATATAGGCTCTACAAGTTTTGGTGATTTCAATGGACTCAGCAGGTTAGTCCTTTGGCGCATGAAGGATCAGTTCCAGAGAGAGTGCTAGTTTTTACAAGGCTTCTTTAGGCTCTGGTCCAAAGAAAATCATAAGAAAAGTCAGCATGGTTGAACCAATGAACTAGTCCAATCATTTAGTTCAACACAAGGTTCAATCAGTTCAAGTTTAATGCTTTGGTTTAGTCCAGTGGTTTAACGGCCTTTGGTTCAATGCAGGAGTTCATCGTTCGGATCATTCAGCTTTGGTTCAAGCAGCTTGGCATGCTTCATTGAACCATTGAACCAATTTAATGGATTAGTTAAATCATTTGGTTCAATGCTTTGGTTCAATGGATGATTCAATAAAGGGACCCAAAGACTTTTGCCGAGGACGGTGATGTCCCAAAAGCCGTCAAATTTAAGTTAGCAAAAAGGTCGTTGTTTTTTAAACGCCCAAGCACTAACTATGAAAGGAGCCCAAGGAATGCAGTGACCCACCCAGAGATGGCCTCGAGGGCCGAAGGAGCCATAAGAGACAAGATAGGGAAAAGATAAAGTGCCAAGTGTAGGAGTAGGCAGATAGTCCAAGTGGTGAAGGGAAGCACCGATTCAAGAAATTACTCTAGCAGATGACACAGTGCCTGGGAATTGACCATTAAAAGGTGAAAATGGCCAAATGTGAAACCCTTTTTCTTCATTTCATATTTATGAGTAGACAAACTATGTAGGTGCCTTCAAGGAGTAGTCTTGGTTAATGAGGAAACAATGCAGCCATGTCAAAAAATGCCTGAAGTCAAAGCCAGGGTCGACACAACATTTATGTTTAGGCAGCTTGCTCTTCCCAATGCTCATAAGGCACATGGGTCAATTTTAAAAGGGGTGCCAAAAGGCCTCCTTTCTTCTCCTATATATTGAGGAATTGTCATTTGAGAAAGAATCTTCCACATTTTGTAAGGCGTAGCCCTCGCAAAATTTCACCTGAATCAATAAATGCATTTTTTACCTCTATCTTGGTTAGATATCTTTGTGTATGTCTTGAGTGTTAGTTTGTGTTTAGTCATTATTTCTTGATGCTTTCACATGTTCAACACCAATGTACCTGACATCTACAAGGTGCCATTTCTGCAGCTAACAAGGAGAGCTGTATTTGGAAGTGCAAAAATAGAAGAAATTACTATATAGTGTGCATTTCACAGCACCTTTGGTGAATCTCTATTTTATGTATTTTCCATTAAAGCCTCCCTGCCAAGTTTCTTGCAGCCTAGTCCTTTTTCCAAGTTTGAAGTGTATGTATGTGTTTATCTGATTTTAAGTTTTAGTGTGAGAAGGTCAATTTATTTTGGTGCATCACCTCCTTAGAGTAGATTTATTTTCCTGCAATCTTTCTCCCTTTTCATCCTCCCCATTATATATATATATATATGTTAGCACTTATTGGAATAGATTAGATGCATCAAAGGGAGCTAGCCCTTACCTAGAGACTCTCCCCTCCTACTTCGCCGGTCCCATAGGTGAGAGGGGAGTTTCCATTGTTGCGTGTGGAAGGCAGGAGCTCGACCTCCTTGCCCCGAGTGCAATCCACTATGTCAATAGTTCCCACTAAAGTCACCTCCACCTAAAGGGTCACTTGTGAGAGGCTCCTTTATTTATAGTATTTATTTGAAGCTATGATGCAAATGGATAATGAAAAATCCATAGGATGTGATGGCTTCCCTAAGTTTTACAAGAAAATGTAGGCTATTATTGGGGTTAACCTTTACTAGGTCTACCTCGAACCCTTCCAAACATAGACCTTAGGCTCAACCATAAACAAAGGACATATCAAATTCATCCTAAAGTCTAGTGACCTTGAGCTCATTTGTAATTGGTGTCCTATCACTTTTATTAATGTCTCTTACAAAATCATCACCAAGGATTTGATGCTCCACCTTGACATATGTTACCTTAGATCATCTAGCCTAACCATACGAGCTTCATTCATGGCTGATATATTTTGGATAATGTTATTGCAGTGTGGGAATACATAGAATGGGTCTATCAGTCACACCAAAAGGATCTATTCATTAAAATTGATTTCGAGATAGCCTATTACTAAATTGAGTGGTCATTTATATTATCTCTGTTAAAATATTTGGGTTTTAGTCCCACTCTCATTTAGTCTATCTACATATTATTTTCTAATGCCTTAGCCTTCCTCTCCATTAATTGAGTCAACTTAGAACCTCTCAGCTTCATTAGATCCATCATGCAAGGTTTCTCTTTGGCCTCAACCCTATTTGTACTTATAGTGGAAGGATTTGGTTATTGTTTGGCCAATTCTCAATCATAAGACCTTATGCATGGTATATCCATTCTTTCAGAAGAGACCTAGAAGCTTCTCAATGGGAACTACACTGATGAATCTTTTATTATGGTCATAGAAGAGGAAGATGGTGTATCCAATGTTATGCACTATGTGGAGGTCTTTTGTCTTGCCTCCAGCTCCGCCATCTAATGGCTTAAAATGTAATGTTATAGGCAATAATTTCTTCTTTCACCCATATAGATGACACATTATAATTTAAACTAGCTACAACACGATGAGATTTTTATATTAATGGGAATTCCTTTTATATTATAGGTCTCTCCCTCTCATTTGTGGCAATATGTGGTGGACTATGTTGAGAAAAAAATATTGTATTGGATCACCAAGCCTTGGCTTGAAATTATAAATTCTCTCTAAAGGGCCTACTGCCACCCATGTGTACTACTCTTTTTATTAGGTGCCAACCAAATAGGTCATCCACAAGCTAGATAAGTTATTTTTGGATTTCATTTGGGCCAATTCCTCCATCAGTAAGAGATTTTATGGATTTATGTAGTATTATTATTTCTTTACTCATGAGGTTAGAGGTATGGGCCTTATTGATATCTCTCAACAATCCTATACCATGTATGTTAAATGAATTATTCACATGGTAGAAGGAAAATAATCCTAGAAGAATCTTCTTTAGAATTGCATTGCTCAAGGGTCCCCTCTATCCATGTGACTTGGAAAGGGATTGGTTTTCTAAGTCTCCTTACCCTTGTCACCCCTATCAAAGTTATGGGCACCTTTATCATTAAGAATATATGGAAAGTCTAGGAAAAAATTAAACCATGGCTCTTGTGGAATGGTTAAAGTTTTTAGGATGGTCTTTCCATCAACCAACAGTCTATATGGTGGTCACTTGTCATCAACATGCACATAATAACTCTTGAAGAAGTGCCTTGGATTCATGTGCTTATGTTTTACTATAGAGAAATCCACACTATGCAAGACCTTTTTTGCAAAGAATATCAATTTTGAATCCCCTGTAATGCTTTCCAAGCTAAATTCAAATTTTCTCTAGCTAAAAGAGAGTATTATGATGATATTGTGCCAATAGTGCCTGTGCATTTTCTTCACAAAATCTTCATCAACTTTTCCCATCCATGGTGGAAGGACTAGAAATGATACAAAGAGACTCCTTTCTATAATTATACTACTCGAAAAGGATATGAATGTATCTCTCCACACTTGCCTATGGTGGATAAACTCAACCAAAAGTGGAGCATCCATTCCTCCCCTTCTATCTGGGATAAGTGCTTCCACACTATCTGGTTTGCTTGTATTGAGTCTAAAATTACACATTTTAATTGGTGTTTACTTTATCAAGGCTAACCTATTGGTATAAGGCTTAACCAATTAGGGATTTCTTTACCTAAATGTCCTTTATGTGGTTACCTTGAAACCATAATGCACTTTTTTTGGTATTGCCTAAAGGCCCATCATGCCTAGATTTGGATTCAAGACTTTTTCCAGCTCCTCCACTCAATTCCTTTTAGCTGGTGCCATATTTTATTTGGAGATAATCCAAATCTACCTCTCTAGTACACCCAAGTTTGGCATGATTTAAGAATTTAAATTTTATTCTAGTTATGAAAAGAGTGTAATTCAACATTATTTTCTGATAATTCTACTAATTCTTTATTTGATACTTATGAAAAAGCTACCATTATTTCTAATGTGATTCTGCATATACAAGTAAAAATTAACAAAGTGGCTATGAAACTTGACTACCTACAGTGGCTCCTTCATCACTAGGGTGATGCACCTTGCACCATTGCTCAAATGCCACCTTCTCTACCCAAAGACACCCTATCATGAGGCTGGGGTGACCCTCTTAGGGGTGTCTCTCACCATAGTTGGCTTCATCACCATTCCCAAGATTCTAGTTATTCATACCAACATCACTCTTCCCATCCAAATCAGTAGGGTGGCAGGGGATCTCCCCCTATGGATCAACATTTTGTCTAGAGATCTTCATCTCCACCACCTCGACATATTCAGGGGTGGGGATCTTTACCTCTAGTAGCCTAGCTCCAAGGGAAGTTTCAATTTGGCAATTCCTAGGATGGTTCTCTTCAACCCTTTGATAAAAGTTTTTTGTGGCTTAGTTTATTCATTTCACCCCTACATGCTATTGAATAAAAAGATAATGTTGACTAGGTGTAAACTAACATTAGATGGTTAGATGGGACCAAGTGGATGATGGGAAAGATATTCCAAGCTCTAGGTGGGGTGGTTCTCCTGATAATGACCCACTCCTAGATACTTTATTTGTTGCTACTACTTAAGTTTCCCTCTTTTTATGTATTAGAGATTTCTATAGGTGTGGCGTAGTTTGTTAGTTGATTTTATGGCCTTAGGACTTTTGTTTCCTAGGGGTTTCCTAGTGTGACTTTGGTAGCATGCCCTTTACTACTTTTTTTTATGAATAATCTTGTACATGTTTTATTTATAATAAAATTATGAGCTCTATTTCATAAGAAAACTTCCTTTCAATAATTTATGTGATAAAATTTATTTTTGTATATATATATTTATAGATTGTAAAGGGTGAATATGATGGAAAATTAGAATAAAGGCCGAACATAATGGATTCTATATGACAACTAATTGATTCAAGGATGTAAATTCATTTTTGAAAATAATTACAAACAAAGATGTCTCCCAAAGTATAAATAATAGACACTTTGAACTGTGTATTTGATTTTAAGTTTTCACTGGAATTATGGAGATTTTGCTTTATTCTACATAAATTTTTGACCTTACAGATATCTTAATAAAACCTCAAACATGGACGCCACAAACCTATAAATATATATCAGTCCTGAGTACCAGAAATATGATTTAATAAACAACTTGAAGCATTTCATATGATTTATCTTTAGTTCAAGGAGCCTAGCAAATGACAACTTGAAATAAGAAAAATCCTTTTAAATTACATTTCTTGTTTCAGAGTAGATCATCCATGAGTTTATAGAGGAGAATTTGAGCAAAAATTTGATATGGTTTATAGAGCTTACAAATACAAATCATAGAGATGTATATAAATCCCTACATATGCTCATAATAGTCCTACAAAATAGGATGAACATATAACCAAATAATAATTTGTAAACTTCTATATTATGAAATAGTTCTATAATAGTCTTATTCTACTAACTTAATTTAATTACTAACGAACTAATCTAAAAATTATGTGAGTTGTTTTATAGATAAAATCCTCACTTTTACATAATAAAATTACTATGATAAACTTATTCTAACATTCCCTCCCTTAATTTATCATAGCTTGGAGAGTACAAGAGAGAGAACTTCTGAATGCCTTAAATTTATCACATGCAAGTGATTTCATGAAGACATCTGCACACTAATATTGAGTGGTACAATACTGGATATGTATATTATGTTTTTGAACATGTTCACATATGAAATGGACTTGAAATTCAATGTGCTTAGTGCGTTTATAAAATACTAGATTATGAACAAGTTTAAGTACACCCTGATTATCGCAATTCAAAATTGTTGGTTGAGTCTATGGAATTATGAATCCTACTAGTATGCAATGTAGCCATATTGCCTCATAGACAACTCCTCCTAGAGTGAGATATTTTTCTTTAGTATAAGGAGAAGAAATAAATTTTTGCTTCTTTCTCCCCCATGAGATCAGACTAGGTCATAACAATAATACAAACCCAAACATCAATTTTCTATCATCAATTAAACTTGCATGATCTGCATATGTGTATCTTGTCAATAAGAACTTGTAATTCTTATTATATGCTAGGCCATAAACCATTATTCCTTAAATATATAATAACACTTGCTGAGTTTCTTTCTATTGGGTTACCATTAGTTCCTCCATGAACCAAAAAAGATAGTTGACAACATAGCTAATATCTAGTCTACTATATGTGAGGTAGATGAGACTCTAAATAAACTGATGATAAATAGTGGCATCTAATAGTGGTGATAGATCTAAGTGAGAAAATTGAAGCCTTGTATTCATAGGTGTATCCATTGGTTTATAATCTATCATTCAAAACCTATCGAGTAATCTCTTGGTATACTTCATTTGAGACACGAATATTTGGTGCTCTTTTTTCCATAATACAATCCAAGATAGTAGTGTAATAGCTTGCGATCTATCAAGTCAAATGATCAGTTAAAATCTTTCTTTATTGCATAAATCATCTTCACTGAGTTGCTAGTGATGACTAGATTGTCAACATAATAATAATAAAAATCTCCCCCTTTGATTTTTGGAGTAGAGATTGGGATCATATGGATTCCTCTAAAATCCATGCTTCACAATATGCTCTTCAATTTCTATATACTAGGCTCTAGGAGCTTGTTTGAGACCATACATATTTTTCATGAGTCTACACACCTTCTGCTCTTGCCCTAGTGTGACATAAATTTTTGGCTAATTCATGTAAACCTCTTCTTATAGATATCCATTTAAGAAGGAACTTTTAACATCCATATGATGAACATTCCATCCAAACTATGTAGGCATTGTAAAGATCATTTTAATAATCTTTATCTTAGTTTTAGGAGAAAAAGTATCCTCATACTCTATACCTTTTTTCTATGTATAGTCCTTTGCTAAAAATCTTGCCTTGTGCTTGTATATAATAATATCTTATTTGTATTTGGTCTTAAATACCCACTTACAATTAAGAGGTTTCTTCCCTAGTGGAATATCAACAAGTTTCCATGTGTCATTCTTCATGAAAGACTAATATTTTACATCCATGGCATCTTTCCAAGGTTTGGACTCTAGGGCTTCAAGGACTATAGAGGAATCAAATGTTTCTATAACAATGGTCATCGAGGCTAAATTTACCTCTACATGAGCCATATTGTGATTCATCGATCTTGTAGGTGAAGTGTTTGGAGGTTATTTCAATTTTGCATCTTAAATTATACTCGTATATAATTTAGGCATATGTTGGGTAGTAGTTGGTGATGTTTGAGTTTCTAATTGACCATCACCACTATTTTGATTTGGAAAGTTTACATGTATGATGTCTATATCAGATGTATATGTGGGAGATAAACTAATTTCACCTTTCTCGTCAAACATTGCATCCATGATCATAGGTATCTTCATAGTCTTTAGATCAATGAGCCAACATGATTTTGACTCGTTATTGTATCCCACAAAAATGCATTCCTAATTTTTCTTATCCAATTTATTCTTTTTCTTCTTTGGGACATACATGTATGCCTTGAAACCAAAAATTTGAAGATGAGAGACTTTAATCTTTGTCCTAGCCCATGATTCTTGTGGTGTAATTCCATCAAGGGCTTTGGTAGGTGACCTGTTTAGTAAATATATAGATGTGAGACATGCTTTTGCCCAATATGAGAGAGGTAGTTGTGCATCTTAACCATGATTCAAAACATCTCTACAATGACTTGGTTACACGTTTTTGTAGCACCATTCTACTATGGTGTATAAGGAGTAGTGTATTGATGATGTATTCCATGGTCTACAAGGTATGAAGTGACATTATGACTGGTGTATTCACCCCCATAATTTGAGTGGAGGACCTTAATTGTGAAATCAATTAAATTTTTAATAGAGGTCTTAAACTCTTTGAAGGCTTGGAATGCCTAATTCTTAGTCTTCAACAATGAAATCCATATCTTATGGGAATGATTATCAATAAAGATTTGAAAATACTTATTTACTTTTAGGCTTGAAGTTAAAGGTCCACATAGATCACTGTGGACCAGATTCAGTGGATAAGGAGATTTATATTAACTTTTGCCAAAAGGAGCTCTTCATTGTTTATTAGCTAAAACTAGAATATATATTAGGAGATTGTTTGAGTTTGGGAATACTTTTGACCATGTTTTTTTTTATTAATTTAAGAAAATACCCATAACTCAAATAACCATATGTTTTGTGCCATAGCTATGATTTATTTGTACCCTTTACAATAAGTGTCTAATGGTCATTATGTATAAGATCAAAATAAAACATCTTACCTATATTTGAAGCTCATGAAATAATTTTAGAGCATTGAGACTTATTATTGATAAGGGAAAACTTATCACCATGGTTGTGATCAAACTCAAATTTGAGATTGTGATTGATAAGTTGATTTATGAATATCAAGTTCTTAGTGGGTCTTAGAACATATAGGACATGTGATATTGGTAATGCAATTACCAAGTTATAAAGAAACATCACCTCTACCTTAAATAGTGTATGATGACTCATCACCAATAGAAACATTACCTTGAGATCCTTATTGGTTTAAAGTGGAAAACCATTCTTTTTATCCTATCATGTGCCTTGTGGCACTACAATCAACATACAGATAGATTTTGAATAAAATGTTCCTCATTTGTCTATGTAGTAAAGATGTGATCATCTTCTAAAGAATGATCATCCTTATCAACATTCCCATGCTGTTGTTTCTTATTCTAATGCTTTTTAGAATGGGGATTAGGCTTCGATGACTAAGACAGATTGTTAGGTTGTGGAGCTAAAAGCTTCAACTCTTTGCAAACAAAAGGAACAGAAAGTTCCTGAGATCCAGGAGCACCGGCATCAGCAGCAGGACCGACGTCGGTTGTGACCAGTGCAGAAGGCCACCGGCGACGGCAGGGAGTCGGCGGACGTCGGCAGAACCAGGCAAGCAGGGACCGGCGTCAGTCGCCTGTGTGTTCTAGAACTATTCGTTGCACGGACAGTTAGTTAAGTGAATGAAGAGTTTGCATGTAAAGACCAGTTAGAGTCTTAAGCTACGAGGATAATTGTCTAAATTAAGAGTCTAAGTTATTGTTTAAGTCTGGGATCTATTTATAGACCCATTGGCATGTATTGTAATTCATACAAGTTAAGGAAGGCAAGAAAGTTCCTTCTAAGTGTAAGATCATTGAGTTACAGGTTGTTGCAAGCTCATAGGAGATCTACATGTGTGAGTATGGTTTGTTGAATTGTAGGTTTCAGGCTCATGGGAGATCAACTTGAAGTGCTATAGAGTGCTTGGTGAACTGGCAGGGTTATTACTGACTAGTTGGAGAGGTGAACACCAATTCTGTGTGTGAGCTGGTTGTTGGGACTATTTTTTGTGTAGGAGAGTGTTGTAGAAGAATTACTGTACACTTGAGGTGTGGGAAGCCTCTATAAGGTGGAAGAGTGTGGTGGCTCTTTATTGTATTCCTTTCTGTAAAGTGTTAATACAAGATAGTGTATTGTCTCTCATATTCTGTGCTATTGGTGAATTCTAGTTACTTGTGTTTCTGGTTATTTCCGCATATTTAATTGCTTATATTTGGTAATCATACTGTGCTCTTTTTGAGGAGCAAGATCCTAACAAAGTGGGATCAGAACATGTGTTGTTCTTGTGATCCCCCAACAAAGTGGTATCAGAGCTATTGGTTGGGATACTAACAGATTGGATTAGATATGGGTAGTGTGGTTTTTGATTACAGGTTACTCACAGGGTTTCTGTTTGAGTGGGAGTTGAGCAATGGTAGAAGACAGTAAGCTACGGATGGAAAAGTTTAATGGCAAGAACTACCAATTGTGGAGGATGCAGATTGAGGATTATCTATATCAGAAAGATTTGTACTTACCGTTGGGTGGGGTTGTTTGCAAACCCTCGGATATGAAAGATGAAGAATGGGAGGTTCTTGATCAGAAGGCTCTGGGATCTATTAGATTGAGTCTTGCATCATCTGTGAGTTCTAGCTTATCACAGTGTAAGACAACGGTGGAGTTGATGGAATCTTTGGCAAATTTATATGAAAAACCCTCAGCTTCTAATAAGGTATTTCTTATGAAGTGTTTATTTAATTTGCAAATGTTGGAAGGTGGATCTGTTCATAGCCATCTTAGTGATTTCCATGGTTTGGTAAACCAGTTAAGTTCAGTCAATATTGTATTTGATGATGAAATTAGAGCTCTCTTAATCTTGTGTTCATTACCTGAAAGTTGGGAAGGTTTGGTAATGGCAGTTTCTAACACTGTGTCTCCTTCAAAAGTCTTGAAAGTGGATGATGTTGTGAGTGTGATCTTGAATGAAGAGATATGCAGGAAAAGCACAGGTGAGTCATCAGGGAATGCTTTGAGTGTTGAAGGCAGAGGAAGGCAAAGAGAGAAGATAGAGCATGGGAGATCAAGGTCCAAGATAGGCAGAAGATCCAAGTCCAGGTATGGCAGAATAACTTGCTGGAAGTGTGGAAAGCAAGGGAACTTAAAGAGAGACTGCATATCAGGTGAAGATCAGCATGAAAGACATGAAGAAGAAGCAGATGTTGCAGATTACGCTGCATGAGATGCTCTGGTATGTTCTTTAGATAAAGTAGAATCTTGGGTTTTAGATTCTGGTGCCTCTTTTCATGCATCCCCACATAGGGAATTTTTTCATGAGTATGTCCAGGGAGACTTTGGAGAAATTTGTGTAGGGGATGGTAAACCTTGTCAAATTATTGGCAAAGGGAAAGTGAAGCTGAAACTGTAGACAGGTAACACATGGGTGTTAAAGGAGGTCATGCATGTCCCAGTTCTAGAGCGGAATTTGATTTCTGTTAGAAGTTTGGGTGATGAGGGTTACACAGTAACTCTCACAGCAGACTCTTGGAAGGTTACCAAGGGTACACTTGTTGTAGCTAGAGGTAAGAAAGTAGGTACACTTTATCTATCTACTTGTATTACTGACTCTCTTTCTGGGTTATCTACTTCAGCTGTAGATTCAGAGATGTGGCCTAATAGGCTTGGTCACATAGATAAGAAGGAGGTTCTTGTTCTTGAGTCAAGGAGTATGCTTTTGGATTTGGAAGGCATGGATCATGGTTTCTGTATGCAGAAGAAGAAGGTGACATTTCTTGAGGAATCCAATGTTAGTGATAAGAATAGGAAAGCCTTGGTTTTCAAGGAGAAGGTGACAGACAGAGTTCAGCACAAGATGTAGAAGAATTTTGAGCAGAGCAAGGGTGTTTTGGACAAGGATTTGATCCAAAAAGAGCTCATGGGAAAAATTCAGGTCTCACTACAAAAACATAGAGGCCGACGTTGGCAGGAAAACTGACATCAGCGTCCAGACAGGGACCGACGTTGGCTATGTGTAGCCCAACATTGGTGACTCAGGGCAGATAACTACCGACGTCAGCCAGGGAAAAATGACGTCGGCAAGGGGGCAGTCACAGGGAACCGACATCGGTCGGGTGCAGACTAAGATGTGACCGGCATCGGCTACTGAGATGAATTTTTGGGTGGACAACAAGCTGTCAAGGTGTCTCAAGTGCCCATATGGAGGACTGAAGGTGTAAGTTCTTAAATTCGTCATTTCCCTTCTTTACACTACTTGTTGCTCACTTATGGCATAGGACCAGGAAGTTATTGAAGAAGCAGAACAGGTAGATCTAGGAAATAGTGGGAGCTTGGCATGGATGAGGATGTGATTCCTTGGAGGAGAACCAAATAGGTGTTTTGGGTAGAGTTGCCAGTTGGAAGTAAGCACTGAGAGACGAATGGATGTTCAGGATGAAGAAGAGCGGAAATGGATACGTGAGACAGAAGATCATGGTATATGGTCTTGTATTAGCTGCAGGGCAATGGAGGTTTGATCATTGTGTTTCTCTTTACCAGGCTGGATAATATTAGCTACATTATCCTATTTCTGTATGATGTGCTTGTTGCAGGGTTACATATACAGGTATTGCTGAACTAAAGGTAAAGCTAGTTCAGGGCTGTGTCATGGAGAATCTGGGAGCAACAAGATTCTTTGGCATGAGTGTGTTCTAGAGACATGGAAGGTCTTGTTGACTTTGTTTCAGGATGATTGTGTGAGACCGGTTAGCACGCCGATGGTTGGACAGTTCACAGAACAGGTGTCTTGATTCACATAATAAGGTTGAGTGCATGGTATGTACTAAACCTGAGTTTTCCCAAGCAGTGGGAGTTGTCACAAGTTGGAGCCAATCCAGGAGAGAACCATTGGAGGACAGTTCAGTGGATTCTTATAGGGACTAGCAGCAGGTGCACATGTTATGCAGGTTCAGGTTATTTTCTACATGGTTAGTAGATGTGGATGTGGCAGGTGGTTTGGATGACAGGTTTTGCACTACAGGTTTGTGGTGGTTGGTCTTCAAGAGTGATCTTGAGGAGGGATACAAAGCCAAGGGAACAAACTAGATGGAGTACAGGTACAGGTATAGGTTGTAGCTGTTTATCTCCAAGTGGGAGATTGTTAGGTTGTGGAGTTAAAAGCTTCAACTCTTTGCAAACAAAAGGAACAGAAGGTTGCTGAGATCCAAGAGCACCGGCGTCGGCAGCAGGACTGACGTCAGTTGTGACCAGTGTAGAAGGCCACCGGCAATGGCAGGGGGTCGGCCGACGTCGATAGAACTAGGCAAGCAGGGACCGGCGTCGGTCACCTGTGTGTTCCAGAACTGTTCGTTGCACGGACAGTTAGTTAAGTGAACGAAGAGTTTGCATGTAAAGACCAGTTAGAGTCTTAAGCTGCGAGGATAATTGTCTAAATTAAGAGTCTAAGTTATTGTTTAAGTCTGGGATCTATTTATAGACCCATTGGCATGTATTGTAATTCGTACAAGTTAAGGAAGGCAAGAAAGTTCCTTCTAAGTGTAAGATCATTGAGTTGCAGGTTGTTGCAAGCTCATAGGAGATCTACATGTGTGAGTATGGTCTATTTAATTGCAGGTTGCAGGTTCATGGGAGATCAACTTAAAGTGCTATAGAGTGCTTGGTGAACTGGCAGGGTTATTACTGACTAGTTGGAGAGGTGAACACCAATTCTGTGTGTGAGCTGGTTGTTGGGACCGTTTTTTGTGTAGGAGAGTGTTGTAGAAGAATTACTGTACACTTGAGGTGTGGGAAGCCTCTGTAAGGTGGAAGAGTGTGGCGGCTCTTTATTGTATTCCTTTCTGTAAAGTGTTAATACAAGATAGTGTATTGTCTCTCATATTCTGTGCTATTGGTGAATTCTAGTTACTTGTGTTTCTGGTTATTTCTGCATATTTAATTGCTTATATTTGGTAATCATACTGTGCTCTTTCTTAGGAGCAAGATCCTAACAAAGTGGGATCAGAACAGGTGTTGTTCTTGTGATCCCCCAACACAGATTATATGAAGTGGGATTCTTACTGGATGAACCCTATGTGAATTCATTATACCAAAAATGTTTGAGGTCATGCCCTATCTTTCCAAAAATAAGACAAACCTTATGTGAATGGGATTTGTTCCCCTACTGGTGTTGTTGATTGTTCTTCTTAGGGTGTTGTTTATAAGTCCTCACATGATTCTTACCTTTTTGAGAGGTGGAAAGTGTATGATCTTCATTAAGTTCCTCTACATTTTACATGGATTCTTCCTATTGCAACATGTTAACCAACAAGACAAAGGTTGGTTTCTAACTTGTGACATTCAACCCAGTAAAAAATTTTATATTAAAGGGAAAAGATCTTAGGATAATAGGAACCAAAGATTCATATTTCACTAGTTCACCCAATGCTTCAAGTAAAGCCTACAAGGTTAGAACTCTATGAAGAAAAGCCTCCACTTTTTCCTTAGATTTCAACTTTAGACTATGGATTTGGCTTTGCATATGAAGAATCTAGTTTTGATTATTTGCCTCAAAGACTATTTGAAGCTTATCTAAATCATTTTAAGATGTAGTGGGATTACATATATGAGGTTGCACATCATCTGAGACTTTGAACATGATTATGATCTTAGCCTTTTAATCGACTTTGTCATATTTTCACTATTGATTAACGTTAGTAGCATGTTGGATCCATGTGCCATTAACAAATATCCATATGTACTCAAATTCCAAGTGAGTTTTAACTTTATATTTCCATGTTGCATAGTTATCACCTCAAAGAAGGTGAGTGTCTGGTAGAACAAAATACAGTCCATTTTTGGTCATGTGTGCAAATTTGATCAAACTGCAGAAAGGATATGGATTGATACCATATAATTGAAAAGGTTTCCCTTTATATATATTGTTAGAGTGATATACTAGACCTCTCTATATGTGTACCTTCCTATATACCCATCATTACTGGAAGAGCTCATCCTTTTGATATACCTATAGGTATGTGAAAGAGATTTTAATACACATGAGAGCAGAAAGGTACTGGGTACCTAGACAATACGTGAAAGAGATTCATTATATCATTAACACCAAATTTTAACTAATTTAACATATGTAGGTGTAACTTCCCTATATACTTGGTGTAGACACTCTTTTTTGGCCACTTTTGTGTCTAAATGGATATCATATTGATTTATTGTAAACAACACAAATTAAGCCAAGAAATCATTGTTCATCCCAAATTCATTTGCACATTAGATGTAAGTGCCATAAATCATGTCAATGCATCTCTAATTGGGTTATTAACCTATATGAAATAATAACCTCTCTCCAATTTATCCCCAATCAAATTGTGACCTAGCAAATTGACATTTTCGACCATGTGTGAGGTACAATGTGTCAAAATTCATAAATTACAATAAAACTAATCAAAATTAATTAATTGATTAAATCCAATTAAATGGTTAGTTAAAATATCCATACATAATTAATTAATTTTTATTTTTGGAAATTCCTAAATTCAACCAAAATATTTAAAAAGGTGACATCATGCCAAATTGTCAAGCCACTTGCAAATATCAACAAATATAAGGGATTGGGTAGGAGACATAATCATTCTTGACCTATATCTCTCACATGGCCCTTGGATTTTCATCCATTGATATTTATATTGATATGGAGGGTCACAAATCATTCTTCTCATTTATATAAAACTATATATGCAAGTGCCATGACCATTCCTAAAAAATCTTCTTAAGCCAAACTTATTATGCCTAATTATTATGAGGAGCTTCACAAAACCATACACACCTAAGCCAATTTCCAAAGTGAACAAGGAGAGATAACACATGCGAAACATTGAAAAATACTCTTTTGTCCACAAACTGAGCAAGCCAAATACCTCAAAAAGTGAATTTGGAGCTATAATAAAGTTTAAAGGGAGTGTCTCTTTTGTGCTTTTAGTTATGTTTTAATGTGTTCTTGTTATTCATGCTCACCCAAGTACTTAGGCAAGAGCTTTTAGTTTATATTGAAGTTTTTTAGTTTGAATTTTATTCAATAAAAAAACTAATTATCTTCTTTGTAATCTTATGTTATATAACAACGTACCTGATAGGATCACTCTTCATGAGCGCACACCCCATAAATTCTTATTATTGTCTCTTATTCTAGTTTTTGTTTAAAAACCAGCCATATAGTCATCATAAATATTGATGGATTAATTGTTTTTTTAAATTTTTGTAAGAATATTTTTATGCTTCTTGTTAAAATCCTCTAAAAATTTTGTGAAAAAATTATCTATATTTTAACATTTATCATCAAATTAGTGATTGTTAATTTTGTGTTCTAATTTTTATACTAAAAAATAGCTAATATCGAGCTCATAAATTTTTTGTATTCATTATTTTAATATAAAATTTGGAAGATATGAAAGGATTTTAACTGTGAACTACCTAAAAAAAGTTTTTGATGAATTGATGTATATTTTGGAAGCTATGGTCAAAATAATGACTACTATGTTTTATGTTTATTTGTGTTCTGTTTTATTTTAACATTGATTTTGCTGGTTGCCCTTCCTCTTTTGGTCCAATAAAACTTATAACAAGTTTTTTGTAGTTCTATAAAGTAAGGAGAAACAATATTATATCCCAACACTCATTTCACAATTATTTTGGTGCTTTTTAAAAATTGAACAAAACAACATTCATTTTATTATTTCAAGTTTTCACAAAGACCAAACTTCAAACACATTTCATGTTGGTGCTATTAAAAAGAACATCCATTTTAGATAGATCTATTAAGAGATTTTTTAATTATTATTTGTTCTTTAGATAGTTTAAATTAATTATATTAAATTAATTGATTTTGGAAAATATAAACTATAATGTGTATGCTCTCCCCCTGTCCCCTTTAGGGAACTTGGGTGACCAAAGGTGATTGGTTAATTGCCATTGTTTGTAAATTGTGTCAAAAATAATGTCATGTATGTTCTCCAAAGATCTGAGTGAATTGGGTGATTCAAAAGTGACCTCTGAAGTCTTTCCATTTTTTTCCCTTTTTTTTAATGATTTTGGCTTTTAGGGGAGAGTTCATTGCCTCCTAAAAAGCTTTTTAGGGGTGTGTTGACATGGAGATTCATCTCCTAGCATCGTACCAACACCAATCCATGATGGGGGTATATAAATTGGATTTTTTTTTGGATGGGATTGTGGTGAATGGTTATCCTTACCATTCAAATTGGTACTCAGGCCATGTGGTAGCCAAACATCAAAATTCACTAAGAAGTACATAGATGCATTAGTTGTGAAAAGGAATAGACCATTGCATAACAAGCTAGGTGGTTTGGACTCAATTGATGTGATTGCAACCTTGTGCTAGTGACACTTGGGACCATTTAATGCATTTGATATTTATTGATTTTTAGTTAACACCACTTTCTACATAATTTATTTTCAAATGTCGACTGCTCCTCACTCTAAATTCATGCCACGTATCAATACTTGAGAGATGGGGGGCATGAAAAATCTACCTACACCTGTACTTTGATTTTTGAGAGACAAACATTGGTATATTAGTGGAAAGTTTGAAAAAATCTACACACACTTGTGTTAGTTATAGATATAGGATGAGCCATTAGTGCCACTTCTATTTTTATTTGATTTACATGCATATTTTTAGACTAAAACATTTTTTTGTCATGTCAAAACAAGTCCAAAACTATCACATTATTTTCACACCCCTTAAACTTAAGAGGTGTTACTCTATTTGTTTTGTGTCACACTTTTTACCTTAGAGTTTTTATTCCAAACTATTTGTGTGTCACTTGTTTAAATAGGGTGTCGTTCTATTTGGTCTTGAACATTTGCCTTAGAGTTTTGAGTCCAAAACCATCATAAATTAATTTTTTTGAAGGAACATTGTTACACTACCTAAATAATTCTAAATCTCTTGTTGTATGTGAAACCAAGTTCCAAAACTATTGTTATACCTCTCTTGTTTCAAACTCACAGTTACACTTCCCATTTTGGTCTATCTTTTTTGCCTTAGAACATTCGATTATTTTTTCATTAAATCTGAAACTCGACCTTTCAAAGTGAAAATCTTAAAATAATCAAGTTCATGCTAAAGCCTCATATAATTTGGGCTTAGGTTGTCTACCTTTTGTGTTTGGATTGTGTTACTTGGGTTTATTTCCTATTTTATCTACAAAACCCCTTTGCCTATAACCTAACAATTGTTTGATTTGTACCTTGTTTGGAGAGTCATTAGAGCCAAGCTATTTCCATGTGCCTTGTTTGAATTTTGTTATGCCAAATTCTAATAGTCTCTTGTAAAATAAATATTAAGTCTTAGTGAGCCAATTATCGAGTGTAATCTGAGCTAGTTGCCTTATTTTAGTTTTTTTTGGGTTCTTATTTGAGTTCTTTATTTCCGAGTCTACCCTTAATTTTCATGCTAATGATTATGACTACCTTTGGGTAATAAGTTGATATCTTTTGATCCTAGTTTACAGTTGTTCTAATTTGTCTAGATACTTTTGTCACTGATTATTTCTGCCTTTGGGAAAAATTAGTACCTTAGCCATAGATAAGTTTTGAGCCTTTGTTTTAATTTTTTCACTAATTATAACTACCTTTGGGAAAATCAGTACCTTAGCCATAGACAAGTTTTGAACTTTATGTTACTTTTGTCACTGATTATGATTGACTTTGGATAAATCAATACCTTATCTATAAACAAGTTTTGAGCCTGTGTTATTTTTCCCACTGATTAATACCACTTTTGGGCAAATCAGTGTCATTTTTTTAGACCAATTTCATGGTTTGTTTTATTATACCTTTTGCCTAGTCTTGTTGTTTAATCCTTTGTGCCTCTTTTACAAAACCAAACATTATTTATTTTTAGACCTAAGTTATTTATTACCTTTAGACCTATCCATGGATCTGAACATGCCTCATTACACACATATCAGGACCATGTATAATATAAGCTATGAGAACTTTGTGACCAATGACCCTTTTGTTTAAGAGTCATATGAAAAATAGCTTATGATATGGATCCCTATCCATATTATAACATTCCATACATTTAATAGAGGCATGACCCATTAGTGTAGTATTTGGTGACATTGCCTTCTAATCTAGGCCCTCATCCTTCAGCTTGCTTAATAACTAAGATCTATAATGCCCAAGGATTACCATTTTGTGCCCTCATCCTTTGGTGTGTATTATCAACCAAGCTAAATATCTCTCAATAATTACCATTCTAGGCCTTCCTCCTTTAGCTTGTGTTAGCAACCAAGATCTACAATGCACAAGGATTATCATTTCAGGCCTCATCTTTTGGTCTGAGAAACCAAGCTCCATAACACCCAAGGATTACCATTCTAGGACCTCATCATTTGGCTTATGTTATCAACCAAGCACCATAGCACCCAAGGATTACTATTTCAGGCCCTCATTCTTTAGCCTAAATTAGAAACCAAGTTCTTTAGTGCCCAAATATTACCATTCCAAGCCTTCATCCTTTGGCCTACGTTAGCAACCAAGCTCCATAATGCCCAAGCATTATCATTACATGCCCTCATATTTTGGCCTGAGTCAGTAACCAATCTCTTTAGTTCCCAAGGATTACCATTATAGGCCCTTGTCCTTTGTCCTAAATTAGTAACCAAGCTCTGTATCACCTAAGGATTAACATTCTAGGCCCTTCTCCTTTGGTCTCCATTAGCAACAAAACTCCACAACACCTAAGGATTACCATTCTAGGCCCTTATCTTTTATCTTACATTAGAAACCAAGATTAATAGCATCCATTCATTACCATTCTAGGCCATTTCAAATCTAGTAACTCATTATCCCAATAAGTTTTCACAATTATGACTAGACAGAGCATAGGTACCATCCTAGACCCACAACTAGTCTTTGTTGATTCCATCTTAGATTAGACTATTTAAAAAGACCTCATTATTGAACCACAAATCATTCTTCATCCATTTCCAACCTTCTCCCACTTTAGAAAATACAAGCTGGTCTTGAAACCATAATGGAGCCAATCATTACCTCTCCAAGAGCCATCATTGAAATAACAAGATGTGTCCAAATATGAGGTTTTGCAACCAAGTGTAAGCCAAGGCCAATAAAACCAACTAATCCATGATGTTTTTGTTGAATCACCTATGTATGATGAATTTACTTATGTTGAATTACCCTTTGATGCTTTCTCCTTCTTTGAGGAGCCTCACTTTAACAAGCCAATCTTTATGGAGTTATTAGTTGACCCTTTCCCTTTGGTTGAGGAGTCTCACTTTGAAAACCTAGTCTTTATTAAGTCACCTCATAGTGATTATAAATTCCTTTGGGAAAATCATTATTTTAACCATTTCCCTATCTTTAAGGAGCCTCACTTTGATAAATTAGTTTCTATGGAGTTGCTTATTGACCATTTTAGTTTTGTTGAGAAAACTCACTTTGATAAGCCAATCTTATGAACTCCTTATTAATTGAATCTATTTATAAATAACCCATTGTTTAACCATAGGCCATTACTTGTCCAATACCAAATATTCAACATAGCATATTGTCGACACATTAGATGAAAAATCAGCAATAAAGTCATGTTCTATTTTTGAACTGATATAAAATTTAACATTAGAGTGGAATCAAAGTCATTCTCAACATCAAATTTAGAGTCCCTTAAGTCAGACTCAACTTCAATATTATAATTACAACATTGGTTACACATGACTTTTAGATCAATTTAAATACATGTGTGATCCACAATTTTTTAGGATGATTACTTCAACATCGATAAAATTTCTCCTTCTATCTTCTATGAGGATTATGTTGCCTCCTTCCATTCCACTACCATTACATTTTAAATTAACACCAACTAACCTAGCCATTATATTGACATTCCACCTCCCAAAAGTGTTGATTGAAACTGACAAAATCATACCTTGTTGAACTGAATCCATGGTGACATATCAGTTGCAAAATATCAAAGGGACCAAGACTACATCCATGCATAATAAAAATAATCTCCTAGTGAAACCTTTTTAGAGGTGCTAGGGGGAAATAAAATTACAAACTCCACATCATCTAGTGAATCCGTGTTTGAGGCATTAGAAGATAATCAATGTCAAAAGTAAACATTTTCTAGTGAAACCTTCTCAGAAGTGCTATAGGATAATCAAGACAAATTTATTGGTGAAAACCTCTTTGAGGTGTCAATAGCTGAGCACAATAGTTATTTAATTCTTGATGAAGACATTATCAAAGATAACATCAGTATAGCTTTCACTCTAAAGAATAATTAGATAACACCATATCTTAGACCTAAATAATAAAAAAAATTGGTAGCCCTATTGAGAGAATATTTAGAAGTCTTTGTCCCCACCACAACCAAAATTATGCTAAATCTAGAGTCAAAAAAATTATGTTTCCTAAAAATCTTGATCTTCATTTGTTGCCTAACTGTTATAAATTCTATTATTATCCATCTCCCCATTTCTCGATCAGACATTTTAGCCAGTGTTTATCCTTATTTACCATCCTGGATGCACTTTCCTTTACAAAGGATATGAAGACATATTGTCTTGAAGTTTGGAGGAAACAAAATCAATGATCAATGAAGATCACAACAAAATTATTGGATCCCAAGTTAGAATTAGGTTCTTCAAAAAGCATCTATTTAGAAGGGGTGTGGGATGTCAATTTAAACATTTGACCATTCTGGTTGTATTATATGTTGATCAGGATGAGCATTTCCACATCAATAGAAATAATAAAATCATTTAATTTTCCTTACCCTTATCATTATTTCATACCTTTCCATTTAACTGACCTTGTCACTTGGGGGAAACCCTATTACCATTATAGCCCATTATCTATTTTGGGTATATCATATGCTGATTAAGATGTGCATATCCACATTAACAAGAACAACATAATCATTTATTGTGCCTTGTATTTTGCCTTACTATTTCCATAAATTTTTTCCTCGCCTTACCATTAAACCTTTTCCATCTATTTTTTTTCAACTAATCCCACCTATCACATTTGGCATTGGTTCTAATTCATTTTTACTTCAAGCATGTTCAGTGGTTGAGGACCTATTCAGTTATAGTAGTTATTTTAGAATCAAATTTTTGAATGATAGTATATAAAAGCAATATGATAGTGGTCCTATAAATTTCATCCTTCATTTATTGTTATGTTTCATGAATGGTTCCATTGATTATAACCACCTTTGGACAAATCAGTGTCCCAAATCATGCTATTAATTATAACTGCCTATGGGAAAATTAGTACCACTACCCTTTGCCATTATTTCCTAATTATAATTGCCTATGGGAAAAATATAAAAAACACCTTTTCCATTATTTTTTCATCACATTGCCATTTACCTGTGCCTAAAATGTTTTGGTACTTAGTCTGATGCCTTTTATGTAGGCAAAACTACAATGACTTGAGGTTTTATTCAAGACTATGTATGCAATGTTCAATTCATGTTGAGGTTAGCTCAGTCACCTTAATCCACACTCTCACCATTTTGAGATTTAACCCAATTTGTGTCTCATAACTCTCCATTGAGTTTAGAGACCTACAAACCCAAAACTATGGTTGTATGCTAGGCCATTCAGATTGTACCTGTATCACTTAGGATGTGCACCTCCTAATCGATCGGTATAACTGAAGTGTTTTCATGGATTTTATCATGACCATTTCCATTTTCCAAGTTAATTTTTTGATAGTATTCCATCCCCTTTCTATGAGAACTAAATTCAGCCTAAATTCCATGTTGAACCTTGTGTCCATGGGATTATGTAGGCAACATCCAATTACTCAGTGCATTTGGAGTCAGCTCGACTAGTTTCGGTGATTAATTTTATTCACCCTTGGTTTATCCCATGCTATATATATTTTGAGAGTGGTATATTTTCAATAAATAATGAGTTAAGATACCCCAAAAATATTCAAAAACACTCATAAAATCTTAAAAAATATAAAAATGGCTTACAATATCCTAAAGAGATATAAATCCCCAAAAATCCAAAAATATTGGCCTTATATTGAACCTAGTCACCAATCCTTGATCTACCCTACTAGGGAAAATCCATTTTTGGTTTAAATCCATTTCATATCCATTGAGGGTGTAATTTTACCTTTGCATGTATTCTTTCTTAGGGGCACAATCTAATTTGCAATTTCTATGCCAAGCTCATAGCTTTCACCCCGTTGGGGTAAATCACAGCGTATAATGTATATCGAGATATCTTAACCCTAAATGTCATTCCATTGTATAAAGCCTTACTTGGGGAAACCATTTTTTTATCATTTGATTGAGACTTCACGCATAGGTATTGATTTAATTAATGACAATATGCTTTCTGTTACTTTTACTTTCAAGATTTTTGTGTGTTTCCTTAGTTATTTGTTTGTTTATTTGATTATTTGATTGCCTATTTTTTTGATTTCATTATTGTGCCTCAACTTAGTGTATATGTGTTTATTAGGTGATTTATTGTACATTGATCTTAAGTCCATCTATATTCATACATCAACATTGTCATCATGGTTTTTATCATTGGTGCATTATTTTCTATTATTTATTGGATCAGAGATCAGTCCTTATGCACATTAAGACCAGGTCATCATGATGCATACCATCATGTGATAAAAAAAAATTACTTCAAGGGAGCTTACACGCAATGGTGCTGCAAAAAATTCTCCTTATTTACTTTAGCAAATCCTCCCACCTTCCTTGATCAAATCAACCCATTGACCATTCTAGTTGTATCAATGCTAATAAGGATGAGCATATTCACTTTAGTAGGTAAAAACAAATCATTTACATCGATCAATTATTATTATTATATTCTATTTCTCATTTTATTTTCTCCCACTTCTAGGTGAACCACATTGGCTTTAGGTCCATTTGGACTATGCAGGCAACACTTGGATACATGATGTATTTTGAGTCAACTCAACCAACATTATTAGTCCAATCATTTATTTCATCATTTTTCACATCCTCATATGCCTAGTTGTTTGTGTCTTCTTTAGTAATTAGACCATCATGTCTATATTTTCCCCCTCTCATTTTTAATCTATGTAACAAACTATATCCTTTAGTTATGCTTGTCAATTTTCCCTACTAGGGCACAACTAGTTTGTCATGTTCAAATATGACTTATTGGGGTAAAATTATTATTCTATCCAATTTGTCAAAATGATTACAACCGCCTTTGGGAAAATCATTATTTTGACCTATCTACCCTTCTGGGGGCCACTGATTATAATATCCTTTGGGAAACTTAGTGTCTCAGCCTCCATTACTAATTATAACCAACTTTGGGAAAATTAGTATTTTCATAAATGTGTAAAATCATTATCTCAATTGGATTAATCTCATCTATGGGTTGATTATTTCTACTTCTTGATTATTTTTGAGGGACCATCCATCAATCATATGAGTTGGCCACTCTCTCGAGTGGGCATCATGGGCTTCCCAAACTTTGTTTAGAGCATCATTTTTCAATCATTATATTCATTTTTATTCTTCAAAAAATTTTCATTCTTTGAAAATATGTTACTATTCCCATGTCTTGTAATTCCTTCTCAAATAGAAGCAAAATGTGGACACTCCTTTTTGGCCACTTCCATGTCTAAACAGACATCAAATTGATTTCTTACAAACAACACAAATTAAGCTTAAAAATCACTAGTCATATTGAATTTATCTACACATTGGACTAAGTGATATAAACCATGTCAATCCATACCTAATTGGGGCATTACCCTGTATATAATAATAACATCTCTCCAATTTATCCTAGTCAAATTTTAACCTAGCAAATTGATGTTTTTGACCATGTGTGAGGGAGAACTTGTCAAAATTTAGAAATTGCAATAAAATTAACTATAATTAATTAATTGATTAAATATAATTATAAGGTTAGTTAAAATATCCATGGAGATTTAATGATTTATTTTGGAAATTCATATATTCAACCAAAATATTTAAAAAAGTGACATCATTCCAAGCTATTAAGCCACTTGCAAATATCAACAAATATCAAGAATTGGGTGGGAGACATAATCATTCTTGACCCATATCTCTCACATGGCCCTATGATTTTCATCCATTGATCTTGATATTGAGATGGAGGGTCAAAAATCATTCTCTTCATTTCTAAAAAACTATAAATACAAGTGCCATGACCATTCCTAAAAAATCTTCTTAAGCTAACATTATTATGCATGATTATTAGGATGATCTTCACACAACCATACATGCCTAAGCCAATTTATAAAGTGAAAAAGGAGAGATAATGCATATACAACATTGATACAGACTCTATTTTCCACACGAAAAGCAAGCCAACTACCTCAACAAGCGAATTTTGAGCTAAAAATAAGTTCAAAGGGAGTTTCTCTTTTGTACTTTTAGTTATGTTTTAATACGATATTTTTATTTATGCTCACCCAAATACTTAGGCAAGAGTTGTTTGTTTGTATTTAAGTTTATTGGTTTGAATTTTATTCACTAACAATAAACTAATGATCTTCTTTGTAATCTTATGTTACACGTGGAAATTCTAATTTTCAAGATTTATGTCTATCGACAGTAACAAATGGGTAATGGAGGGAGAGTTTATGAATATTTCTAAACCTTATTACTCCTTAAAAGTTTAAATTTTTGATGCTCAAATGCCATTATTTCATCTATGTTAGGATATAAATTTATTATTTTAAAATGCAGTGGCATTACCCGTAAATATGAACAAGAGGTGTCATTGATATCGAACACTGTGAATGAGATTTTTACAATCTCATTGTTATTGCATTGATTTGATTTGTCAAAAATAACAAAATTTTACAAATTTTTACAAAATACAATTTATAATTATATAAAATGGATAATTTTTGTAAATGAAAATAATCCCTCTAATTTTGTCCTTTTCTTGTTTTGTCTTTTCTATTTTTTTAATCTTTTACATTGATTTGTGATTTGAACTCTAGACATCTTATGGCTAGATTTTAGAAATAAACAAATCTACCAGCTCCTCTATGTATTATTTTAGATTTATAATAGATAAAAAATAAAAATAAATTGAAAAAATCATATGTTATGAATCATAATCCATCATGGAGGGATAAGTTGGTAGAAGAATCATATTAGAATGTGTCTTTAAGCTCCACTAAATAAGCTTGTAAGACATGCTAAATTATAGACTACCAAAAATATGTACAGTTAGATTGAGATGTGTAAAATAGGTTTGGAGATATAAGAGGATAAAATAAAGAATCCAAATCTATAGTTTAATCAATAGAAAATGGTTCATATGGTCTATAATGGAGAATAACCAAACTCCTTCTCAAATAGTTGCTCCAAATGACTGAAGCACCTTTGAAGGTACAAATTTTTGTAAGACAACATGAATAGGTGTAAAATGTAGGCTGGAATGTACTAACATGGATTAAATATCAATATACAAAAACTATATTTGAAAAAATTGAACATATGGATTGTACAGGCAAAAAACCGAACTACAACTCCAAATGTTTGACCAAATGTTTGCTGCAAGTTGAAAGATCCTAAATAGTTGTTCAAAAACTTTCACAATTATATGTTTGAGTTTGGGAGGATGTTGGACTGAAAAAATAATATTCTCTAAAAACTAGATCTACAAAATTCAGTTTATACAACCCATACTAGTGAAAAGTCAGTCTACAATAGTAAATTGATCAAGAAAAGATTGAAGACATCCAAATAGATGTAAAACTTGATGCACAAGTGTATGGTATATGGGAAGAGGTTGAACAAAGGAGTATAACATGTCTCCAAGAAATTTTAGAATTAGAATATGCTCATATGGTCCAATATGGATAAAGACCAATTTGCTACATGTGTAGTGAGCAAAACTTGACTAAATGGCTTCTAAGAGCCAAAATGACTACAGGGCCAAGTCCTAAATGATTTAATTAAATTTAAAAGGGTAAAAAAAATACCATATGATATCTTACAAATTCAAATTATTGCCTCTGAAGTGTGTATGTCTTGGTGTGAAGGAAAATCTATATGGCCATCTTGAATACTTTGACTTCTAAACTACCAATCACAACATAATATCTACAAGTGCAATCTAACTTTAACAAAGAAAATTTTAACATATTATTGCTTTGCAAATTATCCTCTATGATACCAAATATAGGCATAAATATAATATGGTTTATTGAGATTATATAATATGAATTACAAAGGTGTATAAAATGCCCTACCTATGCTCATAATAGTCCTAAAAAATAAGATGAGCATATAACCAAATAGTAATCTGTAATCTTCTATATTATGAAATAGGTGCACAATAGACTTATTCTTCTAACTTAAGTTAACAACTAACAAACTGATCTAAAAACTATGTAAGTTATTTTATAGATAACAACCTCACTTTTACATAAGAGAATTACTACTATAAATTTATTCTAATAGAGAATAGAAAAAACACCTATGGATTTCCACAGAGGCTTGTGAGGATGGAAATACTTGAAATACACTCTAAAATTCATTTTTTTTGGAGATCCTCTAAATGAATATGAACACTGTAAAATGTACTTATATGGGATATATTAGTTGAGGATCAAGGTTATTAATTGGCTAAATTATGAAATCAAACATGAGTCTCAACCAAACCAACTAGTGGATCAAAGCTATCCAATCAACATTTATTAATTTCATATCTTTATAGTGGCCACCCAGAGTAGATGAGAGAAATGGAAAAGGCTTCAAGTTTGATTCTCATTGGGGGTATCACTCAACAAAAAAATTTTCAATCCATGTGAAATCCAAGAACAATGGATAATTTCCTTATTTATTTAAATGATTACACCTAAAAAGAAAAGAATCTCAAATTCAAATGGAAATATAGGAAAAGATTATGAGAACAAGAAAATAAATTGTCATTATAACCATATAACTATTCAATTTGAATCACACTGAAATAAATCCACAAGAAAAAAATCATTCAAATATATACACAAAAATAGGACAACTCATTCATAATAAACTCCACATTAAGACCAACCTAATTGTCAAATATGAACATTATTAGGACCTATAAAAAAATCTTATTTGCTTGTATGGTATGTTATATACAAGAAATTTAGTGTTATTAAATCAAGAAAATTAGTCTTTGTATTTACTATGGTTGCTAAATGTATATGAAAGGAATATGAATAGAAATAAAATATAATCAATTAATGGATATTATAACATGCAACCATTTCAATTCAACACATGCCTCTAATTCAATAAGGTAAGTACAAGTAACAACAGTATGACAATTTAAATATACAGATCATACATTAATCATGTAACTCAATATACCTCCAAATGAGAATGATGTGCCCCAATGACAAGTAGACTTTTCTTGATGTTTGGATTGCGTTTATAGACTTAGAGTATGGAATTGTAGAAATACATTGACAATGGATAAATAATAGACCTATTGATAGACCTAGGATGTCCAACATAGATCTCATACGTTCCCTTCTTATATAGATGAGAAGAATGAATTTCTAAGGAATTAAAAATTCCTTGGAATACTCTAGAGAGTAATTCTCTATAAATTTGGAAGGTGGTAGAAGATTATAGAGTGTAGAAGCCTCTTGATTCCATTAGGAAGACTAATCAACATTAAGATATGATTAGACAAATGGTTAGTAGGATAAAGTGGTAGTAAGTGATATTTAGGTAGGATTAAAATTCCAAATTCTAAAATATAGATAAAATATGGTTAGTAGGTAAGTGACATGATGATAGAAGACTAATGATATTATTAACTAATATGGGAAGGGGTAATGTTAGTGTATGACATGAAGGATGAAGTGGATATTAGACTAATGACTAGGATAAGTGAATAATACAATATTAGAATGAAATTAATGTGAATAATAAAGCAATATTATATGTATATATCGAGGGTCAAGCCTTTTCATCTATACAAAGGCACATGAATCCTTTTCTAGAACCTTTGATATTTAAATAAGTGAATAAATTATTACCAGCTAAGATTATCTTTCCCATAATCACTCCACATGGGTAGAAAATATTGTTCGAGTGTGGAAAAAGAGTGGAGAGATCCAATTGTGTGAAGACTTCACAAACCTAAACCAAGCTTCAAATAAATATATTTACCCACTACCATCACTAGATGAAGTATTAAAAATAGTCAATGGTTTAAAAATGATGTCATTATTAGATGGTTATTTTGGGTATAATCCAGTGTTATTGAATTATGGAGATCAAATCAAGATAAACTTCACCACCAAATGGATAACTTTTACATACAAAAGGATGGTGTTTATCCCAATCAATGTGATTGTTAATTTTTGGTATGCCATTGACATTGCATTCAAGTTTTTAATCGGTAAGTGTATTGTGATTTATATGGATGATTTAACCATATTTTGTAACATTCAAGAAGATCATATGAAATATTTGAGAATGGTATTACAATAATGTAGATAACATGGAATTTCCTTGAATATGATGAAGTACATATTCAAGGTTACTAAAAATAAGATGTTAAGCCATGTTATTTCTAAAAATGGTATGTCAATAGATCTACATTGAGTAGAGGTAATTTTTCCTATTCATTTTCCTAGTAGAATAAAAGATCTCAAATAATTCTTTGGTAAGATGGTTTTTATATGCAAATTAATTTTAGGTTTTGCTGAAATAATGACATCAGTAATAAATATGTTGAAGAAGGATACCAAAATTGAGTGGACTGAGGAAGCACAAATTGCTTGTGCATAAATATATAAGTCCACTATGAAAAATCTAGTGTTGATAAGTCCAAACTATGTGCAAGCCTTCTATATCTATTCTTTTTCCTCTAAGCACTCAAGTGTCTCTATTTTAACTCATAAAAAATAAGATGGATATTAAAAAATGGTGATATTCATGATTTATCCACTTAGAAATGATAAAATTAGGCATTCCACTAATTTAAAAAAAGATTTTACTTTAATCAAAGTAGTTAAAACATTTAGGCATTATATTTTATGCATAAACTTGTTTGTCATTGTGCCTGACCATGATGCGAAGGCAATGTTGATGCTAAATGAGTTAGGTGAATGGAGAGGTAAATGAATGACTATTTTTTTAGAGTTTTACATGGAAATATATCCAATGAAAATTTCAATAGGGCAAGGATTGAATAGGATGATGGTTGAAGTGGATTTTTAGATTGTGTGCTAGTGGTATACGATAAAATTCATCATTAATGATGAGTGGTACAAAGATATATTCCATTAATTGTTAAAAAATGGGTGTCAAATATATTTTAAATCCACTTAAAAAAGAGTCTTGGGCCTAAAAATCATCAATTCTATGATTAAATTTGGTGTTTTTATAGGAATAATCATGAAGGTATATACTTAATATGTTTGAACAAATCTAAATCAGATAAATTACATAAGTATTTTCATGACAAGTATGGATCTTGACATAGTTCAAGAAGTGATACATATCACCAAATACTCTGGGAAGGTTATTACTAACACCATGTTTTTAAGCACACTCATTTCCATTGGAAAAGTTACCATATGTATAAAGTTACAACACATAGAGAATGCACCCCTAATATGTCATTGTAGCCTCATATTGAAGTTCATCCTTTTGTAAAGTGGGGGACTGAATTTGTTGGAGCCATCAATGCTAATTAATCAACTGAACACAAGTTCATTTTGATAGCAACCAATTATTTCACTCACTAGACTGAAACACACATGTTCAATAATTACATTATTGAGGTTATGATTAGCTTCCTCAAGGATCACATTATCACTAGATTGGAATGTCATCTACTCAAGTATGTGACTACGACCATACTTTTTCATATTTTTAATTTATTGAATGGGTGTATGAAAATAAAGTAATTATTAAATTATCTTCAAATTATTATAAATAAGGTAATGGTGTAGCTGAATCTACGAATACAAATTTTCTATCTGTGATTAAGAATAGTTTTGACAAGAATCCATGAGATTGGCATAACATGTTTAATTTTTTTACTTTGATTTGATATAACTAGGATTAAGTTATCCATAGGGACTTCTCAATACCATTTGGTGTATGATCAAGGTCTAATTTTTCCCATGCATTTTAAAATTCACACCTTGCAATTCATGAAAGATTACCTGAAACTAATGACAAGATTGAAGCTTGACTCCAGAATATTATATAGTTAAAATAGAATTAAGATAAAAATTTGTTTCACTTTATAAAATAAAAGGAGTCCTCAACAATTTTTATAGTAAGAGGGCCAAAGTGAAAGTATTTATGATCACTGATTTAGTTCTCTTTTGAAATAAGGCTCATGAGAAAAATGGATGACATGGTAAGTTTGATGTACTGTGGTTAGGTCTATTCTAAAATTTTGAAATATTGGGAAAGAATGCATTTAGGATTAGGATTCTAAGGTGAGGATATCTCATTCCCTATGAATGAGTAGTTCCTTAGGCATTATTTCCAACCATGATTTGTCCTTATGAGGCCTTATACATAGTTTTCATGATTTCAGTGTGATTACTTTTTTGTTTTGGTGTGTTGCTTTAGTTTAGGTTGCTTTTTGTTGTTTTTTCTATTGGTATATCTTGTACATTTTCCTCTCTCATGAGTTGTCCAATTTTTAATCTTGTGGTGCTTGTTGATCGTATAAAGGAAAAAGGGTAAACTCCATCAAAAGATTTTTTTTTTGTTTAATTACTCTAGTTATTTTCTGATGCATTATTCTATTTCCTAGTTTAGTTTCAAAGGTTTGGATTATCATGTGTGTCCTAAATTTATTAGTTTTTGGGTGGGTTTTGGTATGTTATTTTAATTATGAAGATATTCTCTCAAAAATCTCAATGAAAACACACTTTAGTGATTTTTGGGTTGGCTTAGATGAAATTGTTACAGTCAATATACAAGGTAAAATATCTTAAATTATACCTCTCAATATTTATGGTAGTTTCCAACCTAGAATTGAGATGATTGAACAATAAAAATAAAAAAAGAAAAGAAAGTAAAAATGGATGATCTGCTTAAGTAGGATTAGATGGATTGGTTGAATTGATTGGAGTGAGTACATAATTTTTATTTGATTTTGTGTATGATTCAAACGTGACAAGGTTTAGATTTAATCAAGCTTATAATGGTACATTTGTCAAAAGGGACCAAATTAATATATGATTGACTTAGTTGGGGTAATTTCAAACTTGACATGATTATGGATGATGGGTTGAAAAGTATGGCTATTGAAAAGATAGACTGTATGTGATTTTGTTTGATAGGGTAATGATTGGATTAATATTGGTTTAGGATTTTGACTTGAGGGTTGAACTAAAGATGTTAGTTGATGTGTAATTGAACTAAGGGATACAAAGGGATGTTAGGACTAGGCGACGTTAAGTAAATTATATGTTTGGAATACAATTAAGGTGCACTGATGACTTGTTTGGGATGGTATAAAATGTCTAGGTCTAGGGATGTTATTTGAACTGATGTATGGGATATGTGAGTGATAGATGAAGCTTGAATTTAGGTTGATTAATTGGTTTGATGTGAATGCCTATTAGGTTTTTGATGAGTGTGACCTTGAGAAAATAGGTGTATAATATTTTTGCTAGTATGTTTAACTGTGAGGATAGTAGGGTATGATACCCAAGGTTCAACTAGGTTAGGATATATTGATTTAGTTTAGAATGATGATAGGTGTTGGGTGCTTCCAAGGTATCGACAAGTGCATAATTTAAACTAGCACAATGATGAAATGACAATAGGGGAAGTTCAAACTAGTAGAGTGAAAGGATAATGATGGATGACATTTTTAAATCAATAGAATGATGAATTATAAGATGATGGACATTAGGTTTAAACCAATAAAATGATAGGTTACTATTAGGATGATGATGTGTGATGAAACTAATAAAGTGACATGTTGACATTGGTTGTGATAAGATAGATGAGGTAGATACCCCTATTAGTGTATTTCATCAAGTGACTAGTTTAAGATAATAACTTTAGACAAGTTTGATAAAGTGGATAAGGGTGACTAGATGAGTTAGATTATTATAGTGAAGGATGACTATGTCTTAAGTGGTTTCAATTATGGAAATTATTATGTCAAGGGAGGACGAATAAATTTTAAAAAAGTTTGAGTATCCTAATGATGGAAATGACTTTATGTTTGGGGCCAAAAATGACAAGGTTTAACTATGACAAGATGACATAGTGATCATGGTAAGCTTAGGGAATAATATGAATGATAAGGTTTTGACTACGGGGAGATGATGATGGGATGATAGTATGTAATATAAGATGATAATGTATTGAGTAAGTTGGGATAGAAAAAGATGATGATGAGTTAGTAGATATTGGACCAATGATAATTTTATCTTAGGGTCAAAAGGAGGTGATTGGTTTGTGTGTAGGCTATAATTTCTACAAATAATATTGGCATCAACAACATAAACAATAATATGCAAGCCACAAACCTATATCTAATTACTGACATGGGAGTGAAATTTGACACCCAACCCACCAAATGAATTGTGATGAGAGGTGCATATATTGGTGTCACCCAACCCTCTCTCACCATACGTACTTGGTGAGTGATATCTGGGAGTATTATTTTCCCTACCTTGGATGCCTATTGCAACTAAGGGATCTTAATATAGGTCTAACTATATCTCTAAGGGAGTCCCCTAAACACATTTTAGTATGTGGGGCTTGAGTCTATATAGGATGTTTTCTGACACCTGAATATTGGAGTTTTAAATCCTTACTTCACATGATCATGTATGGGGGAACTTGCTTAGCTTTATGACAGCTAGTCCTGATATTTACACTCGACCAAAACATAAAGTGTGGTCTTGTGAATGATGATGAAATATGAGTCATAACCCCCATAAGACTACGGTAAGTGTGTAGGGCTCAATTTCATTTCATGTTCCCCTTAGAAGATAAAAATATGAGCTTTATTGATGGTTTTTGATCCTTTGAAATTACCCTATGAGTGCAATGGTAGAGCCTAGGCCTTTTTATTACAAGTAACAAACAAGTAGTCAACAATTATGCTAGACTATTTACAATTTATGTACATACGCAAGCAAATTGATTAATTAACCCTAATTAAGATATGCAGGAAAATATATCAAATAAGGTTTCAAAATGCCAAGTCTTCAACAAAAAACCTACAAAACAAGTTTATAGTAGTTTTGGCTCTTGTACTTTGATGAGTGAGTCTACAGGAGATGACGTTAACGATTTCGATTGTTGACCTTGAGAGGCAACTTGAAAAATAATGTTAGTAGTTTTGAAGTTTTGCTCTTTAAGAGATGACCTACAAGGAAAACCATAAATAATTTTTAAAATTTTAATCGTCAACAGTCTTGTATGTGCAAGCTAGAAAAATTTTCCCTTACCATTTGAAAAAAATGTAATAAATAAAAATATTTTGACATTATTTTAAAACAAACTACATATAAATTATTAATTTATATGAAGACTATATATATATATGAAAATAAGCTATATATACTGCTGCAACAATAACCCCACCCAAAGAAGAAGAAAAAAGAAAAAAAAAAACCTCTTTTTTGAATTTGTTTTATTATTTTAAATATTTAATCTTTAATTTAATCCAGGCGTTAATACTTTTCTTACCATATGCAAAGGAAACTTCCTTTCAATATTTTACGTGATAAATTTTATTTTTGTATTTGTATTCAGAGCTCGTAAAAGGCGAATATGATGGCAAATAAGAATAAAGGCCGGACGGAGTGGATTCTATATGACAACCGATTGATTCAGGGCCTTAAATTCATTTTTGAAGACACTTTCAACCAAAGATGTCTCTCAAAGTCTAGACAGCAGACACTTTGAACTTTGTATTTGATTTTAAGTTTTCACTGGATTTATGGAGATTTTGCTTTATTCTACATAAATTTTGGACCTTCCAGATATCTGAGAAATCGTCAAACATGGACGCCACAACCCTATAAATAGCTATCAGTCCCGAGTACCAGAAATGTGATTTACTAAACAGCTTGAAACATTTCTTATGATTTCTATTTAGTTCAAGGACCCTAGCAAATGGCAACTCGAAACAGGAATAATCCTTTGAAATTACATTACTTTTTTCAGAGCAGATCGTCCATGAGTTTATACAGAGGAATAGGAAAAATACCTATGGATTTCCACAGAGATTTGTGAGGATGGAAATCGGTGAAATACACACTAAAACTCTCCCAATTCTACTAATTTTTTTTTTAGACCGTCAAAATCAAGATGAACTTAGTTCAGTAGCGACGTTATCATCAGGGTAAATTATGAAATCAAATATGAGTCTAAGTCAAACCAACTGGTGGCTCAAAGCAGCCCGATCAATTTATCTTAATTTGATATCTTCATACCAGCTACCCAGAGCAGATGAATGGCAAAGGCTTCAAGTTCGATCCTCGCTAGGGGTATGACTCAATAACAAAATTTTCAATCCACGTGCAATCCATGAACCATAGATAATTCCCTACTTATTTAAATGATTACGCCTAAAAAGGGAAGAATCTCAAATTCAAACGGAAATATAGGCAAATATTATGAGAACAAGAAAATAAATTGTCCTTAGAACCATAGAACTATTCGATCTGAATTACGCCGAAATATATCTCCAAGACAAAAAGCATTCAAACATATACACAAAAACAGGACAACTCATTCATTTTAAACTCCGCATTAAGACCAACCTAACTGTCAAATATGAACATTATTAGGAACTTTACAAAAAGCTCATTTTCTTGTATGGTATGTTATATGCAATAAATTTAGTGTTATTACAGCAAGAAAATTAGTCTTTTTATTTACTATGGTCGTCAAATGTATTAGGAATAGAAATAAAATGCAATCAATCAATGGATATTATCACATGCAACCATTCCAATTCAACACATACTTTCGATTGGGCAAAGTAACAACAATATGACAATTAAAATATATAAATCATTTCTTAATCATGCAGCGTAATATACTTCTAAATGAGAATGATGTGTTCGAATGACAAGTAGACTAGACTTGATGCTTAGATTGTCTTTGTAGACCCATAATATCGAGTTACAAATAAAGATTGATAATTGATAGATAATTTCCCAATTGATAGACCTAGGATGTCCAATGTAGATCTCATATGTTCCCTTTTTAGTTTCCTTTTCATGGAGGGAAAGTTGTTTATATAGATGAATAGAATGAATTTATAAGGAATTATGAGTTCTCTATAATGTTGGAAGGTGGTGGAGAATTTTAAAGTGTAGAATTAATGTAAAACAATAAAATTATATTTATTTTGATTAAAAAAAGTACATTAGCAGAATTTTATTTATATGTAAATATAAGTTCATAATAGTTTTTATAAAATAGGAATGGTAAAACTAACAAACAATATAATCTCTCAAATATAAATCAAAGATTACAATTACTAACTATAAAATATTTTTAAGATTTACTAATCTATATAACCTACCAATCTATCTACGGTAACTAATCGTATTACAAATAACTATGAGTAATTAACTATTACTCATTTATTTAATATGGTGAATTAATCACCCTAACATTCCCCCACTTAATTCAGCATTGTCTCAAGTGAACACGAGAGAAATTCTCTGAATGGCTCAAAATTTTCCCATGTAAGTGCTTTGGTAAAAACATTTGCACATTGTTGATCTGTCAGGGAATACTGGAGCTAGATGTTGTTTTGAACATGTTCGTGGATGAAATGAACTTGCACCTCAATGTGTTTAGTGAATTCATGAAACACTGGATTATGAACAAGTTTCACTACTGCTTCATTATCTACATGAAGAATTATTGGTTAATCTTGTAGTAATCCAAATCCTTCAAGTATACATTTGAGCCAAATCACTTCAAAGACAACTCCTATGGCACGATATTTGGATTCTATGGAGGATCTCAAAATATAATTTTACTTCTTACTCCCCCATGATATCAGTCCAGATCCCAAAAAGAATACAAACCCTAAAGTGGATTCACTGTCATCAATGTTTTCTACATGATCTGAGTTTGAGTATGTTGTCAAGAAGTTATCATTCTTCTTGTATTCTAGGCCAAAATTCATAGTTCCTCTGATGTACCTCAATACTAATTTTACTGCTTTTCAGTTACCGATCTTAGGCTCTTACATGAACCTTGAGAGATAACTAACATCATAATTGATGTCTAGTCTAGTGTATGTTAGGTAAATGAGACTCCCCATCAACTGTCGATATAGATTTGTATTTACTTATGGTGATAGATCTGCTCAAGACAACTGAAGCTTTGTCTCCATAGGTGTGGCAAATGATTTGCTATTCATCATTTGAAATTTATTGAGCATTGTCTTGGCATATTTGAGCTAAGATACAAAAATATGATTTTCTCTTTGCCAAACTTTTAAACCAAGAAAATAATGCAGAAGCCTAAGATTTGTCATGTCGAGTGATCAATCTAGATCTTTCTTTGTTGACTCAATCATCTTCACTAAACTACCAGTGATGACTAGATCATCAAAATATATGACTGCAATTACTATCTTCGCCCCTTGCTTGTTGAGGTAGAGATTCAAATCATATGGACTCCTTTCGAATCTATGGTTCATGAGATACTCGCCAATCTTGATATACCATGCCCTTGAAGCTTGTTTAAGATGATACAGTGATTTGACAAGTCTACAAACTTTATCTTCTTTACCATATTTGATAAAACCTTCTGGTTGAGTCATGTAAACTTATTCCTATAAGTCCCCATTAAGGAAGGCACTTTTCACATCCATTTGATGGACTTTCTAGCCAAACTGTGTAGCTAGAGAAAAAATCATCCTGATTGTTTTGATCTTTTCTATGGGAGCAAATGTCTCCTCATAGTCAATGCCTTTTTCTGAGCATACCCTTTCACAACCACTCTTGCCTTGTGCTTGTCGAGACTACCATCTGCTTTGTACTTCATATTTAAGATCCATTTGTATCCAATTAGCTTCTTTCCTAGTGGAAGATCTACACGCTGCCATGTTTTATTGTTCATTAGTGAATTATATTCTGTATCCATGGCATCTTTCTAAGGTTTCAACTGTAGGGATTCCTGAACTATAGAGGGCTTGATAGATTCAAAAACTATACTCATTAAGGCCAACGAGTCATACTGTGAGTCCTAGATCTAGTGGTGGATGTGTTTAGAACACCATCCAATTTTACATCTCTAAGAGTATTTGTATATAATTTAGGCATATGTTGAGTAGTTATTATGGGTGGTGGAGCTACATCATTATTTTTATCATCATTACTATAATCATCTAGGAGATCACCATCTTCTATATTTTTTTTGGGATTGATTTGTTTATCAGGTGCACTTGTAGATGAAACTTCTACTTTTTTTTCAAGGAATTCAACATCCTTGCTTTTGTATATTTATTTAGTTTTTGGATCCATGAGTCTATAGGCAAGTGCTTCTTCATTGTACCCTAAGCACACATATTTTTTGGCTTTCATATCAAGCTTAGTCCATTCTGCTCTAAGAATGCGAATACTTGCTTGACATCTAAAACCATGAAGATGTGATATAAATGGTTTTTTTTTTGTCTAGGATTCATGTGGAGTTACTCTATCAAGAGCTTTAATGGGTACTCTATTGAGTAGATATACGATAGTTTTGACAGCTTCTACCCAAAATGCCTTTGTCAAGCCTAAGTCATGTATCATACATCGCGCCATTTCTATAATAGTATGATTCTTCCATTCAACAACTGGTTTTTATTGTGGTGTATGAGGAGGTGACATTTGATGATAAATACCATTTTCTTACAAAAAATATTTAAACCCATTACTAGTGAATTCCCCCCATGATCTGTGTAGAGGGTCTTGATGTGTCGACCAAATTCATTTTTAACATTCATTTGGAACTTATTGAAAGTTTCAAAATCTTGATCCTTTGTTTTCAAAGAGTAGATCCATATTTTTTTGGAATAATCATCAATAAAGAGCATGAAATACTTAAATCCAACATGGCTAGATGTCATTGGTTTGTACAGATTTGTGTGAACTAGATCAAGTTTACCATTAGATCTATGGGTATGTTGTTTTCTTTCTAAGCAATTAGAACAATTTTTTATACCATTTTTAAGAGGTGGCAAGCCTCTCCCCATGTTTTTATGGTGAAGTATGTTGAGATATCAGAAATTGATGTGGCCAAATCTCTTGTGCCATATTTGGGCTGAATCTGTGTCCTTTGCTATGAGTGCTTGATTATTTTTTTGAATGAAATCAAGATGAAACATATGGTTCACATTAGATGCTCGTGTAATAATTTTGGATTTTATAGATTTATATATGATTAAACACAATTTGTTTCCACCTTTATAATCAAATAGAATCTTCAAATTATGGTCTAAAAGTTGACTTACTGATAACAAGTTTTTTGATAAGCTAAGTACATAGAGAACACATGTGATTTTACATGTTTGTGTGCCTAGGGGTAAGGTAATATTACCAATTCTTTACACACTATATGAGGAATCATCACCCAAAGAAAAATTATTTTTATTGGGTGTGTCCGTCAAAGTGAAAAACTAATCTTTTCTACCTGTCATGTGTCAGGTTGTACCCGAGTCAACATACCTTATGCCACTTTGTGATGTGGATACATCATGGGTATTTTTATAGTACAGGTAGTCATCTTCTTCATTAGGTTCTTCTTGTTCTACAATATTACCTTGTTGCTTTGATTTCTTATACCAAGTCCCCTTTTTTTGTTCTTATGGCTTACTAGTGAGCCAAGGGATTATTGTTAGTTGGTGAACTTCTGGCCACTAGAAGATCCTTTTATGAAGATAGTGTACCAATAATCTTTTAGGTCATGTCCCTGATGAACATATATGAGACATTATTTTTTTGACTTTCCTCCTGGTGAATTCTACTTTAAATTAGGTTTTGATGAGGATTTGACTGGTTTCTTGCCTTTCCTTTGATGAGAAGCTAATACATGTTCTTGTTTATCATGAGTGTTGAAAGCCTCTTTCTATTATAACATATTTATCAACTTTTTAGAACTTGGTTTCTTTTTTGTGATAGTAAAGTGGTCATAAAAATATTATATGAGGGTGGTAGTGCTCTCAAGACAATAGGTACAAGAAAGTCATCTGAAACTATCTCACCCAAGGATTGAAGTGATGGCCTCAATATTGCAATACATCTTAAAAATGCCTCCACTATTTCTCCTAATCTCAATTTGAGAGAGTGGACTTGATTTTGTAAATGTAAAATTATTCTCTCATTTTTGGCCTCATATATAGTTTCGATCTTATCTCAATATTCCTTAGCTATTTTGGCTTCACAGATGTGTGGTTGAACTTCATCCGATACTCCAAACATTATGATCAACTTAGCCTTCTGATTGGATTTGTTTAATTTATGTTGCCAATCATCTATGGTATGTCAAGTATATGAGCCATCTACTACAGACCAAATTTTTTCAAACTCTAGTTGAGTTCTAAGCTTTATCTTCTAGGTAGAGTGGTTGTCACCTTTGAGTAACTATGAATCTAACAAAAAAAATTTAGAGCCTATGTAACCATTGTCAAGACTAAAGTTGATGGATTGGTTCCTTATCACTCTAGGTACATAGGTCTCTCTTTTTATATACCATCAATGCATTATACAAGACATTTATTTATACACACCCTTCCTTTATACCTATCGATACGTGGAAGAAGTTCACCTTTTATATATACCTAATGGTACATGAAAGAAGCGTAAACATACATGAAAGAGTCTATAATGTGGTACTTGAATAGTAATAAAAAGGGTTCATCCAATCACTAGCACCTACTTAGATATATTTATGCATACATATGCGTAACTTCATTATATACTTGAAAATACCACTAGTCAAGATTTATGCTCTTCGATTGAAATGAATAGGTAAATGAAGGGAAAAATATCAGTGAATGTTCTTTATTTCTCCATGATGATTTAAAGGGATGATACCCAGACATCATTGTTGTGGTTATGTTAGGCTATAAATGCAGTAACTCAAATGTGATGACTTTACCTGCAAATGTGAGTTAGAGACACCGTTTGTACCAAACACTATGATTGAGTTTAAAAACTCATGATTTTATGCAAATATGTAAAACAATCACAATATTTTACAAAAAAAAAAAAAATTGCAATAATTTTTAGAAAATGAAAAAACATTTTTTTTTTCATTTTTAGGCTTTTTGGATATATATATATATATATATATATATATAACTTTGCCATTTCCTTTTTTTTAAATCTTTTTTTAGTACATTTATCTCTAATAATGGAATGGATAAAGTTGGAGGGATGCTAAAATTTTATCTAAAAGATGTGTTTGGGGGATTTGAACCTCCCACCTCCACTTTACTAAAAATAAACCCCACTAACTATCTATGCATCATTACATTAACTCAAAAGTACAAAATTATATATGATGACTTAATATTCTAATTTTAGCCTTAAACCACCCTCCCACCTAATACCACGGGTTTCCAAAATATGGTTTTTGAATAAAATTGTAGCAAAAGATTATTTTAAATGAAGGTTTTGGAAAACAAACATGCAGTTTTGAGAATTTAGCAAGTGGTTTATGAAGATTAAAGAGTGGTTGAGTGCTAAAGATTGCATTCATGAATTTAAATGCTAGAGGTTTTAATTTAGAAATTAAAAATAAAATAAAAATCCAACCTTGTTGAAAGTGCCAACCTTCTTATTTCCACGTTGCCTTTGTGTTTAGAGCATGCTTTGGCCAATCTTCAAAGCCTTTTTATTTTTTTAAATTCTGATTTTTCTTTCTTTGACTTAGTTCCATGCTCCAATCAATAGATAAAATCAAATGTAACGAAACATGCCTTTGCTCACCATGCCTCCAATCAAATCAAAATGGATTGAGTTTTTTTTACAATACATTTCTTTTTGTAGAGAATAATAAATAAAGGCACCAAATATCAGATATGGAAGCCATTAAAACATTCAAACCTCCACAAAATCCCAGACCTTTGAGGATTATATATATATATATATATATATATATATATATATATATATATATATATATATATATATATAAGCTTCTTTGTATTATATATATATACCAAGAAGCTTTTATATATATATAACTTTTGACTGCTTGTGTGGATATGCTCAGGATTCTCTTAGATCATACAAAGAAGCTTATTTTTTTAAGTTTCTTCTTAATGAGAGCATGGGCTTGTCATTTACATAGGTTCAAAGTTTAAAAAAAAAATAAGCTTCTTATTATGATCAGAGAGAAGACTGAGCATATCCACACAAGCAATCAAAAGTTATATATATATATATATATATATATATATATATATATATATATATATATATATATATATATATATATATATATATATATATATATATATAACTTTTGACTGCTTGTGTGGATATGCTCAGGCTTCTCTCAGATCATACAAAGAAGCTTATTTTTTTAAGTTTCTTCTTAATGAGAGCATGGGCTTGTCATTTACATAGGTTCAAAGTTTTTTAAAAAGATCTGATACCAAATAATGTGAAATAATAAAATTATATTTATTCTAATTAAAAAATAAATTAGCAGAGCTTTATCTATATGCAAATATAACCTCATAATAGTTACTATAAAATATAGATAGTAAAATTAAAAAAGAATATAATCTCCCATATATAAATCAAAGATTACAATTACTAACTATAAAATATTTTTAAGATTTACTAATCTAAATAACCTACCAATCTATATATGGTAACTAACCATATTACAAATAACTATGAGTAATTAAATATTACTCATTTATTTAATAATGATGAATTAATCACCCTAACAAGAAGACTATAGGTTTTATTAGGAAGACTAAGCAACATTAAGATTATAACAATATTGTATATAGTTATAAATCATGAGTGTCTAGATTAGGTCTTATTTAATAAGTTCTCCATTCCTATAGGAATATGAAAAGTTAGTTTTGAGAAATTATGTGAAATGAACAACTTTCTTGGCTTATTTATTGTAATATTTGCTCTCTTCATTTCTTTAATCACGAAATATAATTTCATTTCCATTATATATCTAGCCTGTCATTGGTATCAGAGCTTATAAAATTTATTTTTTTATTCATTTTTTTGTCCTATAATTTAGTCGTATGCATTGCATAATCTAGTCTTCATTAAAAAAATAGTTTTTAATTTCTCTTTGGTAGCATAGAAATCAATTTTGGCAAGGATGGAAGCTTGATTATAGGTGTTTTCGTCATGGTGGACTATTCAGAAGGCAAATTAATTGCATACAAATTTTTTTGGGAGGTATTTCAAGCAATTTTTGGTTTGTGTGGAATTCAAAGAACATTTCATACCTATACTAGATGTTTATTATCTCTATTTAGATGAGTATTATCCAAGGTGAATGTGTATGTTACACATGCTAATCTATGATTGTACTTACATGGAGACCTAATTAGATGGTATTGGCTGCATAACATCAAATATATGTGTTTTAGAGTGGTAAATTTTTTGCTAATCAAACCATGACTTGTTTTACATCTCCTTTGAGACTTTGACATTCCTTTTTATTCTACCTAGATGGTTAGACCATGTAAAATTCATCCTTGGGTGCATGGAGGTTGGAGTTTTCTATGTTGTTGTGTGTGAGTTGGCTCAAGGCATGTGACAATTTTTTAAACTTCCTATTTTTATTAAGGAGGGAGGTCTTACATTTTTTTCTCAATATTGGAATTATATAAGACATATAAGGAGGAGAGACCTAATTTGTTTTTTTAAGTTTTTTCTTTTCTAATAAAAAATAATTTTATTTTAAATGTTATTTTCAAATTTTAAAAGCATTTAAATTTGAAATAATTTGAAACATTATTTCATTTTAAATTATCGTTTGAGAACATTAATCTAATTAAATTTGGAAAACAATAACCAAATTTATAAGTTCAATAAGAAAGAAGGAGAGATACTCATTTATTCACCTCCTTCTGTCAAAAAACATAAATCCAAAAATCAATAAAAATCAATTATATTGATGTATCAGGTTTTCTTGTTAAAATAGTGTTAATTATTAGGTAAATCATTCTCACATGCTACCTAGGTATCATGTATCACTCTACTCTCATATACCTAAAATCCTCTTTCATGCACTACCAAGTATACAGGAATGGTGGGTATATAGAGAGGTTTGGTATAATGGTCTTGTGATATATAGAAAAGGGGACCATTTTAGAGTTATAAGGAACTCATTTGGGTTAAACTCAAAAACTTCAAACTTTAAACATAAATTGAAAAATCAAAACTATGCATCTAATTAAATATATCATTAGCACAATATTGACAAACAAAAACAACTGGTTATAATGGTCTCTACAAGTGGAAAACACACTCATATTCAATGATATATGGTTTGATATTTATTATGGGGAGAAACAAACAATTGAGCCAATAAGGAACACAAAAGATATTCAGACATGGAAGCAAAACAACCAAAAAATAATGGCATTGATGAGGGCCTTAATCAATGAAGATTTGTTTTGTGATATTCATGGGTATAATAATCCATGGGAAACATTTCAAAAATTGAAATAGCTTCCCACTTAGAGTTATAATTTATTTATTTTAGTAGTTTAAGTTGTTCAACATTGAGTTAAAATATGGTGATGTGATGGATTGGATTTAGAGATATGTGACATCAAGCATGATGTAGATGCAATGAGTGTCAAAATAGACATTTATATGATTGTATTCATAAAATCCCTTCTTTCCAAGTATTCAACCTACTTGGAGTCTCTACAAGCAAGAAATCAATTGAAGACTATCACATTTGATCAAATGGTTGAAAAGATGGAAGAAAGAGAAAATGCCTTTGGAAGAAAAACCAAGTCCACAATAGGTGAAAGTGTGTCTTATGTCAAATAAAATTATTTCAAAACATCTAACAAGGCCACATCTTCCAAAAATGAAGGAAATAATAAGTACAAGAAGAAATAGAAAGGAAAAGGTAGATTAAATGAAAATTAAGGTGGTAAAAAATAGAATGATAAGAAAAACCTTTACTAAAATTGGTATGATAGAAAAGGAATCCATGAGACCCTTGAATGCATAAATCCACAAGATAAAATTAAACCATACCATAAGAAGGAATAGGAAAATTTGAAGAAAATAAAAGAGTCAAACTCTCTCCAATTCAAAAATGAATGTGTGTTTACCATTAAAAATGGTGAAGCAAACAGTGTCTTAGTTAGTTATTCATGGTTTGATGCTTGGTTTCTTGATGATTATGTCACTTTACATATGATTTTGTAAAAATACTTCTTTGAGGAGTTTAGTGAAGAAAGTTGTGGTTTGGTATACCTCATCATGCCTCATAGATAGATCATGTAACCACAAGGAAGAGGTACAATATGACTCAAGTGTCTAGGGCCTCCATATTCAAAAATCTAAAATATTCTCTACCTTCCTTAATTGAAAAAAAAAAGTCCCTAGTAATCATAAATAAACAAATCCATTCCATTATGTTGGATAATGATGATGTCACAATTAGGAGAAAAAGTGATAATGTAGTCATTTTGACTGGATATGAGGTAGAGAAACTACTCAAACTTAGTGGTGATCCATCAAATTCAAGGAATTAAGCATTTTATGGAATAAATAATGTCTTTAAACATGTTTTGGCATTCTATATTTGGAAACACTCACTATAACAACATGAAAATGTATTTAAAAATAATGTTGTTGTTGTCATGCTTACATTGGCTACAAAATTAGATAACAAGTGTGAATCCTACATATTAGCTAAACATGCAAGAGAGCCATTCACTAAGTCATAGTGTAAAGTTGATATAAATTTGTAATTGGTTCACTCAGACTTGTGTCTTATTCCAATCCTCTCCACTGGTGGTCATAAGCTCTTCCTATTGTTCATTGATCACTATAGTAGGATGACCTGCATATACTTGCTAAAGAAAAAATTAGAAGCCTTTGATACTTAACATAAATTTTGAACCATGATTTAAAATTAATCTCAAACCCACATCAAGACATTCAGGATAGATAAAGGTGGTGAATACACTTCAAATAAGTTTAAATCCTATCTTAATAAAAATGGGATCAAAATCCATATCATAGTTCCCCACACAACATAAAAAAAGGAGTTGTAGAAAGGATGAACACAATTGTGTTGAATATGGTTTATTCTATGTTGTACTACAAAGGGGTAAATTTTTGCTTTTAGTCCAAATCAACTAAAATAGCAGTATACCTCTATAATAGACTATCATCAACATCTCTTGAATCCAAGATTTCATATGAGATGTGGTGTGGTCATTTTCCTTCAATGTGTCATATTCATATTTTTTAATCCATTTGTTATACATTAAATCCAAATGATAAGGAGAATAAGTTAGAAGACAAGCATTGAAAATCCATCCACCTAGGATATTATGAATCCTCCAAGATGTATAGGTCATACGATGAGAAAGAGAATAATTTTATTATCGCAAGAGAACTTATCTTTTGTGAGACTACAAATGACAAAGAGCATATTGATCGATAGCTCAATCAACTTGAAAATTATGCAAAGTTTGATGACTATAAAGAGAGTGATTTGGATGTTTCAAACAATGAGTGGGGCACACATAGTTTTGAATCTATTGATTTTCTATTATCTCCTATACATGAGATTGAAACTCATTTTGAAGTAGAGAGTGAAACTTAATTAGATAACGAATAGGGGCCACCAAAAAAAAGAGCGTAAAGTGATGTAAATTTAGAGCATAAACTTGAATCCCATAAAATATAGGAACATATGCATATGTAGGCCACTCAAACATTGAAAGATGTGAAATCTAATGAAGTTGGGAAAATAGGAACTAGAAGTGCTCATGCAGCCACATCATAATTAGATAAATCCCTTGAATAAATTCAAGATATGATTGAAAGGCTCACATTGAATGATTATCCACAAGAAGAAATAAATGTTACATTTGATTCATAACCACCATCTTTCAAATAGGGTGAAAATCTTAAATCTTGGAGAAAAACAATGAAATATGAGTACAGTGCATTGTAAAAAATGGGACTTGGAAATTAGTTGATCCTCCATATGGATGTAAAATAATTATCTGCAAGTGGGTCTACCATAACAAATATAATTATGATGGATTACTTGAAAATCTCAAATCAATCCTTGTCATAAAGGGGTATGCTCAAAAATAAGGAATTGACTATAATAAGAACTTTTCACCTACAACAAAATAGACTACGATTAGAACCATGTTGGCTATGGAAACTCACAACGGATATAAAATTCACCAACTAGATGTAAAAATTGAATTATTGAATGGTAACCTTATGAAAACTATGTACATGGCACAACCAAAAGGTTTTTCACTAAACAAACAAAAGCAAAAGCTGTGTAAATTGGAAAAAACACTATATGGTTTGAAACAAACAGATCGAGTATGGTATGAAAAAATAGATGAAAACCTCATGAAAATGAACTTCAAACATTTTGAGTTTGAAGATGTAACTATTTTATTCAAAACAATTGGCAAAATAATTTTATTTTTGGTGGTGTTTGTTGATGATTTTATCATCATAGGGGATAATGAATGGTACATTATGAAGTTTAGATCAGAGTTGATGAAAATCTTTGAAATGACTAATTTGGCTTATCTTCATTACTATTTGGGTAGTGTATTAATTCAAAAACCAAGGTATTTATTCATCACACATTATAATTACATTGGTAACATTATGAGAATTCTTAGATTAGAATATTTTGATTCTCTCAGCATGCCCATGGAACACAATCTCAAATTGACATTTGAATATTTGACAAATTTGGTTGATGCCGCTAAATATAGATAGTTCATTAGAAGTATGCTTTATGTGGATACAACTCAACTAGATATATTATTTGAAATTGGTATCTTCTTAATATTCATGCAAAAACCTAGGGACAGTCATTGGCTAGCATCAAAAATGGTCCTTAGATATCTCAAAGGAACAAAGAATTTTGGGCTCAAATATGCTAAGGTAGGATACTTCAAACTAGTTGGGTATTTATATTTCAACTATGTTGGTGATTATGCAGATGGAAAGTTCACCATAGGTTTTATAATGAATTTGGGAATGATATTTTTTAGTTGGAAATCTAAAAAACAATTAGTAATGATACTTTATTTAGCTGAAGTGGAATATATGGCCACTTTAGAGGCAAGTAGAGAGATCTTGTGGATCATAAGGGTTATTTCATATTTTCAGGAGCAACATGTTTCATAAACACATATCATCGTTCAAAACACTATTGAAATATAGCTAGAAAATAATTGGATCTTTCATGATTGAAATAAGCATATCAATACCAAATTTTATCTGATTTGACACTATGTGAAAGATGGCAGTGTCAATTTGTAACATTGCCCTACAACATAGTAATTGACAGACATCTTGACAAAAGAATTTGGATGAATTTTTTTTGAAAATTTTAGAGGAAAAATTGATAAGAAAAATATCACTAAAGAGTAAGTGGGGATGTAACAATATTGTATGTAGTTGTTATTAATCATAGGTGTCTAGATTTTATCTTATTCAACAAGTTCTCTATTCATGTAGGAATATGAAAGGTCAATTTTGGGAATGTGAAATTAATAACCTTCTTAGTTTATTTATTGTAATGATTTCTATCTTCATTTATTGAATTGTGAAATATAATTTATTTACCATTTCATATCTATCTTGTTAAAGATATTATTACATAAGTGGTTAGTAGGAGAAAGTTGGGGTAAGTGAGATTTAGGTTGGATTAGAATTTAAAATTCTAAAATATGGATAAAATATGGTTAGTAGGTAAATAACATCATAATATAAGACTAATGATATGATTACTTAATATGGTAAGGGGTAATGTTAGTGAAGGATGAAGGGTGAATTGGACTAATGACTAGGATGGGTGAATAAAATGAAATTAGGATGAAATTAACATGAATAAACAAGTAAATTTATATTTATCCATTAGGGGTCAAGCCTTTTTTTAAAATACAAAGGCATGTGAGTCCTTTGATAGAAAATTTTATTTTTAAATAAGTTCATAAGTTATCATCATCTAGGATTATCTTTCCCATTATTCATTACATGTGGGTATAAAACCTTGTTCCAATACAGAAAAGGGTAGAGAGATCCAATTGCGCGTAGACTTAAAAAATCTAAACTGAGCCTCAAATAAATATAATTAACCACAACCATCACTAGATGAAGTATTGAAAATAGTTAATAATTCACAAATGATGCCATAATTAGATTGTTATTTTTGGTATAATCAAGTGTTATTGAATTATGAAGATCAAATCAAGACAACCTTCACCACCAAATGTGGAACATTTACATAAAAAAGGATGGTGTTCATCCTAATCAGTGTGAATGTTAATTTTTGGCATGCCATAGACATTGAATTCAAGTATTTGGTTAGTAAGTGTAATGTGATTTATATGGATGATTTAACCATATTTTATAAAAATCAATAAGATCATATGAAAGATTTGAGAATGGTATTGCAGTGATGTAGATAACATAGAATCTAATAGAATATGAAGAAGTACATATTTAGGGTTACTGAAGGAAAGTTGTTAGGCCATGTTATTTCTAAAAATGGTATATCAATAGATATAAATTGACTAGAGGTATTTCTTAATATTTATTTTCCTAGTGGAAAAAAATATCTCAAATAATTATTTAGTAAGATAGTTTTTGTGTGAAAAATCATTTCAAGTTTTACTGAAATAGGGAGACCACTAATAAATATGTTGAATAAGGATTCCAAAATTGAGTAGGCTAAGGAATCACAAGTTTATTTTAAAAAAATATAGAATTTAGTTAAGAAAAATACAATGTTGATAATTCCATAATATGTGCAACCCTTCTATATCTGTTCATTTTCCTCTGAACACTTAAGTCTTTCTATTTCAACTCAAAGAAAATACTATGAAGATAAAATATTTTTGTCATTTATGAGTTATATACTTATAAATGATAAAATTAGGTATTACACCATTTAAAAATAATATTTTAATTTAATTAAATTAGTTAAAACATTTAGGCATTATATTTTATGAAGAAAAGTGTTTGCCATTGTACTTGACCATGATGTGAAAGAAATGTTGATGTTATATGAGTTACGTGAATGGAGATGTAAATGGATGACTATTTTATAAGAATTTAACTTGGAAATATAGATAGTGATAATTTAAATAGGGAAATGTTTTAATAGGATGATGGTTGAATTAGTTTTTTAGATCGTGTGCTAGTGGTATATGGTACAATCCATCACCAATGATGAGTGGTCTCAAGATATATTTCATTAGTTGTTAAATAATGGGTGCCCAAGATATTTGAATTACCCTCAAACAAGATCCTTGGGCCTAAAATTCAACAATTTTATGATCAAATATTGGATTTTTAATAGTAATACTCATGAAGGTATATACTTAATATGTTTGAACAAATTTGAGTTAGCTAAAGTACATAAGGATTTTCAACAAAGGTATGGAACTAGACATAGTTCAAGAAGTGATATAGCTCACCAAATACTCCAAGAAGGTTATTATTGGCCCCATGTTTTTAATGATGCTCATTCCCATGTAAAAATTTACCATTCATGTAAAGTTAAAACACATAGAAAGTGCACCCTTGATATGCCATTCTAGTCGACTATTGAAGTTCATACTTTTTTAAAATGGGGGATCGAATTCATTGGATCCATCAATTTTAATTCATCAACTAGACACAAATTAATTTTGACAAAAACCAATTATTTCACTCACTAGACTGAAACACATGCATTCAATGATTACACCACTAAGGTTGTGATCAACTTCTTTGAGGAGAAAATTATCACCAAGTTTGGAATGCCATTCACTTAGGTATGTGACCATGACCTTGATTTTTCCTCTTTTTAATTTAATAAAAGGGTATATGAAAATAAGGTAATTATTAAATTATCTTCAAATTATTATTTTCAAGGTAATGGTATAGCTGAATCTATGAAAATGAATTTTCTAGATGTGATCAAGAAGAATTTTGACAAGAATCCATGAGATTGGCACAACCTGCTTAAGTTTTTACTTTGGTTTGACATAACTAGGATTAAGCCATCCCTAAGTACTTATCAATACCATTTGATGTATTGTAAAGATCCCATTTTTCCCATGTATTTTAAAATTCCCACCTTGTAGTTCATGAAAGATTACCTTGAAACTGATGACAAGATTGAAGCTCGCCTTTTACATTTTATATAGTTAGAAGGGAATTGAGATACAACATTGTTACACTTTATCAAACATAAAAGAGTTGTCAAACATTGGCTTGTTAAGAGGGCCAAAGTGAAAGCCTTTAGGATCAATGATTGAATTCTCCTTTGGGATAAGGCTCATAAGAAATAATGAAAACATGGTAAGTTTGATGCCCTATGGCTAGGTATCTTCTAAATTTATAAAATCTTGGGCAAGAATGCATTTAGGATCAAGATTATAATAAGTGAGGATGCCCTATTACCTGTAAATAATCACTTCCTCAAACACTATTTCTAAGCATTATTTATCCTTGTGAGGCCTTGTAAATAACTTTAATAATTTCACTATTTTTTTGGCATGTTGCTATAGTTTGGGTTGATTTATGTTGATTTTTCCATTGGTCTATTTAGACTTTTTCCTCTCTCATGAGTTGGCCAATTTTGAATCTTGTGGTGCCTGTTAATCATAGAAATGAAAAGGGGTTTATTGTTAAGTGACATGAAAAGTATAGTTTTGTTTAATTACTCTGGTTATTTTATGATGCATTATTATATTTTCTAGTTTAGTTACAAAGGTTTGGATGGTCACGTGTGTTCTAAATTTATTCATGTTTGGGTGAGTTTTGGGATTTTTTTTGAATTATGAAGATATTCTCTTGAAACATTTAATGAAAACACACATTGATGATGTTTGGGTTTACTTAGATGAAAATGTTGTAGTCAAGATATAGGATAAAATATATTAGATTATACCCCTTAATTGTTATGATAGTCTCCAACCTAGAATTGAGATGTTTGAAAAATGAAAAGAAAAAATAAAAGATTTTTTTTTTTTTAGAAAAACACAATTGTAGGTAACCTTTACCGAGGATAAAGATCCCCGATGGGAAGTAGATCAACATATTGAGTGGGATAAAATATAACTATATAGGGGATATGGATTCTTAGCTGGTAATGAAGCAATGTCTATGAAATTATTTCAGGGAACAATTCATTAGTTGATTATCTAGGTTTTAGTAGCTAGTCTCTAAAAATTTCATGAACTTGAATGAATGAATTTACACATACTATGGTCAAGGTGAATATAATATTTTTTGTTATTGTCATTCCATTATTATCCTCTCAAGAATCTATATGTGTCATGTGTAGTATTTTATTAAGATTATAGATTTATAGACATATTTATTTGTTTTGAAATACTAAAGATATTTTCTATCAGAGTCATCATTTTTTGTTACTTGTATAACATGCCCTTTTTTATTATAAATAATGGTACCTCTTTTTTATTTTAGAGTCTATTATTATTTATTTTGGTCAAGTTAATATCCCCCTCTCTAGTATTCATTTTTGGCATACCTCATTTTCCAATTGGAATTTGGCCTCAAAACCCATCACATTGTGTCAACCACATCATAGTAGTAAATTTTCATATATAACACTTTATGTAAAAATGGACCATGGTAGAATTTATGTCTCCCTTTGATAGTTGGGTATATTTCAAAGTTTGGAATCTATGGGAATCAACATGTTTTTGGTGTGAAACTAGGCCTCAAAAGTCATTTTATTGCATCAACCACATCCAAAAGTTAAAATTTCAAATATAACACTACTTGCGAAAATGTATCTAGGACATTGTTTGACCTCCTTTGGTAAATGGGCCCAAAATATATGTTAATTATAAGTAGGATAGGTAATTTGACTTAACACTAACTAGGTTTAAAAAATTGTGTAGGTTTATAACAAAATTTAGAAAAGCAATTTAGTTAAAACTGGGTTTAGACCCCCGAATTGGTCTTTTGGGTCATTTTAAAATGCTTTTTTTATGTTATTTAGGTTTAAAAACATGACTGGGTACCAAGTCACCATTTTAAAATGTTCATTGTATGTTCTAGAATTTAATAGACTAACCTAATTCCTTGGTCATTTTAGTCAAGGAATAATCCTTGAATATGTGGGGAAACCTCATGACTTTCCCCCATGTTTAATTTTCTAAATATTGAGATTTTGTCTTATTCTTGGAATTCATTGGCTTGAGATAATCTATTTTCACACTCAATATGGGCCTTTCATCTTGACTCATATATTAAATATTTTCAACCACTTCATGAGTGGAATGTTTATTTATATAAGAAACTTAATAAGATTAGATAGGGGTTGGAGGTGTTTTCTGGAAGCACTCATAAAACCTCAGTTTTTTTATTTTTACTTATTTGTTTTTAATTTTATCCTCCTCCAAACATGAGATATGCTACTATGATACCATTTTTTTTAATTCAACTATCTATTTTTAAATCCTATAAGAGTTTTATGTGAAATATTTATAAGATTGGAAGGCTTTGAACAATGAAGTTAATTATCTACACATGTATATGGTGATTTTGATCAAATCTTCTCCTTAGCTGAAATCTCCTCAAAGTTATGCATCATATTCTAGTTGCGGTTTCATGTATACTAGCCAAGCTAAAGATTGATTTTATTTAGATAAATCTAAAACAATAGGTATGTGAGGTATTTATTAGATGAAAAATAAATATTATGTAAATTTTTAACATAATAAAAGTTAATGCATATAAATGAATCGCAATAAAAAGTGATGTCTGATACCTAAGAGAAGGATTGGTACCATGATGTGATGAAATGAAATCACAAATTTGGACTTGAAGAGGTAAGTTTGGTTGAAGTACCACTAGCCAATCTAGACTTGGAACATTAGAAGATAATAGAAAGTCATGCCAGGAACCTCCAGGAAAAATGAGATTCTATGAATCTATGATATGAACCCAATGTTCATCTACAAAAAAAAATATTACTTTCAAAATAAAATTTATATGCATAAAAATCATGAAATGTCAATTCATTTTAAGATCTTATCATCTAACAGTTGAGAAGGAAACTTATAGACTTAAAATAACATTTATATTTGCATTAAAAAGTAAGGAGAAATTGAGGATGAAAGGAATCTTAGGCTATATTATCCCATGTACTACCAGTGAGGTAGAAGAACTAATTAATGCATAAAGTTTGGGATAGTCACACAACTTATTTAGTGTTCTCACTAAACAAATGAGTAGTTATATAAAGGTTGTTCAATATAACATCACAAAATGAATACTTATAAAATGGCATGCAACTATACTCTTAATATTAACCATATGTGAATCTTGTAACTTTTTTCCATGTAATTTTTTTGCATATGCCCATGCATATGCATTCAAATGTGTATGAATTTATACTTAAAGTTTTTTTAAAGTGAGTGCATATGCATGTCATATGCTTCCATAATCTATATCATTTAACTAATATATTTCATGTGTCCAATTTTTTAATTACCTTGAATCTTTGTAACCTGTACTTTATCATAAGATCTAATTTTTGACTTACTTTAGATTTTGAAATTTGTATTTTGAATCTTTAAAATTTGCACTATGTCCCAAATCTAGTTTTTATATTTAGAAAGGCTTGGATTTCTAAGACAAATTGTTGAGGTGAACATAACCCCTATTTCTAAAAATTGGGGACCCATGTGTTAATTTTTACAATTAATACCTTGGTACTAGAAATTCACTTAATCAGAATGTCTTTGGCATGTTTTACACATTATTAAATTTTGAAGATCATCCACCCATTGCTCTGATCAGTCTTCTTTGTTCATGATTTTTATTTAGCTTTGCCTAATGTTGCTAATAGTGTATCTCTATGCTTCAGATCATAGGTTTAATGGAGCCCTCCTTAATGAGATCATGCTTAGGTTTCATAATTATATCTCAATTTGATCTTTTATTAGCCTTTGGTTTGTTAAAAGTCAAGTTGAATCCATGTCTAAGGTTCTTAAAACCCTCATTCATAAACCCTAGCAAAAGTTTCGTTTAGACCCAAATTCAAAATTGGTGGGAAATTTTTTAGCGAGAACATTTTAAATGGTCCATGGATTTAAGACTAATATTTATATTAAGGCTTGGGCATGTTTTTCAGCATGACCCAACCTTAATCTAAAAGTTATGCATTTGGTCCCTTTTACTCCCCAAGCTCCTTTGTCCCCTTTCATTTTGACATGGTCAAAAATTAATGTTTGCGAGGTCATTTTTTTAAACTCCTAACTTTGTATGACTTTATTTCCAAAGCTTAGTCTATAATCTTAGCCCAAAGGCCCCATCCATATTTTAAACCTGAATGAGACCTTATCCCCAAGACTTTATCCTAAGTCTTATTTGACCTGAGCACTATCTTAAGTTGCATGCTTCCTTGCAGGATCTACAACCTACATGCATTCAGATGGAAATGATCAGATGATGCAAGATGGACCAGATGAATCCAAAAAATTATCCTAGAAGAACTAATTAGACCTAACTACTTGGATCATGATCAATGTTTCACACTTACTTATAGGAAGCCAATTGAATGATGCATAATAAGTCAAAATTTCCAAAGGCTTACTATGTTCCATAGGATTTAAATTTGATGTTCTAGTTCCCATCATTTGACATCCATGATGACATAATTGACATCTATGATGCCATCAAATTTAAAATCATGGTGATATATTGCTCGATCTTAATTTTGGCATTCTCAAAACCATCATTTGATGTCTGTGAGGCCATCAAATTTAAACCCCAGTGATATATTGCCTGAGCTTAATTTTGACATTCATAAAAATGTCATTGATATCTATGAGGCCATCATTGACATCTATGAGATTTTAAAATTTCAAACTCATGGCACGATCCCAATTAGATGAATAAACATAACATACTTGGAAGTTTCATGCTTTAATACTAAGACTGGTTTTTAATTCTTTGGAAGCCGTGTTTTGGCTTAAAAATTTGAATGTACATGGGGGATAATTATAAGTAAAACAATATTATATTGAATATTATCATGAGGTTGAATATTTTTTTTTAACATTAAGACTAGACCTTAGTTCAAAACCTTTTTGCTTGGTCTAATATATACATATCCCCATGATCTTGTGAAAGGTTTTATGAGCATATTAGAAAGGTTTGACAAGATATGAGGCCCTATGGTATGAAGCCTAGCTTAAATTATTTATCCCAAGGTTTTCCTTGTATTTATCAATATGATAAAAACCTTAGGTCAAAAACCTTAAGTTAGGTCCTCTTTCTATATGGAGTCCCCCTTTTTCTATGATCTAAACTTAGCCTAAATAATTTGGCCTAAGGTTTATTTCATGTTTGTTAATGTGAAACAAAACCTTAGATAAAAGTATTTAACCTAAGTTCTTTACTTGATCCCAGGCAAACTTAAAGTTCATGTATCTTTACAGGATCAATGGCTCATGCGTAATCAGACCAACATGATCAAATAGAGTGAAACCACTATAGATTATTCAATGGAAGCCCTAAAGGAATATGAGATCACCATGTGGCACATGCATGATAATCATAAGACTAAAAAATATATAGATCTTAAGAAGCCCATGGGATTACCAAGTTTCATAACTATGGAGCCTGATGCAAAGAATAGCCAATGGCATGCGACTATCTAGATTGAGATCAATGATCTGTGTTGATCCATATGGATCATTCTAATGGAGTGAGATCAAATAAATTTTTTAAAAGGAAATAGTAAAGTTTCAAATCATTTATTAACCAAATACCACACAAAGGCCAATTGGAGGCCACATAACAGCCACATCAATGCCACCTAAGCAAAAGTGGATAAAACCCAAGGTTTTGTGGGCTCAAAAAGGCAAAGGTATAAATGCATATGTTTTAATCAAATCTCAGCACCAAGTTCACCTAAGTACTAGTAGATGAAGAAATTAAATCTTAAAAGGACCAACAAAAATCCCTAGCATCTATAGAGGCCTTAATTCGATCCTAGTTTGATCACAACTGAGCTAAAAAGAGTCTAATCACCATCTGAAGAAGTGTAAAGTATCCCTAAAGTTGATTATAGAACGCTTGTGAGTAGATTTTAGACTCATATCCATGACAACATGAAACCAATAGAATAGAGAAGTTATAGAGATATACTTAACTTCAGATGTGGATGGAAGAATCTTTAAGGACACTAAATTGGATGAAGCAACATTGAATACCAAGGATAATAACTAGTCTAAGCTCTTGTGGGCCATTGAAGAGTTACAATAAATCACCAAGGAGGATGAAAAGAATGCCATAGTCCTCTAGAGGTACTATGACATAGTCTCTATCCAAATGGTTAGTCTCCACCACATAGCAGCAAAACCTGAGGTACTTCATTAAATTGATGTTATTACTTCTATTTTTAATGATTGTAGACTTGATTACGATATGATTATCCATGAACCTAATTTTAAGAAAGTTTATTTCATTTCCCCTATGGACTTTGAAAGTTAATATGAACTTCCCATCCCTTAAGTGTATTTTCTCACAATTAAGCAATGGTCTAGCCAAAATAACCTAAAAACTTCCCTAGTCCCATGGCTATATTTAGGAACATATGTATTTTTTGACCCTGTTAGAAGAATACTTATCACCCAATTTAGGGTACGGATTAAAATGATCATGAATTTTCAAAATATATTGTTTGGGGCCCCTTCCACCACTTATGTTAGCAAACTATGGGTCCCTTATGTATAATTCATGGTTGAAAGGGATTCACCCCTCCTATTGGATAATTGATCAGTGTTTGCCTGAAACAATAATTTTTTGCCATAAAGAAGAGGATTGAAAATCACTTCTTTATGATGTCTTAACTTTTGTATTCTATATTGGCCACCACCACCATCCCTAACATTAAAAATTGGTCACCTAAGGAAAGGCAGACAGTCTCCCATTATTATTCTAAATTTCACATATTCAAGTACAAAGACCACATATAATTAATTTTGACTATGTGTATCCAACCTTGTCTGAGGCTATTACAGGGATAACCATGATGAGGGTAAGTCCATTAATAAAAAATTATGTGGAACTCATTGGAGACTTTTGGTTATATCTTGACTGCACTGTGATTAGGATAGAGGGAACCCTATGCCATCCTCTCAATTTGCCAATCTATATGCCCACCAAGCTGGCCAAATAGGATATTGCATACCAATTATTCCATGGAATTGAAAATATATGCAAACAAAAGAGGAAAGGGATACTCCATCCTTTTACCTTGACTATCAATATAATAGTGTTATAGAATTGGGATAATGTGGACACCATCTCCAGGCATAGGGACTCATTAAATTTATATCTTGATGAGTTAAGGTAGTGGGACCCATGAGATAATGTTATGAATCATTTAAAGGCCAAAAAAATTAACATGAATTATGAAAATCCACTTAGTTTTCATCGCACCATGTATTTTCAGGCATATTCATTTTCATAGGTCTTGGAAAAATTGAAGAAGCACAACATCAAGCTCGATAGGTTGAAAAGAGATTAGAATCTAGATGGTGAAATCTGGAAGATGGATCCTTTGTAGTACCATTTGCTACTAGGACCATTTACTAGGCCTCCTCTAGAGCAACCAAAGGCACAAACTGCACAAAGGATAGAAGCATAAATTGTACAAGGTGAAAGAAAAGAAAATCTTGAAGAAAAACTTGGTGAGGGGGTACCCTCTTCTACCTAGCTTAAGAAGCCAGAGTCTCAGATTGAATACATTGACATGATAGCATTTCATCCTGTAGAGATAGTGGAAGATGCCTTGGAGTCACTAGTTAGTGCATATGGGTCTAATCACCCAATGAAAAGGTTCTAGGGGAAAAATAAAGGAATTGATTAGCATTTTGACAGGGGATAAAATCCTTGGTTTAAAGACTATCTGCACATCTCACCTCAACACCATCCTAGTCTTGATTTTGGATAAAATCAATAGCCTGAGTGCATGGTCCAAATCCTTGGGTGAGCCTCATCGAAGATGATAAGGAACTACTGGGAAAAATTGAAAAACTCTTGGGGACCATGATTATGAAGCCTTCAAAGCTCACCTCCATGGGAATCATGGTAGATGATGAATTGAAACACAGAGTCACCTTGGTCATGTAGGAGGTGAGAAATAAGATCCAAGGCAAGTCTAGAGGGGGCAATAATATGATCATGGATATGATCCTATCTATAGAAAAGTAGATAGCTGAGGAAAAAAACATTAAAGAGGCTTTGGAAAGAAATGACATAGACCTGGATAATTTGGTATATCAAGAAGATGAACTCCTCCTTGAGCTTGCTATCAACTTGAATTTAGTTGATGAGCAACATCAAAAGGTGATGAAGTTACTTCAATAGAGCTAGGGTTCTTTATCAACATAGGGTCCACCAATTGGTTAAGGATATTCTCTTTTGAGAAAACATTGTAAATTTTGGAAATGAAATATTATTTTTTAAAGGCACATGCATTTTGTTAACATGTTACCCAAAGGTCAATCTATTTTAGAAATTTTAGTGTATTTTAACAAACTTTGTAGAAAGGACAACTGTCATTCACATTTTTTACACTTGTAAGTTGAGGCAACTGATTGACATGATGCTTTGAGGCCTATAAAAAGATCATTTTCAGTTGTAAAAAGAGAGAGTTTTGAGCTACAAAACTAGTGTAAACTTCAAAGTAATTAATATAAGTAGAGCATTCTGAGTAGATTGTCTCATGTTTGCTTGTGTGAATTGTTATTTAGCTTCTCTCTCAATTGTCTATTCTAGATCTCAAATTTGATTAGTTTTTAAGAATTTTGGATGTGTATCTTTAATATAGGGTCCTAATTTGTGAAAATTATTGATTATCTAAATGTTCTTGCATTTACTTTGTTTTATTTTCTCTGCATAAGGATGTGCATATGCTATTTGATTGCAGTAGTAAATCTTTATAGTAAAGCTAGTTCTTACTTGTATTTCATCATATTATCCTTAGATACTTGCCTGGTGTTTGGTAATATTTGGGTGTATGATATTTAATGTTATACATTGGTTAAATGTATGTCCATTTGGAATTTAAGCTTTGTCATGATGTTTGAGGTAAAGATCAATAGCTTGTTTTCTTTCTGCACTACCCTTCTTTTTTTCTCCTTTTTTTATTTAGATCACTGTAGCTTAAAACCATTATGGATATTCATTTTAGAATAGTATTAGATTATAATTTGATAATAACCCATTGATATCAGTATAAATTATTGCATCTTGTGCAAATATTATTGAGGACCAAGGTGGCTCCCAACCACCAAGTTTTATAAATATTGTGGAGCAGTTTGCTTGCTCTACTGCTATTTCATCACAGGCGATTAGATCACCACAACCTAAAATGCATGATCTAAATTATTTTAATTATAAAATGAGAAGTGTTATTTAAACACTAATAACACTTGCAATACACTTAGATTCATTAATAGACAGAGCTCCACTAGCGCTAGGGGGGCCACAAATCTTTATGAATTTGTAGGATCTTTGCTAGTTTTGGTCTATTTTGATCAAAGATCATGTTATTATTTGAAGATTTGTCTTTATTTTAACATATTTGTGTAAAGATTAGTTGTCTTCATTGTTTTGGACCCATCTATGTGCTTCTTTTAGACAAAGATCAATGTTCTTCAAAAATATGCACATGATTATGGTGAAAATGGATTTAACTTTGCTAATTCAATAGGGTCAAGGTTAGTAATAGGTATTTTGGTTAAGATTCATAGATAATTTGTAAATTTGATGTCATTTGAGCTTGGAACTATAAATATTATTGACATTTACATATTTGGACATATCTTTGAGCTAGTTTAGTTGAACATCTTGGTCCTTTATTTTTATTTATGTGAATATTTGCAAAATTTGCTTAATGCATAAGTTTACCCTTTGTCCTTTGTAAATATTAAATTGAAACATCATATTTCAAACAAAATTCAAATTTCTCAAGCTGGAATTGCCTAGAATCAGAACAAGATCACTTTAGAAACAAGGGAGCTTTTTCTGGAACTAGAGATCCATAGGAAAGATAGGTGAGACAAAGGTAGGCATAGATGTTTAAAGTCTTTTCCAATTTTACCACTCCAGGGTACTCTTGAATTCTATCTTCATCAAGGTATTGCATGGTTAGGTGATTCTTCCATCAAATTACCAGGTGTAGTACATGATCTCCCCCGCAATCTTGAGAAATATTTGCCAATGTTTAGTCTAAATGGTGTTGTAACTGTAGAGGAACACATTAAATCATTCAAAGTTTTATTAAGGTTAAATGTTACCCATGAAGATGTAGCATGTAGGATATTTAGTTTTACCTTTAGGGATGCTACATATGAATGGTTTCTTAATTTACCTAAAAATTACATTACTAGTTGGGATGGTTTTAACATTATTTTTATTTACCAATTTGGCAAGGTTATTAGTTCCTATATCCTATACCAATAATTTATCACCATCAAAAGAGATGCTAGTGAGTATATAAAAGTATTTAATGCCAGGTTTTAAAATATGGATAGTTGGATCAAAGATCCCTACAAACTTGATGATGTTTTGGATTTGGAAATCTATAAGGATGTAGTAGATCCTATGACTTCTGTGTTCCTAAAGAGATCTCTTCTAGTCATAACCACCTTAGCCCATGCCTATTCTGAAGTAGTGATCATTAATGATCAAATGCAACCTTAGGGGAAAATGGCTTACTTTATCCCAAATGTTAATCCACATATGCCCACCTTTAATATATTTCCTAACAACAATCATAATAATCCAGCCCTAAATTAGATCCCAACGTTGAACCAATTACCTTTGAACCATGCTGCCCCTAACCAAAACTTAAGATTCATGAATCATCATATAATTAAGTTTAATTAAAATGATCAAAATGATTTAGTACCAACCTCTAGTGCTAACAAGGTTCATAACTCTAAAACTCCCACAAGTGAGAATGACTTTATTTTAAAATGATCCAAAAGCTTAGCAATTATTTTCTTCAATTACAAAAGTAGGGTAGTCATAATAGTGAAAGATCAGGTAAGAACTTATCATTTAAAATATTTAATAGACCCAACAATATATTTTAGAACGACAATTTTCACAATAATAAGAATAATGAATCATCTATTGATAAGAGGAACATGGACATTAATCTTATTACTGTTACATTAATAGATTATTGTAGAGTTCATCATACTACCAAGCATGGTGAAATAGATGGAATTGAATTATGTAAATATTTTGAATCCTTTTAGGAAGAAATAGACATGTTTGAATTAATTCATAAAAAAGATAAAGGTGTAGGTACATCATGATCTAAGTTTGCTGACCAAGCCTTCATGGTGGATACTTACGACTTCCCCTTCTAAGAAAATAATGAAATTGATGATGTTCCTAAAGAAGTTCATGATTTATAATAGTTAAAAAAGAATACCTACCCTCTAAGGAACAGAGAACAAAGGTATCCTTTGACTACTTCAACTCCAAAAATATTTGGCACTCCTCTAGACACTACATCGGATAATAACCTAGAACCTTCAAAGGGAAGTACTTCTAAACAAATTACTAATGAATTTATTTCTTCAAATAAGATTGGCTACAATATTGTAGAGGATATGAAGAAATAAAATCTAACATCATGCTACATGAATTGACATAGATAACTAAGCAAAGGGATCTATTGCTAGAGTCATTATCTAAGAAGCCTGACAAGCCATCCAAAATTGATAATGCAAATGTTGCTATGTACAAGGCTAAGACAGAGTCCCCACCTTTTTTGCTTATTGTTAGAATGTTTGTTAAGAATTTACATAGTGGCTTGTTGGATTCTAGTGCTTCCACCAAAATTATGCCAATAGATATTTGTAAACAACTTAGCTTGACTCCTATCAAATTTGATAGGGTTGTTACTCAGTTAGATACATCTAGAGTCAAGGTAGTTGGGGAATTGTTAAATGTTTATATGCAGCTAGCCTTTGAACCTAGAGTTCAATACTTTATTGATATCCAAGTTGTTGACATTCCTGATGCTTATGGTTTAATATTGAGTAGGGAATGGTCAAAGGCCTTTAATGGATGATTGTCCACTAATTGCTCATAGTTGTGAGTACCATGAAAGGGGGTACTAAATCAAATCAGAGTGGATAGAGAAGTAAGGATGAAACATATTATCATGTAATAGAATGATGTGAATGAAAAGGTGAAGATAGTCGACTCTGATTTGGGAGTTTTCACTCTTGAAACTACCAAGGTAAGTAATTCCAAACCTTCTCATATTATACCTGGGTTATGAAAGATGCATTTTGATGGGGCTAGATGTAAATTTGGGTCCATAATAGGAATTATCCTAACCAAACCTATTGGTAATATATATCATGCCTCTTATAGACTTCAATTCCCATGCACTAATAACCTTATAGAGTATGAAGCACTGATCTTAGGTTTGAAATTTACCATCAAATATAAAGTTAAAGAATTGCTGGTTCATGGTGACTTAGAATTAGTAGTCAATCAGGTAAGGAGTAGATACCAATGAAAATTGTCATACCTCAAGAGATATGAGTTTAGAGTTTGAGATTTGTTGGATTATTTTGATGATTTCAAAATTACTTCCATCCCTAAGGATGAGAATAATGTTGTTGATGAGCTTACCTCAGTTGTATCCAATCTCATACCAAACCATGACTCTCAAAACTTTAACATTGAATTGGTTCCATGCCCCTCTGTCCTAGATAATGTGAACCATCTACAAGTCTTTAATGATGACTAATAGATCCTAGATTTCATGACTAATTTAGGAGTATTTGAGGCAAATGTCATTGATGATGCTAATGAGAATAATCTCAATGAAGATGGTAGATATGATGGTAATGCCATTTAGCTAAATGACAACAAAATTTGAAAAGGCATGATTGCCTTAGAGAGATTATTTGACTAGGAAAAAGCTAGTTGAGAATACTAGGGTTCCTAAAGTAAGTGGGAATGATTACAAGGTAGTTGATCTTGGATCTTAAGATCAACCTCAGCTAGTTAACCTTGAAATGACATGTACAATCATTGAAGATAAGAAGGCCAAAGACCTTATAAAAAGCTATAAAGATGTAATTGCCTAGTCTTATGATGATTTGAGGATTTTTTATCCAAAATTCATCACTCATACCATACATTTTAAGAAATAATGCAAACCTTTCATACAGAAGTAAAGGCCTGTGAACCCTTTTTTAGAGACCATGAAATTTAAAGAAGTTAAGAAGTTATTAGATACAAAGATTGTATTCCACATTAGGCACTCTACCTGGGTTGCCAATTTGGTCCCAGTTAAAAATAATAATGGTAAAATTATGGTTTACATTGATTTTAGGAACCTCAACAAGTCATCTAAAAAGGACAACTACCCTTTGCCTTCTTTAGATCAAGTTCCACAAAGTGTTTATAGTTCTGCTATGATGTCCTTCCTTTATGGATTTTCAAGGTATAATCATGTACTAGTGAATCAAGAAGACATGATGAAGACTGATTTCACTACCAAATGGGGCATGTTAAGCTACAAAATAATGCCATTTAGATTGATCAATGTAGGATAAATGTTCTAAAGAGCCATAGATCATACTTTCTAGGGTTTGGTAGGTAAATGGATCATTATATACATGGATGATCTAACTATTTTTAAAAAAAAATAGGGAAGACCACATTATGCATTTAAAACAAGTATTTGAAAGGTGCATAAGGTATGGGATTTCCCTTAACCTAAAGAAGATCATCTTTTGTTTTACTAAGGGAAAATTGCTAGGCCATGCCATTACTAAATATGGAATCTCTATAGATATTGAAAGAATAGAAGCTATTTCAAAGATAAAGCCTCCTAATAGTAAGAAAGAGCTAAAATTATTATTTAGTAAAATTAACTTTGTGAAAAAGTTTATTTTTGGTTTTGCAAAAATCATTAAGCTACTGAATGACATGCTGAAAAAAGATGGCCAAATCACTTGGAACAAAAAAAATAAGGACTATAAGGACATCAAGGAGGTAATTGGTGAAGGTCCAGTCCTAATAATTTTAGACTTATCCAAGGATTTATCCCTTTCTCTCCTTTGCTTATGACCATACTATTACTACAGTCTTAACTCAAAAAATTGATGGAAGTAACAGTATAATTACTTTTATGAGCACTAATTTTAATAATGTTGAGTTAAATTATTCCTTGATTGATAAATAAGCATGTGCATTGGTAAAAGAAACAAAAAAGTTTAGGCACTACATTCTTAGGAATAAAGTGTATGCCATCCTACCTGAACCTACTACAAATCTCATGCTAAGTCAGAATGAGCTCGGAGAGTGAAGAGGTAAGTGGATGTTTGTTATCCAATAATATGACATTGAGATGAAAAATACAAGATTGGTAAGGTGCCAAGGTCTAATTTAAATGATTGCCAATTCTAACCCCAAGCTTAATGTCATGTAGGTTGAATAAGAAAATTTTCAATCTAATATGATCCTACATTCACCTACTAATCAATGGTGTTTATCTTGTAGTACTAACCAAGGAGAAGAAGAGAGATCTAATACTCAAAGATAAACATTATTTGATCAAGAATGGAGTGTTATACCAAAATAAATTTAAAGGTGTCTATTTAAGATGCATTTCAAAGAAAGAAGATTCTAAAATAATGAGCACATTTCATGAGAAGCTAGGGAGTGGGCATCCATCTGGAAGAACCCTGACCCAAATTTTTTTGATGGTTGGATACTATTGGCCAACCATATACAGGGATGCTCACAAACATGTGAGTAAATGCCACTCATGCCAAATATTTAGCATAAAGGAGCCAAGAGCAGTAATGTTGTTGCAACTAGTAAAGGTTGATAAACCCTTTACATAATGAGGGTTGGAATTTTTAGAGGTAATCAACCCCAAATCATTAGAAGGTCACAAGTATGTCCTGACAACTACTAAGCATTACACTAGGTGGACTGAGGAAGTGGCCAATAAACAATGTAGAACTAAAGAAGTCACCACCTTTTTAGAAGAGAACGTATGCACAAGATTTAGAAATCTAATTTCACTAGTTTGTGATAATGGATCTGCTTTCACATCTATTGAAATGATAGAGTGGGCATATGATAATAGTATTATTATAATTTTCTCATCCAACCATTACCCTCAAGGTAATGGAGTATCTGAATCTACCAATAAGATCTTGATGAAATCCATAAAGAAGTCTGCAGTAGAAAAACCCAAAAGTTGGCAAAAACTTCTTAAAAATGCCCTTTGGGAAGACATGATAAGGATCAACTAGGCTGTAAATGCATCAAAATTATTATTAGTGTATGTCCAAGATCCCATCTTCTCTATCACTTTCAAATTACCTACATACAATTTCATTCAGGAATATATGGAAGAGGATCAGGAACTTACAAATTCAAGACTGTTGGACATTATCCAAATAGAAGATGCTAGAGAAGAATATTTTGATAATTTTAATAGACAACAAACCATGGTGAAGAGGTGGTTTGATAATAGATCAAAATTAAAGGTGTTTAAATAAGGAGACTTAGTTCTTTTCTGGGACAAGGCATCCAAACCTAAGGGAAAACATAAAAAGTTCACACCTCTGTGGATAGACCCCTATCAAATTACTGACACACTCAAAAATAACACCTTCAAGCTGAAATACCTACAAGGAGCATAATTCACATTGCCCACTAATAGGAAGTATCTCAAGCATTATTTTTCTATTGCTCCTCCTAGGGTTTTCATGGAGTAAATATGTAAGACTAGTTATAGTTAGTGTAGGTAGGATAGTTTAGTTTCCCTTCTGCTCTTTCCTTCTTGTCCCTTGTTTGTACATATGCTTGTGTATATTTATTTTCCTTTATTTTATTTATTTATTTCTTTCTTTTCTTTTTATTTTGTGTTGTTTTTTTGTGTGTTTTGTCTCTTCTAATAAGCCATTTTGGGCAGCCCTTAGCTTGAAGTTCATCTTAAAGTACTTAGAAACTCCATAAGTTTAGAAATGTAGGTATGTATCTTGAGAAAATGTTGACCATGGACCTTAAATATGAGCTTATGTTATATTTTAAAGAAACTAGTAAGGACTAGTAGATGGGCCAACTATTCTATGAAAATTTAAACATTGTTTTGATCTAATCTTTGTTTCAAGAAGAATTACATATGTGGGATGAAATATTGAATTATTAAGGAATAGTCATGCTTGCAATTAACAAACATCCTTACCTAAGACAATGGTTACAACCATAGGTGATTGTCTAAAGATCAAACATTTGACCAAATCCCTAAACCTAGCTAACTTGGTTCCCAACCTTTGCTAGAAAACCTAAAACACCTAAAAATATGAATACAAGCTTATTGATAAATCAAAAGTTTTTCAAGAAAAGGTGATTTTGGTAATCTCCATCGAGGCTATGGACATGTGGCTGGGAGTGGAGTAAGACCATGAGTGGAGTGAAAGGCATCTCTATCAGGGATATGGATGTATCATTGGTAATAAAGCAATTCCCAAACCTTTCTTGAACTAAAGAATGGTTCTTAATGAATATCCAAACATGTTACAAGTCAATTTTAATGGTTAAAGACACAAACCTAGAAGTTGGTTCCTAAATCCCATGGAAAATAATAAGTGGAATCAAAACACACACACAATATGGCTAGGTTTTAATGTTTGATCCTAATTCCATAGATGCAGGGTTTATTTCAAGCATAAACTAATCTTGATAATGGCACCAATCAAGTAGAATAAATAATCTAAATATTTTTATAAACTAGAATCTTTTAATTCTAACATATTATTATGTTTCCCATAAAAGTCGCCATTTGTTGAGGTCAACATACCCCCTATTAATGAAAATTGGGGACCCATGTGTTAAAATATACAATTAATACTTTGGTGCTAGAAACTCACTTAATCAGAAAGTCTTTAGCATGTTTTTTCACATTATTTGCATTTGAAGATCATCCACCCCTTGCTCTGATTAGTCTTCTTTGTTCATGATTTTGATTTAATATTGCCTAATGTTGCTAAAAGTGGATCTCAATGTTTTAGATCATAGGGTTAATGGGGCTCTCCTTAATAAGATCATGTGTGGGTTTCATAATTATATCTCAATTTGATATTTTATTAGCCTTTGGTTTGTTAAAAATCAAGTTAAATCCATACCCAAGCTTCCTGAAACTCTCGGTCATAAACCCTATCACAATTTTATTTTAGACCCAAATTCAAAATTGGTGGGAACAATTTTAGTGGGAGCATTTTAAATGGTCCATCGATTTAAGCTTAATATTTATATTAAGGCTTGGTCATCTTTTTCAACATGACCCAACCTTAATCTAAAAGTTATGCATTTGGTCCCTTTCACTCCTCAAGCTCCTTTTTCCCCTTTCATTTTGACATGATCCAAAATTAATGTCTATGGGGTCTTTTTTATTAAACTCTGATCTTGGTTTGAATTTATTTCCAAATCTTAGTCTATAATATTATCCCTAAGTTCCCATCCATGTTTTTTGACCTGAATGAGACCTTATCCCTAAGACTTTATCCTAAGTCTTATTTGACTCGAGCCCTACCTTAAGTTGCATGCTTCTCTGTAGGATCTAAGGCCTATGTGCATTCAGGCAAAAATGATCGAACAACACACGATAGACCTGATGAATCAAAAAATCTATCCTTCAGGAACCAATTAGAGCCAACTTCTTGGATCATGATCAATGGTTCATGCTTACTTAGAGGAAGCTGATTTAATGACACGTAATAAGTCAAAATTTCCAAAGGCTTACTATGTTTCATAGGATTTAAATTTGATGTTTTCACATCTGTCATTTCTATGAGGCCATCATTGACATTCAAAATGAAGTCAAATTTGAACTCATGGTGATATATTACCCAAGATTAATTTTGACATTCTCATGCCTGTCATTTGATGTCCATAAGGCCATCATTGACATTTATGAGGCTATCAAATTTAAACCCTAATGATATATTACCCAAGCTTAATTCTGATGTTCATGTGAATGTTATTGATGTTTGTGAGGCCATCATTGACATCTACAAGATCATCAAAATTTAAACTCATGGCTCGATACTGCATAGATGAATGAGCATAGCATACTTGGAAGTTTTGTGCTTCAATACTAAGACTAGTTTTTAATTATTTGAAAATTATGTTTTTACTTGAAATTTGAATGTACTTGGTGGAAAGTTATAAGTAATATAGGCTTAGATTGAATATTATCATAAAGTTGAATAATGTGTTTTAAATTAAGACTAGACCTAAGTTGAAAACTTTAGCTTTTTCTTAGTTTGGGAATGGGGTTTCTTCAGGACTAACAATAAAAAACTATCAAACATAGGTTTCATAGGCTATGCACAGCATAGAAGGCCATAATTTTGAAACTATTCAACCCTGAGCTAGGTAGCTATCTGAACCAATACCTAATATACCTATCCTAAGACTTGCAGAGCTCTCTCCTTTTACTCTGAGCATTTGATGGTAGTGAATGAACCCCTAACTCTTCTTAAATAAAAATTTGGGAGATATTTTCCATTGGTTTAAGGAGTAACTGGTTATAAATAATTGGAAACCTAGGTTTGTTGGATGATAGCCCCATCCAACTAGGCAAAGTGATAAAATCAAAGATGCTTTGGTCATGTCATGCCAAAATGCATACTACCTAGGGAGCATATAATAAAAGCTAAGATGTTGACAGGCCAACCCCACCACATGTGCTACTTCTCACTTTATTTGGATTCCCTACTTGAATCATGGAGTAATATGAGCACATGCCCTTGTTAGATTAATTTTTTTATAAAAATTAAACATCATCTCATAGATGTAAATGATAGAGGATAGACCCACTCTACTAGCCAATACAAGACCTTTCCATGGGTCACATGGTGTGATTAGTTGGATCACACTCTAGGATTTGCTTTCATAGTTAAATCATCTATGTCATCGTATTAAAGGGACAATGAAAAAACCTTGAAAGGGCCCATCCATGCTTCCTACTAGGACTTCCATAAGGGCATTTAATGGACATGTCAATGCTTATGTCATCTGAATCTTCATACCTATGATAAGTGTCATGGACATAGTCATCCCATGAGTATGCATGTGATTCATGAAGGTTAGGGATCAATATTTCAATTTTATCAAGGTGCCTAGGATTTACCGCAAGAAATTCATTACTTAATATGGTTCAACATCTTCTAAAAGTTTACAAAATTTTCTTTGAAATGTATATCTATTTTTTTTCTCATGGTTATATATACAATATTTAAAATAAAATTTAAATTTTATTTCATCATATAGGTGATCACCGGTAAATTTGAACAACATATTAGTATCATAAACACCTAATTCTTCATGGATGACAAAAATATTAAACCATGGGCTTAAATTTGTTAGTGCATATTCTTCAAGCCATTGATCCCATGTTAACTTTTCACATTAATCATATGGCATATCAACTGGTCTATCATGAAAGATTCTTGTAAGTAGATTGGTGCTCATACGGATGTAGACTTATCCATAGAAAATTTCCTTTGTTTTGATCAGCTTGAACTCTACAAGTGATAATTGTCCCCCGAGTATCCTGATATTTCTATGATCCATATTGCAGAATCTAGTCCATCTCCTTTCGTTAGCATCAAGAAAGTTCCTATAGGCATTAACTAAGAAATATTTTGATAAAATATTTTTAATAGCAAGCCCAAGAAGTTCTTTGATTTGGGTTTCTATAGGGATAAGAAGCCATTCTTACATTTTTTTTTGGTTGAGTAAGATCTTCTGGAACAATATTGTAATCAAAATTATCAGGTCCTTCATTACCCTAAAACATCAAAACATGATTAGTATAAAACTTATGAGAATATCATTTTGATCCTTCTCTGGACATCAAATCAGCTAAACAATTAGCAGTTCCTTTCTTGTATTGAACATCTAACTCAAAGTTAGAAAACCATATTGCCCATCTAGTCATTATTTGGTTCCCAACTTGCTGGGTGTGGGGTTTTCTAATGATAGATTCAAATTGTAACAAATCTGTCCTCAAGAGGAATTTATTTGAGAGTAAATAGATCCTTAATTTGAACCTGCATAGCTTAGATGATAATAGTTCTTTTTTACTGGAATGGTAATTCTTTTAAGTTGAGTTCCTTGTTCCACTACAGTAATAACCAACTTATTCTCTATCATCTTTAGTTTTCTCTAGAAGCATTCTACCATATGCTTCATCTGAAGCATTTATTTCCAAAATCATTAACCCTTCTCCTAACAGTTTGAGATTTGGTAGTCCTTTAACTTTTTCCTTGATTTTTTTGATTTCTTGTGTCATTTCAGTAGTCCAAGTCTTTTCTTAACCTTTTATATAATATTTTCCTATCTTTGGCCTTATATTTATAGAATGAAGAGCATTAATTTAGAGATCCAAGGAATCTCTGTAATTGGGTTTTGCCTTTTATTTCATCTAGGAATCTTTCTAAAGACTACAAAATATGAGGTTGTAATGCAATATTATTTTGACATATATTTAACCCAAGAAATTCAATCTCTATCTTGACTATCTCCATTTTCTTATCACTTAAAACCAACCCATTCTAGTCACAAAGATAAGAATATTCTTTCAAATGTATAAGATGAATATTTAAATCTTTTGAAATAATGAATATATCATCAATATAGATTGCAAAATGCTTAGCATGGCCAATTATTCCATCCATCCTTTTTTGAAATTGAGAGGGATCATTTTTCAGGCTGAAAGGCATAACCTTCCACTCATAATGCCTATCTAAGACTGGCAAGACAAATGTAGTTTTATAAGTATCTTTAGGTTCTATTACATTTTGCCAAATTCCATTTTTCAAGTCAAACTTAGAAAAAATGCAACATTCCTTCAGCTTGTTGATAAGAATAGTCTTGTTAGGAATTGGATGGTTGATAGGTATAAGCCAATCATTGAGCTTTTTATAATTTATTACAAGTCTCATTTTCCCTCTTTTTTTTTGAGTGTTTATTGACATTCACATAGAATGCAGGAGAAACCTATTCAATATGGATTTTTTGTATCAAATCCTTCTTCAACAATTCTTTGATCTCATCTTCTCTTATTTTAACTTGAGAAGGGGAGAAAGGGATAGTGTTATATTTGATACCTCATGTATGATCAATGCCAGGTTTTACATCAAAAGAAATAGTATGTTTACAATTATTGCAAAACCTTCTAGGATCATTATCACAAAATCCTTTGATCTTTGTTATGAAATTATTCTAGATATCTCTTCTCTTTTCAAAATCTTGTACTATTTTGTAAATCTTCATCTACAGTTTCCTATCTTCTTCTTCATGGGGTCTTGTGGTTAGTCTTACAGTTGCATGGGATTTTCTAGGAATTTGGTGTTCATTACCAAAGAAGCTTAAAGATAAGTATTTTTTATGAACAATATAAGGCATAAATTGATTTAGGAAGTTCATTCCTAAAATAATATCTATTGACATCTTATCAAACATCTATAATTTTGCATATGCCTTAATGCCATTTGCTTCAAGTAGTACCCTAGGAGAAACTTTATTTATATTAGTCTTTGACCCATTGACAATGATAAACTCTAATGAAATATCTTGCCACATGTACCCTAAGATAGCTCCATGCTTTGTAATACTCATATTTGATCTAGTATCGATTAAATAATCTCAGGGCAATAATCCATTGTTTGGATCAATGATGTTTACTGAGATAATGATTTCTTTTTGTTCTCCAGCATAGAAACATCCTTGGTTAGGAGGACATTCTTTAGGGTTGTTTTCCTCTATAGAATCTTTAGAAAATTTTATTAATTCATTAATATCTTGAGAAACAGATTCTATTTTTGATTTTATAGCTCTAAGGATTTCAACAGGAGGCTTTTGTTATCTTATCAAGCTCTTTGTGTTTGGATTCTTAGGCTTAGATTTTTGTTTTCTTTTCCATTCCTATTGTGCATATAACATTGGGTTGTCATAAAAGTCATATAGATAATCTATCAAGAGAAACAATATGTTTACACTTATCCCAAATAGTTTGGATTATACTAAAAAGCCCCAGTTAGCGTGGTGATGATACATAGAATAAAAACCATAGGAGACCAGGTCAATATCAGTCAGATAAAATTTGAGACAATCTCTTTACCCAAAGAATGGGTGACTAGCTATAACAAGTGTATCTATAGGCCACCTAAGAAAAAAACCATGTACACTCCTAGGATAACTTATCTTCCTACAAAAGAAGATTTTAGAAGATATAAAATCAAGAAACCCAACAAGGAGAATGCTCTAAAGAGAGAAAACTCAAAAGGTCTCAGTCCATGTAGAAACCCCCTATAACTAATTTAGAGACCCTCAAAACCATAAGATTCCCAAGCCAAAAATCTGAAGCTTCTGAATCAAATTGGTCAAGATACCATAGTTTTCCTAATGAACACAACTCTTATGTAAACCTAGATAAAAATCATTTTGGAAACCATCTTGATTGTGATTCTTGTATAACTTATACCTAGAGAATGCAAAATGCTTTGTATATTAATATGTTTAAAGAAGACCCAATTGAAGAAAGAAAATATTTTCCAAGAGAAGACGATTTGAAAATCTCAACTACTTTAGAAAAAGAAGAAAATGGGGTAGATGTCAAATACAATGTTATAGAAAATATGGGAAGGTTTCCCCCAAGGCAATTCTATGTAAAATTCATATCTGATGGCCAATTTGCTATGCAACATGACCCAATAGAAGTAGTCGGTAGGGGAAAACATAACTCTACTATAGGAAGGCAACTACACTGGTGTAATTTAGCCTTAACTGAGTTAGGAAAAAATATTGATGAAGTTTATGTGGAAATTGCTCAAATAAGAAGCTTTCTAGATCAAAATATAGGAACACTAGTTAAGAAACCATTGGACCAAACATAGGACCAAGCTCCACTTTTCAATACGAGTGACAGGATTCAAGGTGAGATTAATGTAGCCAAAACTAGCCTGATTAAGTTAAATAAAGGTCAAAATAAACAAATAGTAATGTTAGATGAAGCCACTGGCATAGTAAAACATTTGGAAGAAGTCCTTTTAGAGCAAATGTTAGACCTCTCTCTTGAGACTACTAAGCTTGAAGAAATAAGGGAATATTTAAAGAAGTCGATTATGAAAAATACACATGGCTATCATATTCTTAAAGTTATCCACATAGGAATGGTGGACTATTTAAGTGTTAATACTAGTACAAATTTTCAAACCATAAAAATGGACATTAGCCTTGAACAAATAGAAAAAGTTGTCATAAAAATAAATGATCAGCCCCAAAATCCCCAACCAACATGGTGATGATACTTGGAACAAAAACCATAGGAGACCAAGTCAATATCTTGAAGAAACTATCGGGCTATGCACAACATAGAAGGCCAAATAGTTTTGAAACTATTTGACCCTGAGCTAGGTAGTTGTTTGAACCAACACCTAATAGACCTATCCTAAGACTTGTAGAGCTCAAGGACTTGCAGAGCTCTCTCCTTTTACTTTGAGCATTTGATGATAGTGATTGAACCCAAAACTCTTCTTAAATAAATAATTGGGAGAGCTTTTCCACCATTTCAAGGAATAACCGATTATAAATAACTAGAAACCTAGGTTTGTTGGATGACAACCCATCCAACTAGGCAAAGTGACAAAAGCAAAGATGCTTTGGTTATGTCGTGCCAAAAGGCATACTACTCAGGGAACATCTAATAAAAGATAAGAGGTTGATAGGCTACCCCACCACATGTGCTACTTCTCTCTTTATTGAGATTCTCTACTCGAATAATGGAGTAATATGAGCACATGCCCTTGTCAGATCAGACTTTTTATAAAAATCAAATATCATCTCATAATTATAAATGGTAGAGGACATGCCCATTCTACTAGCCAAGACAAGAACTTTCCATGGGTCACATGGTGTGATTAGCTAGATCACACTCCAAGATTTTCTTTTGCAATTAAATCATCTATGTCACTGTATTAAAGGGAAAACAAAAAAACATTGAAAAATCCCATCTATGCTTGCTACTAGGGACTCCCATAAGGGATTTCAATAAACATGTCAATGCTTATGTCATCTAAATCTTCATACCTATGATAAGCATCATGGACATAGTCATCCCATGAGTATGCATGTGATTCATGAAGGTCAGGGATCAATCTTTCAATTTTATTAGGGTGCCTAGGATTTGCTACAAGAAATTCATTGCTTAATATTGTTTCAACATCTTCTGGAAGTTCACAAAATTTTCTTTGAAATATATATCTAACTTTTTTGTTCTCGTGGTTATATATAAAATCTTTGAAATAAAACATAAATTCTATTTCGTGATAAGGTGATTACTGGTAAATTTAAACATCATATTAGTATCATAAACACCTAATTCTTCATAGATGACAAGAATCTTGAACTAGGGGCTTAAAGTTGTTGGTGCATATTCTTCAAGCCATTGACCCCATGCTAGCTTTTCCCATTGATCATATGGCATATCAACTGGTCTATCATGAAAGCTTCTTGTAAGTAGACTGGTGCTCATACAGATATATACTTCTCCAAAGAAAATTGCCTTTGCTTTATCACCCTGATCTTTGTAAGTGATAATTGTCCCTTGAGTATCCTGATATTTCTATGATCCATATCACAGAGTCTTGTCCATCTCCTTCTATCAGCACCAGGAAAGTTCTTATAGGCATTAAGTAAGAAATATTTTGACAAATATTTTCAATAGCAAGCCCAAGAAGTTCTTTGATTTGGGTTTTTATAGGGATAAGAAGCCATTCTTTCTTTTTCTGATTGAGTAAAATATTCTGGAATAGTATTGTAATCAAAACTATCAGATCCTTCATTACCCTAAAACATCAAAACATGATTAGTACAAAACATATGAGAATACCATTTCAATCCTTCTGTAGACATCGAACCAGATAAACAATTTATAGTTCCTTTCTTGTATTGAACATAAAACTTAAAGTTAGAAAACCATATTGCCCATCTAGTCATTATCTAGTTCCCAACTTGTTGGGTATGGGGTTTTCTAATGATAGATTCAAACTGTAGTAGATCTGTCCTCAAGAGGAATTTCATTAGGAGCAAAATGATCCTTAGTTTGAATATGCATATCTTGGCTACTAATAGTTATTTTTTAGTGGAATGGTAATTCTTTTGAGATGGGTTCCATGGTCCACTGCAATAATATCAGATTTCTTTTCTATCATCTTTAATTTTCTCCAGAAGTATTCCACCATATGCTTCATCTGAAGCATCTATTTCCAAAATCATTAACTCTTCTCCTAGCAGTTTGAGCTTTGGTAGTCCTTTAAATTTTTCCTTGATTCTTTTGATTTCCTGTGTCATTTCAGTAGTCCATGGGCTTGAGTCTTTTCTTAACCTTTTCTGTAATATTTTCCTATCTTTAGCCTGATCTTTATAGAACGGAGATTAGTAATTCATATATCTAAGGAATCTCTATAATTGGGTTTTATCTTTTATTTCATCTAGGAATCTTTCTAAAGACTACAAAATATGATGTTGTAATGTAATCTTATTTTGACATATATTTAACCCAAGAAATTCAATCTTTGTCTTGCCTATATCTATTTTCTTATCACTTAAAACCAACCCATTCTAGTTACAAAGATCAATAATTTCTTTCAAATGTATAAGATGACTATTTAAATCTTTTGAAAGAACTAATATATCATCATTATAGAAATTAAAATGCTTAACATGGCCAAGTATTCCATCCATCCTTTTTTGAAATTTAGAGGGAGCATTTTTTAGGCTGAAAGGCATAACTTTCCACTCATAATGCCTATCTAAGACTGGCAAGACAAATGCAGTTTTATAGGTATCTTTAGGTTCTATTACAATTTTCCAAAATCTGATTTTCAAGTCAAACTTAGAAAAAATGCAACATTCCTTCAGCTGGTTGATAAGAACAGTCTTGCTAGGAATTGGATGCCTGACATGTATAAGCCAATATTTGAGTTTTTTATAATTTATTACCAGTCTCATTTTCCCTTATTTTTGTTCTGAGTCTTTACTCACATAAAATGCAGGAGAAGCCCATTCACTATGGCTTTTCTATATCAAATCCTTCTTCAACAATTCTTTGATCTCTTCTTCTCATATTTTTACTTGAGAAGGGGAGAAAGGGATAGTTTTATATTTGATACCTCAGGTATGATCAATGTCAAGTTTTTGATCAAGAAGAATAGTATGTTTACACTTATCCCAAAACCTTCTGGGATCATTATCACAAAATCCTTTGATCTTTGTTATGATAGTATTTAGGATATCTCCTCTTTTCAAAATCTTTTATTGTACTGTAAATCTTCATCTACAATTTTGTGTCTTCTTCTTCATGGGGTCTTGTGGAAATTCTTACAGTTGCATGGGTTTATCTAGGAATTTGGTGTTCATTACGAAATAAGCTTAAAGATAATTATTTGTTGTGAACATTATAAGGCATAAATTGATTCAAGAAGTTCATTCCTAAAATAATATCTATCGATATCTTATCAAACATCCATAATTTTACATATGCCTTAATGCCATTTGCTTCAAGTATTACTTTAGGAGAAACTGTATGTATAGTAGTCCTTGACCCATTGATAGTGATAAAATATAATGAAGCATCTTGCCATAAGTACTCTGCGATAGCTCCATGCTTTGTAATACTCATATTCTCACTAGTATCGATTAAATAATCTCGGGTCAATAAGCCATTGTTTGGATCAATGATGTTTACTAAGATAATGATTTCTTTTTATTTTCCAACATAGGAACATCCTTGGTTAGGAGGAACTTCTTCAGGGCTATTTTCCTCTATAGAATCTTTAGAAAATTTTATTAATTCTTTAATATCTTAAGAATTAGATTCTTTTTTTTATTTTATAACTTTGAGAATTTCAATAGGAGGCTTTTGGTATCTTATCAGGCTATTTGTGATTGGATTCTTAGGCTTAGCTTTTTGTTTTCTATTCCATTCCTATTGTGCATATAACATTGGGTTGTCATGAAAGTCAACCTATTGCAATGTTTTTCCCTTAGGGTCACCATGCATGCTGTGTAATTGGGTAAGGTCATCTTGATAGATAGGGATGAGATAAAGAGGAAGCTTACGGTTATAGAGTAGATATTCTAGATGTTGCATCTGGGCTTTGGGATCAAATCCAAACATCATATTGTAATAATAGAGTTCAATCTGAGAGTTATCAAAAGAAGATAGTTCTTCAAATTGATTTACTTGATTTTAATTTTCACTAGAATAAATATCATTTTTAGTGGGTATTGAATAGACATCATCATCTGAGTTGAATTCAGAAATAACTTGCATTTCTTCATTAGGAAGTATAGCTCTAATTTGGGCACTTAGTAGTTATATGACCTTCTTGACCACAGATATAACATTTTAAAGGTCATTTTCTTGAGATAGTTCTTTTTGGCTTAACATAAGTTTTTCTTTTAGAGAACCTCCTCTTATATTTGGGCTTGTCTCCATTTTTCCCATTTTCGGGATCTGCCTTTTGCTTTGTGGCATTTACAATGATAATTTTTAGAATCATAATACTTGGTGCACTATATCCACTATGTTTACAGATACTATTACTAATGGTTTTCATTTGCTTTTTAAGAAATTTGGTCAAAACTTTATCCTTACATTGATTGTAAAGATATTATTCTATAGAATGGATAATTGGCCTACATAGGCTATGCACAGCGTAAAAGGCCAAATAGTTATGAAACTATTCAACCCTAAGTTAGGTAGCTATCTGAACCAATACCTAAAAAACCTATCCTAAGACTTGCAGAGCTCAAGGTCTTGTAGAGCTCTCTCCTTTTACTTTGAGCATTCGATGGTAGTGAATGAACCCCAAACTCCTCTTAAATAAAGAATTAGGAGAGATTCTCTACCATTTTAAGGAGTAACCAATTATAAATAAATGGAAACCTAGGTTTATTGGATGACAACCCCATCCAATTAGGCAAAGTGACAAAAGCAAAGATGCTTTTGTCATGTCACGCCAAAAGGCACACTGCCTAGGGAGCATATAATAAAATCTAAGAGGCTGACAGGACACCCCAACCAGATGTGCTACTTCCTTCTTTATTGGGATTCCCTGCTTGAATCATGGAGTAATATGAGCACATAACCCTGTCAGATCAATTTTTTTATAAAATTCAAACATCATCTCATAGTTGTAAATGGTAGAGGACATGCCGACTCTAGTAGCCAATACAAGACCTTTCCATGGGTTACATGGTGTGATTAGCTGGATCACACTCTAGGATTTACTTTCACGGTTAAAACATCTACATCACCATATTAAAGGGATAGTGAACAAACCTTGAAAGGGCCCATCCATGCTTCCTGCTAGGGAATCCCATAAGGGATTTCAACAGACATGTCAATGCTTATGTCATATGAATCTTCATACTTATGATAAGTGTCATGGACATAGTCATCCCATGAGTATGCATGTGATTCATGAAGGTCAGGGATCAATCTTTCAATTTTATCAAGGTGCCTGGTATTTTATGTGAGAAATTGATTGCTTAATACAGTTTCAACATTTTCTAGAATTTCATAAAATTTTCTTTGAAATGTATATGACTTTTTTATTCTTGTGGCTATATATACAATCTTTGATACAAAATTTAAATTCTATTTCATCATACAGGTGATCATTGGTAAATTTGAACAACATATTAGTATCATAAACACCTTATTTTTCATGGATGACAAGAATCTTGAACTATGGCTTAAATTTATTGGTGCATATTATTCAATCCATTGATCCCATGTTAACTTTTCCCATTGATCATATGGCATATCAATTGGTCTATCATGAACGCTTCTTGTAATCACATTGGTGTTCATATGGATATAGGCTTCTCCAAATAAAATTGCCTTTACTTTGATCAACCTGAACTCTACAAGTGATAATTGTCCCTCGATTATTTTGATATTTCTATGACCCATATCACATAATCTATTCCATCTCCTTTCATCAGCATCAAGAAATTTCCTGTAGGCATTAACTAAGAAATATTTTGAAAAAATATTTTCAATAGCAAGCCTAGGAAGTTCTTTGATTTAGGTTTTTACAGGGATAAGAAGCCATTATTTCATTCTTTCCTTTTCTTGTTGAGTAAGATCTTATAAAACAATATCATAATCAAAATCATCAAGTCCTTCATTACCCTGAAACATCAAAACATGATTAATACAAAACATATGAGAATACCATTTCGATCCTTCTCTGGACATCAAATCAGCTAAATAATTAGCAGTTCCTTTCTTATATTGAACATCAAACTCAAAGTTAGAAAACCATATTGCCCATTTAGTCATTATCTGGTTCCCAACTTACTGGGTGTGGGGTTTTCTAATGATAGATTCAAAATGTAATAGATCTATCCTCAAGAGGAATTTCTTTGGGAGCAAAAAGATCCTTAGTTTGAACATGCATAGCTTGGCTGCTAATCGTTATTTTTTAGTGGAATGGTAATTTTTTTGAGCTGGGTTCCATGTTCCACTATAGTAATAATAGACTTATTCTCTATCATCTTTAGTTTTCTCCAAAAGAATTCCATCGTATGCTTGATTTGAAGCATCTATTTCCAAAATCAATAACCCTTCTCCTGGTAGTTTGATTTTTTAGTCTTTTAACATTTTCCTTGATTTTTTTGATTGCTTCATTCGTTAACTACACTAATAAACTCAAAGTGAAGTTTTAAAACTATGGATTCTAATTTTCTCAAACTTAAAAAATTCTCAAAATACTCAAAATAACTTACAATTTGTTTGGTAAAAGTGTTCTCAGTTATCGAATTGGATTGGAACCGTCAATTGACTTTAGACTTCCATTTACCAATTAAACTAGTTTTTATTTTAAATCAAATGTCATAAATTATCAAAATTTAATCTTGACATGATTTTATAATTAAAAAAAATCAAAAACTAAAATAAAAACATGCAATCAAATGAAAAATTACCATCCGACATTGATAACGCAGTTTGGCACTTAATGCCTACGTCTCCGGGTCTGCCCAATAGTGAGGACCATTTCTATTAAATTTGTGCAAAAAATGGCTTACAAATTATTTGAAATTTTACACAACTTCCCTTAGGTCTGATCTCTATCCAAGAACTCCACCTCACTGATATACTCAAGCTCAACCACATGAAATCCTTCCTCAGTCTTCAACCCCTTCTGAATGTGCTTTGGTCCTTCATTCAATCTATTGGTTTAATAATAATAATAATAATAATAATAATAATAATAATAATAATAATAATAATAATAATAATAATAATAATAATATTCTCTTTCAATTAAAAAACTTAATTGAAAGGCTTACCTTCTGTGTGTATAGGTTAGAAATTAGATTAAAATCCACTTGACAAAGCTATCTCCAAGATTAAACTAGCTCTTGGCATCTTAAAATAAAAAAATACATAGTCCTGCGAAGGTTACATTCAAATAAAATTTCGTAGCTTTTATATTGTTTCCCAACCTATAGCTTGGGTGGTCAAGGCATATCCCTTTTACTGGGCAGGTCACAAGTTCAAGTCTCTTCCCTTCCTTTTTGGGTGCTTGGGCTATCTTTTAAATCCCACATTGGTAAATATAAATGTCCCATTGTCCTTTTAATAGGTTGGTAGCTAGCATACATAATATCAATGCCCCATTTTGGTGGGCTCAAGGTGCCATACTTAGCATACATTGGTAGGTGCACCAAGTTTAGCATGGGTTATTAGGTGTTGCACCAATCTTAGCATATACACTAAGCTCCTTGCCCTCTTCTCATGTTCCATGAGGTAGATGGATGTGGAAAACATTTCAGTATCCCAAACTTAGCATTATCTCAAGCTCCTATGATTCGGCATTTCTCACAGATTATGTGGAAAATTGGTTTCTCCCATGTGGCTGGGGCTCACTTGGTAATTTTAAATTATTACCAAGGAATAATTATAATATTTTAAAACATGTAATTTAATCCATACATACTGTAAAAGACAAATATCATCAAAATTTTTGGACTCCCAATGACTTCCACATGTCACCACCTGATTTGACCACTTGGCATGTCCACATTGCACCACATCATCTTACGACACCACATTTTTCCCTGTTGAACTAGAACTTCAGTGGCCTATAACTTTTGCATACAGTGTTTATTTTGCAAACCACAAAAAGTACCAGAAAGCTCTCGATAAGATCTATGTTGTGCAATAGTTTTCGTAATGACTTGTAAACTTTATCCAAATTGATCTTCAGATCATTGCTTGTGTCATTTATTTATTCCATGGGTTTGAGTCTTTTCTTAACCTTTTTTGTAATAATTTTCTATCTTTGGCCTGATCTTCATAGATCAGAGAGCAATAATTTAGAGATCCAAAGAATCTCTGTAATTGGGTTTTGTCTTTTATTTCATTTGGGAATATTTCTAAAGACTAAAAAATATGAGGTTGTAATGCAATATTATTTTGACATATATTTAAACCAATAAATTCTATCTATATCTTGCCTATCTCCATTTTCTTATCACTTAAAACCAACCCATTATGGTTACAAAGATCAACAAATTCTTTCAAATGTATAAGATGAATATTTAAATCTTTTGAAAGAACTAATATATAATGAAAGCTTCTTGTAAGTAGATTGGTGCTCATATGGATATAGACTTCTCCATAAAAAAATACCTTTGCTTTGGTCTGCCTAAACTCTGCAAGTGATAATTGTCCCCTGAGTATCCTGATATTTCTATGATCCATATGACAAAATCTAGTCCATCTCCTTCTGTCAGCATTAGGAAAGTTCTTGTAGGCATTAACTAAGAAATATTTTGACAAAATATTTTCAATAGCAAGCCCAAGAAGCTCTTTGATTCAGGTCTATGTAGGGATAAGAAGCCATTTTTTCATTCTTTCTTTTTCTTGTTGAGTAAGATCTTCTAGAATAGTATCGTAATCAAAATTATCAGGTCCTTCATTACCCTGAAACATTAAAACATGATTAGTATAAAACTTATGAGAATACCATTTTGATCCTTCTTTGGACATCAAATCAGCTAAAAAATTAGTAGTTCCTTTCTTGTATTGAACATCAAACTCAAAGTTAGAAAACCATATTACTCATCTAGTCATTATCTAGTTCCCAACTTGTTGGGTGTGGGGTTTTCTAATGATAGATTCAAAATGTAATAGATCTATCCTCAAGTGGAATTTATTTGGGAGTAAAAAGATCCTTAGTTTGAACATGCATAACTTGGTTTCTAATAGTTATTTTTTAGTGGAATGGTAATTCTCTTGAGTTGGGTTCCATGTTCCACTGCAGTAGTAACATACTTCTTCTCTATCATCTTTAGTTTTCTCCAAAAGTCATTAACCCTTCTCTTGGCAGTTTGAGATTTGGTAGTCCTTTAAATTTTTCCTTGATTCTTTTGATTGCCTGTCATTTCAGTAGTCCATAGGCTTGAGTCTTTTCTTAACCTTTTTTGTAATATTTTCCTATCTTTGGCCTGATCTTTATAGAATGAAGAGTAGTAATTCAGAGATCTAAGGAATCTCTGTAATTAGGTTTTGTATTTTATTTCATTTGGGAATCTTTCTAAAGACTGAAAAATATGAGGTTGTAATGTAATCTTATTTTGACATATATTTAATCTAAGAAATTCAATCTCTATCTTGCCTATCTCCATTTTCTTATCACTTAAAACCAACCCATTTTGTTTACAAATATCAGTAAACTCTTTCAAATGTATAAGATGACTATTTAAATCTTTTGAAATAACTTATATATCATCAATATAGACATCAAAATGCTTAGCATGGCCAAATATTCCATCCATCCTTTTTTGAAATTCAGAGGGAGCATTTTTCAAGCCGAAAGGCATAACCTTCCACTCATAATGCCTATCTAAGACTGGAAAGACAAATGCATTTTTATAATTAGCTTTAGGTTCTATTACAATTTGCCAAAACTAATGTTTCAAGTTAAATTTAGAAAAATTGCAACATTCCTTCAGCTTGTTGATAAGAATAGTCTTGTTAGGAATTGGATGCCTGATAGGTATAAGCCAATCATTGAGCTTTTTATAATTTATTACCAGTCTCATTTTCCCTCTTTTTTATTCTGAGTGTTTATTCACATAGAATGCAGGAGAATCCCATTCACTATGGATTTTATTTATCAAATCCTTCTTCAACAATTCTTTGATATCTTCTTCTCCTATTTTAACTTGAGAAGGGGAGAAAGGGATAGTGTTAGATTTAATACCTTAGGTATGATCAATGCTAGGTTTTAGATCAAGATAAATAGTATGTTTACACTTATACCAAAACCTTCTGGGATCATTATCACAAAGTCCTTTGATCTTTGCTATGATAGTATTTAGGATATCTCTTCTCTTTTCAAAATCTTATATTGTCCAGTAAATCTTCATCTATAGTTTCCTGTCTTATTCTTCATGGGGGATTGTGGTAATTCTTATAGTTGCATGGGTTTTTCTAGGAATTTGGTGTTCATTACCAAAGAATCTTAAAGATAATTATTTGTTATGAATAGTATAAGGCATAAATTGATTCAGGAAGTTCATTCCTAAAATAATATCTGTCAAAATATTATCGAACATCCATAATTTTACATATGCCTTAATGCCATTTGCTTCAAGTAGTACCCTAGGAAATACTTTATTTATAGTAGTCCTTGACCCATTGATAGTGATAAAATCTAATGAAGCACCTTGCCACAATTACTCTGGGATAGCTCCATGCTTTGCAATACTCATATTTCCTCTAGTATCGATTAAATAATCTTAGGTCAATAATCCATTGTTTGGATCAATGATGTTTACTGAGATAATGATTTCTTTTTGTTCTCCAGCATAGAAACATCCTTGGTTAGGAGTAACTTCTTCAGGTCTATTTTACATGATTAAGTCTATAGACACCTTTTTCCAATTACAAAACTTTTGTATGTAGTTATATAGTAATAATTTTAAGAGAGTGTGAATTAGGTGTGCTTAGCGATCCACCATGTGTCATAATCAAAGGAGGTGTATATATGTGTATAAATAGGCATATGAATATATTGGAAACATTATGACTCCTCTATACCTAGGGATGATGTAACATATTTAATTAGATTAATTGATATAGGAATATAATTAATAGCATAAGTTGTAATACCTAAAGTGGTATTATAAGATTGAGGCAATTTATTTTGTTCATCTTTTGCAATGTATATTAATGCATCAATATTATGTGGGTTGGCATTAATATATTAAGTATATTATTTGTCATTAAATTTATTCACTTTATTTTTACTAACTTTATCAATATCAACGGTCATGACAAATCTATCAATAGGGTGTGTAGTGTCTTAAAAGATTAAAAATGTACAATATTTCTTGTTCCTTAGACATAATGGTTTTTGTATCAGAGGAGAAGCATGAATTAATATAGTAATACAAAAATATGAGTCACAAAAAGATTGATCTCACACATTATTCATTTTAGCCTTTTTATTATCCATTTTGAAAATTTAAACTTAAAATCAATAAAATGTGATAAATGAAAAATCTACTACTAACCAAAAGTTGACTATATCAATTGGTGTGACTATGGAAGGTGTGTTTGATTTGTAGGCTCTCACATATATTGATCCTAGACATAAATAGTGTGCAAATCCCAAAGGGAACTAACCACAAATGATTCCACCATCTTGTAGTTACACTATCTTATTTCTATGGTACATTGAGAGTAACTTCCTAGGGTTAACCACTTACTAATGGCTTGAAAAAAAAATGGCTTAAAGGATTCTTATGGTTTGAAATAAAAAATCCAAGACTTTATAATATACCTTAAGGTATGTGGAAACTAAAGTCTGTATATACAAATTTCTAATAAATTGAGTACTAAATAAACATACATCACACCATGCATTGGGTAAGACTAAATACTGTTTTGCCAAGAATGACAACTCCTCTGAGTTTTAAAACTATAGGAAAAAACATAATTGAAAGAAAGAAAATATAATTGAAAGCCAATAAAACATTTTTTTTAAACGAAAATCAGTAATTCAATTTGAAACCCATAGGTCAAAGAGAAATAATAGAGTAGTGCTCAATAATATCTAGTAAAAGATGATCACATTTTTATTTATAGTATGAGAATCATGAATTTAAATAAAAACCTAGAATACAATTTTAAAAATCAAAGCCATGTTTGGAAAAAATGTTTGGATTCACCAATATGTTTTATAGTTTTTTATTTAACAATTATGATTTTTGTTTAATATGGATACAAATTTAAAATATCATAAAGCTACACACACACACACACACACACACACACACACACACACACACACACACACACACACACACACACACACACACACACACACACACACACACACACACACACACACACAATTTACCAATAATTATGATTACAACTTGCTAAATACAAAACTATACTATTGTTGGAAAACACTAAAAATAAATTAACTAAGCTAAGAACTATATTTATGATTGATTATTTATAATTTTTAATAATTAAAATCAACATAAAACATGACTTTGACTGTTCATTATCAAAATAAGAATATGATAAATATTATTGGATATATCTACTCTCCCCAGACAATAGCATAGGTCAACCTTGTCATATTATTGTAAACATTTTTTCATTTATTATGATGAAATAGTCATGGTTTCACATTATTTGAATGTGTATATTGATTGTACTAAGATTTTTCAATTCTTTTGATGCCACGTAGAGATCAATATTTTCCTTCTATTTTCTTTGGAAACCCTGTAGGTTTTTGTGAGAGATAGAAACCTGTAAAAAGAGAGGGGGGTGTAATGGGATGAGCTGACCCAAACCACCCCCTAGATGATTTAATGTTTCCTACATATCTAGATTCTCATAGGAGGGAATCAAGTCATACATAGTTTTCCCTCCTAGACTTAATGTGGAATTGTGTTCCTTGCCTATATTTATGTAGATATCAATATGGATTTGATACCAGATAATGATAATTTTTGACTAGATTTGAGATGCTTTAAAATTATCTTGTGACTACTCCATGTGAATGATCCTAAATTTTAGAAGAATAGGGAACATTTTTTCAATGCACAATAGTTTATAATTGCTCAATTGATATTGCCAATATAGGAATAATGAATGACATTTAATTCATTTATTTTGTCTTTAAAAACATGGGGGAAGACCCAAATAAATATTTGAAATTTGTAAACTAGTCACTAGTTGGTGCGGGGATAAGGTTGATGTACACATAAAAATGTTAATCTGGGAGGACAAGTTTTTGGTAATGAATCTATCTTCATAGGGATGACATGTCCAAGAGAATCATAGATAACTATTTGGAGAATGACAATAGTCTTAGGATGATAAAAAAAGGTTTGATTACTAACGTGGAAATTTACATGTAGTAATGATGATGAACAGAGGGTCAATTATGCATATAGATAAATGACTTAGAGGAGTTATAAATATGAGTCACATATTTGGGCATAAGTTAAGTGATTTAATATTTGTCAACAATTAACATCGTCAAGTACTTGTGACCATATTTATGTGTCTAAAGTTGCATTATTTTTACCTTGATACAAATTAATTTCTTTCCCCTATAAACATATCTACACTTGTGTAGATTTTGAGTGTTATGCACCTCTATGAACATAGGATGACATGGTTAGATGATTAAGAATGAAATGAATGGGGGAAATTCATGTTGAATGTTTCTCTATTTTTTCCCTTCTACATTTAAAAAATGTCTTCCCCTATAAATAGATCAACTCCTATTGTAGAAATTATGAGTGATATTCCCCACTCCCCATCACAAAGACAATTAAAGAAAAAACAAACAAAACAATCTATGTTGTTGTAGCTATATGCCTAAGAATGAGAGGGAAGGGGAAAATTTTCACTTGGTGCTAATCTATTATTTCCCTATTGAAAATAGAAGCCTTATATATTCCACATAAGCCCTACTCTAAATCAATACAATGTTACACTAGGAATATCATTGATAAAATCAATTGATGCAACACTTGGTAAGAACCAAAATTATACAACATTTGAGTTCCAAGATAAAATTATTTCCATTTTAAGGGATGAAATGTCTCAAAATAAATTAGATCAAGTGGAAACCATTACTTCAACCAATGCCCAAGCGAAGATATAAATAATTTAGGTGCACGTCACAGAGGATGAGGAATATGTTAAATATAAACTAAAATACAATCGATAAATTTCAAAATATGGATCAATTGATTGTGCATAATTTAATAAAAATACAAGATATAATGAGAATGACACGTCTAAATTAGTGAGTTTCAATACAAAATATCCAAATATTCACATAGGACAAGTATCATTACATGCATTATCTCAAGCGGGTTTAATACAAGTATATAATGTGAATACAATAAAAAAATTACCCTTGATTTTACCACCAAATTTATATCCATAAAGTACACTTGTCGGCTAAATCTATTAACAAAAAACCATTTTTTTGAAGAGTTCATGTTTTATATTTGAAAACACATTTACTCATGAGAAAGAGATTTTAACTCAACATTGAATTTTTGATAGAGAGTATATGTGTTTATGTTTAAGAAATAAAAATATTTGCATAATTTTATCAATGAACAAAAATTCTTTGTGAATTTTTTTCTAGAAGATAGTAGACAACTTTTGTTTGTAGAAATTTATCAAAAAATTAGTGTTAAATCTCTGTATTTAGCTTTTTGTGTTTATTTTGAGTGATGTGACAAACAAAATTAAATTGAAATGACATATTTATATGGATAATAATGAGAGGAATCAAGTGAATTTATGATAAGATTTACTATTTTGTTTCCCTACTACAAAATAGTATCTTTATCATGAAAATAGATTGACCCTTTCTAAGCATATTATGAGTGATATACCCTCCCAAAAATATGGACGACATGGATAGATGTCTTAGAATGAGAAAAAAAAGATAAAATTTGTCTCTAAGTGTTGGATGTTTATTTCCCTATTACAAACAAATCTACCTTTGTTTAATGTAAATTGTGATTGTAATGCCCTCCCATAAATCTAAGTTAGCATGGTTATATTCCTAAGAATAATAGGAAAGAGTTAAATTTGGTTGGAGTGATAATATGTTATTGTCTTATTGATAACATATATCTTTCTCATTCAAACATATTGTTGTTAATGGATCTTGATAAAACCACTAAGTATATGAGATGAACACATTACAAAGTGTATGATTTTATACTTTATAACTTTTGTATGTATTTAGCCTTGTACGCCTAATCAGGTATTAGAAGAATGTAAAGAGTCTTTCCTTTTGTATTTTGAAAGGATGGAATGTGAAAAGACAATAAAATTGTAAAATACTATAAATATCACTTTGATGTAATAGAACACAATTCAATGCATTGATTGTTATTAATAGAATCATTATGTTATGGTTTTCTCTTATCTTCTTTTATGCATGGCTTATATGCAGTGAGTAATATATTTTACTTTAATTTGTTATATGATGTGATACTAGTTATGGATTATCTTGTACTTATATCTAATTTATTTTCTCTTCAATCTAATCTTATACATCATAGATGTTTTATACTATTGTCATCTCTTATGCACTTGCTATTACTCTCCACTATGTAAGTTATCCCTATAATTGATCATATTCTAGTGTAATTCCAAGAACCTCTATTAACAGTGGTGTTGTGAGCATGGAGCCTATTTGGATGAAATATGTTGAGATGGTTTCTAGGTCAGAGAGATATAGAAAGATGGATAGATGAGAGAATAAAAAATTTTATAGAGGAAAAGTATGAAGATTCAAAAAAAGTACAAAAAAGATTATTCAAAAACACCTCTATGGTGAAATCTATGAAATATTCTGATGTGAATTTATTGTTAGTTATGTGGTTATCTAGATTATAATACTATTATTTTATACCTAGGAGAACATAATTTATAGTTTGGACTAAGGACAAACTAACAATACTACACAACCTAGATATCGATTGGTCTATAGCAGTAGATTATTGGATAAAGACTATGATTGATGGCTATATCAAAGAGTTCATAGTACAAGGATACGCAGATTTTTAGACTACACAAGATCTATTTGTCTAAGGAATTAGAGGGAAGTTTTTAAAGTTACTATCTTTGCTAATCAATATGTTGGTTGTCGAAAAGTCTATGGTGCCTCCTCCATCTAACATAGAGTAGTCACATCGGGCACCATGGGGGTGCATGTGAGAGAAAATGGATGATGAAGAGTTGAGAAAAAGAGATTTTTCATAGATCTCATAAAAAGGAAGGAAAAAAGAATTAGAGCGAGAATAAAATTCTAGGACTCAAAAGGGAACTACAATAATAAAGAAGGTGAAATATGAAAAAACACCTCAAAGTAACTACGAGCAGGATTAGGAGTAGAGAGGAAATTGTTGGAGCTAGAGACATACAAGGAAAAGATGATAGAGAATAGAGGTTACTAAGATAAGATGTGGAAACTAATGAAAGATAAGGGTATGTAAAATATGAGAAAGGTCCTGATGAGAAAGAGAATGATGGAAGTAGTGATGCTGAGGTAGATTAGTTAGGAAGTAGAGGTATATCACATTTAAGGGAGGGTTTTTAGTTAGAACTGGGAAGGAAAGATCTTTGAAAATGTCAAAATTGAAGGTAGTAATATTGTGAGTTCAAGTTAAAAGAAAGAATGGGTTAGAAATAAATTTCATTCATTTCAAAAGTACACATCCCTCAATCCCACTTTATTTATATAAGGTATAAAAATTACAGAGAGAATCTAATTCAAGTTGGTTTGATTACTTTACCGACAAGTTTGGAAGTCTCAATGTAGAAACCAAGTGGTAATTAGAAAGAAATAATTTATAGGAAGCAATATTTAATGTTACTCATAAAAAGAGTGGAATGAAGCAACCTATAGTCAAATTAAACACTATGTAGTTGCTTAACAACACAACAATCAGTGCATAGACACCACCAGTCACCATTGCTAGTATTTAGACATCTACAATCATAATACAATCCTACCAACTACGGTACTTCATGAAGGTAAGTTTCTACCTCTAATGCTATATGATGGGTCTTTAGACCTTGAATAATACTTGGTAAACTATAAAATGAAATGGGTCATAAAAGGGGTAACATATGATGATGTGAATAAATACGAACTAGTAGGGGCTTTGAGAGGATGTGATTTGGAGTTCATTTTCAAAACAAATGTGATGCAGGAGCATCCGCATTTAAATTTGATTTATTATATTTTCCCTCCCATATGCTTTTACTGAGGGGTAATTGTAAAGAAATAAATAAAAGTAAAAAGGTAAGTATGAGCTGTTGAGAAAATCAAGGAATGGTTGAAATGATTTTTCAACCTTAGCATATTGTTGTAATTGAAAACTGTATTTTGTTTTGTCAAAAGCCCAAATTGGGCGCAGAGGTTAGAGAAGAGATTTTTGGTTTATTAAAAGTAAAAAGAACAATCAAAAAAAAAAAAAAAAAAAAGAAGAAAGGAGAGAGGAAGAGTAGTACGTAGAAGAGAGAGGAAAGACCTCTCTTTAAAAGAGAAGTTGCTGTACAGACAGAGGAGGGAGAGAGAATCTCCTTTAAGGAGAGGAGTCCTGAAGGCCATTTGGCCTGTAGTCTGCAATAAAAATATTATGAAGGGAGGCAATGAAAGCCGTTCGCTGGCATCAAAATGTGGCTTTTGAAACCATTGATCTGGATTATATTTTGAACTGTAAGTATCCCTGTTTGTTTCAGAAAGATGGCTGTTGATTGTCATAGTAATGATTTTGCAATAGAGATTTTATTGGTAGCATTCTGGTTGTACGGTATAGAGTTCTGTGTGTGTACTCTTTAGAGCTTAAGGAAACAGATCGCCAATTATAATCCTTGAAGTTATAGTGAAGGTGGATGAATCGGCGTTGGATGTGTTTATCATTGGTTCTGCTCTGTATAATTTCTGCTCTATACTGTTTAGTCATAATTCTTTATTTCCTGAATTAGTCCGGTGATTCCAAGTAGAAACAAATACACTATCTGCCAATCTTTTGGGGAGAACGTGAACAGAAATGAAATTTCACTAGTTGCATGTTATGTGAAGGAGATTAGAACTAGTGGAAAAGACCTAAAAAGTGGACGAGTTGTAGTTTGCATGCAAGATCTCACTCCGGTATTTAAAAGTTATACTAATGTCTCCAGATAACTGAGTAAAGAAAAATAAATGTGGTGATAATAATAAGAATAAGAATACGAAGGTGCAGGTGTGGTGATATTATCGGTCGGAAGAATTGATCGGTGGTCGAAAACAGTATGCACGACATGAAAGAACTATTCTGGATGGATCATTAAAACGTGTAAAGTGCAGACACGATCAAGGGAAAGTGTATAGTTCATTCTTTCAAGAATTACACTAAGCTGAGTCTGTAGCCGCCGAGGAATGATTCTTTCTGTAGCTTTGAATACATGGCTGCTTCGAGGATTCTATGCATGATACCATTGAATGAAGGACTTGAAAGTTAAAATTCCTCCAAGTGTTGACACTAGCAGCACCATCCGTGCACGCGGGAAAGGTAATACTGGACCAAAAAATGGGGTCCTACTGGAGATCTATCCTTTCATATTTATGCGAAGGAGATTCCAGGCATTAAAAAGGGATGGCCTCAATCTCTCGTCCAAAATTTCTATTAGTTATATTGATGCCATACTGTGAACTGTTGTTAAGGTAAGACAATAGAAGGAATTTTAGAATTCTAGATTCCATCCGGCACTCAGTCTGGAGATGTGCTTGTATTGTCTAAGTTAGGAATACCAAAGTTTAGCAGACCATCTATTCATGGGGATCATTTATTTACTGTTGATTTGATCATTCCTACACGGATCAAAAAGAGAGAGAGAGTGAACATTAATTGAAGAACTTGCAAGAATTAGGAATGGGTGACGACACATCAGGATTATGTAATCCCACATGGAGGCACCTCTATACAGGCCCGAAAAGAGTGATCTAAGCCTATTTATAAAGGCTATTATAGCCTTGGTTGGAGGATAAAATATAATGGCTTCATAGCCACATAGTTCAATTCTTGATATGTATTGGGCAGTCCAGAGCCTTTTAAAATGAGCTTTTTATTTTGTTCGACCCAGATATATTTAGGCAGAGGTCTGTATATAAGACCAAACTTGTGAGACATCAAGATAAAGGTGTTAGTCTGAAGAAGATGTTTTGCTAAACAATTGCAAAATCTTTACGTAGTCGGGTTTACAAAACTATGACAGGTTTCTCAAATCCATTTATGATGTAAGTTGAAACATGTATATTTGCACCAATTTTGGTATCAGAGCTTGAAGCTCTTGGGATTTGCTAATTTGTTGCTACAGAATTAAGAAAAGAATGATGTTACAGTTGTGATAGGAATTGGCAAGGATCAGTAGGACAAACATTGGAAGACTCTGCTAAAAAAAAAAAAAAAAGGTATGAGCAACTTTGCTTTTGATATGAGTTTATTTTGTTAAGAAGCAAATAGGTGAAGAGAAAGGCAGCCAAGCCATTGAGGCTTAAGAGGAGAAGAAGCCTAGGAAGGCTTAGTGAAGATCCAAGAGGAAGCTTGGACTGTTTGCCAAAAGACTAAGGTGAAACAGACTTAGGTGAGGTAAAGGATGAAGTTCTGAGAAGAGTGATAGAGGGACTGCCTAAAAGAAGAAGATTCAAAGCAAGGTAAGCTTGGATTTGTAATTTGTGTTTGTTAAAGAGTTGTCTAAAGAGTTGCTGCAGGATTGAGAAGAAGATCAAAAGACTAGGATGCAAAAGGCCTAGGTGAGATCACGTGAATTGTCAAAAGACCAGTCAAAGAGAAAAGGCTTGGGTGAGACAAGGGATCAAGAGACCGAGGTGGAAAAGACTTGGGTGAAGATCTCAGAGATGGAAGCATTGTTGAAGGCACTGCAGAGCAGCAAGGTATATGAGGGCAGCAAGAGGAAAGCAAGCATCAAAGGTATGACTAATGTTGATTTTGATAAAGAAATTGCTAGTTTGAAGAAAGAATTAGCTAAGGTTAAAGATGAGTATGAGTCTTGGATGCAGATGGATAAACAAGCATGGGTATGGCCAATAAAGAAAAGGTTGCAGTGGCCAATAGATCTCCTAGTGAAAAGGAGAAGAAGGCAAAAGAAGATTGCCATGAAGAGGGAAGCCCAAAGAGGCAAGAAGATAAGAAGGTTGCCAAGTGAGCAGCAAGAAGAAGAAGTTGAGAAGAAGGTTCTCATTGAGGAGAACAAGAGAGAAGAGAGACAAGAAGGAATGCCAGGAAGAGCACTTGAGAAGATGAGAATGTCCATTAAGAGGATACTCATGGAGACATTATGGTCTCTTGTTTTTGTATTTAATGTTGTTTTTGAGTGGGTAAATGCAGGTATGAGCAGCCTATTGAAGGTCAAGAGAAGGGCCTTGGAGAGTAAAGAAATTGGCGCAGGAGAAGATACCAAGTGCACAAGTGAATTTGCAGAAGAGAGAAGTAAGTTTGTTGTTGATAAGGGAGATGAAGCTGAATTCCAAGATGCCATTGAATGTCAAGAAGAAGAAAGAGGACAGCCAAGCACAAAGGAAGAAGAAACGATAGACAATCAAGAAGCTATGCAAGACAAAGAACTTATGGAGCAGCCCATTAAGGAGGTAAAGTTGAGTTCAATAATTGATTCTTCTTATAAGCATGAAACTGTTGAAATGCATGTTAGAGAAGCAATTAGAAAGGTAAAGTTTCCAATTAACCATGGGTATGTGATGCCTAAATGGTGGAAGAAGCAAACTCCCAAGCAAGAGGAGGTGCTGGTACAAAAGCATGGATGCAGGATGCCTACATGGCTTAAGAAGAGAAATGGTAAGAAAGAGAAGCAAGTATGGGTGCCTAATAAGGCAAAGAATGAAGATGTGAGTGGTGAGACAGCAACACCAAGAAATCAATGGAGAAAGGTGAAGAATGACACAAGTACATGGCAAGGTAATGATGTTTTTGAATCATTTAATAATCTTTTTATGGAAAATAAAGAATGGAAAGTGGTTGTAAAGACTAATACACAGCAAGGAGAGACTTCCAAAGGAATGGATGATGAGAAAGGGAGAAAGTATGCAGCAGAGCAAACAAGATGGCTTCAAGTAGAGATTGAAGAAAGCAAGAAGACAGAAGGTATGAATACTGCAATTGTTTTTGACGAATATACTGATGTGAATGAAGAAGCTGATTTGTATGAAGAAACTATAAAATGGATGAATGTAATTATAGAGGATGAAAGACGATCTAGTCCTAAGTTTGATATAGGACATGAAGATTTGAATGAGTTTGTGTTGAGTGATGAGATGAAGAGTAAGGCTAGTAAGGAACAAGCAATCCTTCAGATTGATAAGCCCAAGTTCGATGAAGATTGTGAGATAGATAAGATCTCACTAAAGGTAGAGTTGAGAATGATAGAGGAGATGTTTGGTAATGGTGAAGGCAGCATTGGTAAGAATGAAGCAAGAAAAGAGCAAAGCAATGAGACCAAGGCAGTTTTGGTCAAGAAACAAGAGCAGACATGTGAAGACAGCCAAGAGGCTTCATGGCCTCAATGTTTTTCTACTAAGGTTGCTTTTAATGTTTTGAATGCAGGTATGGAAGATGAAAACTTTGGAGACACATATGAAAATGAAACATGGAAGTGGGAGATTGCAACTGAGAAAGAGATGAGGAGAAGAACATACCAGAAGAGGAAGAAAAGCAAGATGAAAGGTAAAGACCAGCAAAGACAAATTCAAGCATTATCATTGACAAGAAGACCATGGAATCCGGGCATACAGTAAAGACTAAAGCATGGGGACAACAGTTCATTTGAACTAAGGTTCAAATCTTTTTTTTCTAGAGGAGGAGTATGATGCAGGAGCATCCGCATTTAAATTCGATTTATTATATTTTCCCTCCCATATGCTTTTACTGAGGGGTAATTGTAAAGAAATAAATAAAAGTAAAAAGGTAAGTATGAGCTGTTGAGAAAATCAAGGAATGGTTGAAATGATTTTTCAACCTTAGCATATTGTTGTAATTGAAAACTGTATTTTGTTTTGTCAAAAGCCCAAATTGGGCGCAGAGGTTAGAGAAGAGATTTTTGGTTTATTAAAAGCAAAAAGAACAATCAAAAAAAAAAAAAAAGAAGAAAGGAGAGAGGAAGTATAGTACGTAGAAGAGAGAGGAAAGACCTCTCTTTAAAAGAGAAGTTGCTGTACAGACAGAGGAGGGAGAGAGAATCTCCTTTAAGGAGAGAAGGAGTCCTGAAGGCCATTTGGCCTGTAGTCTGCAATAAAAATATTATGAAGGGAGGCAATGAAAGCTGTTCGCTGGCATCAAAATGTGGCTTTTGAAACCATTGATCTGGATTATATTTTGAACTGTAAGTATCCCTGTTTGTTTCAGAAAGATGGCTGTTGATTGTCATAGTAATGATTTTGCAATAGAGATTTTATTGGTAGCATTCTGGTTGTACGGTATAGAGTTCTGTGTGTGTACTCTTTAGAGCTTAAGGAAACAGATCGCCAATTATAATCCTTGAAGTTATAGTGAAGGTGGATGAATCGGCGTTGGATGTGTTTATCATTGGTCCTGCTCTGTATAATTTCTGCTCTATACTGTTTAGTCATAATTCTTTATTTCCTGAATTAGTCCGGTGATTCCAAGTAGAAACAAATACACTATCTGCCAATCTTTTGGGGAGAACGTGAACAGAAATGAAATTTCACTAGTTGCATGTTATGTGAAGGAGATTAGAACTAGTGGAAAAGACCTAAAAAGCGGACGAGTTGTAGTTTGCATGCAAGATCTCACTCCGGTATTTAAAAGTTATACTAATGTCTCCAGATAACTGAGTAAAGAAAAATAAATGTGGTGATAATAATAAGAATAAGAATACGAAGGTGCAGGTGTGGTGATATTATCGGTTGGAAGAATTGATCGGTGGTCGAAAACAGTATGCACGACATGAAAGAACTATTCTGGACGGATCATTAAAACATGTAAAGTGCAGACACGATCAAGGAAAAGTGTATAGTTCATTCTTTCAAGAATTACACTAAGCTGAGTCTGTAGCCACCGAGGAATGATTCTTTCTATCGCTTTGAATACACGGCTGCTTCGAGGATTCTATGCGTGATACCATTGAATGAAGGACTTGAAAGTTAAAATTCCTCCAAGTGTTGACACTGGCAGCACCATCCGTGCACGCGGGAAAGGTAATACTGGACCAAAAAAGGGGGTCTTGCTGGAGATCTGTCCTTTCATATTTATGCGAAGGAGATTCCAGGCATTAAAAAGGGATGGCCTCAATCTCTCGTCCAAAATTTCTATTAGTTATATTGATGCCATACTGTGAACTGTTGTTAAGGTAAGACAATAGAAGGAATTCTAGAATTCTAGATTCCATCCGGCACTCAGTCTGGAGATGTGCTTGTATTGTCTAAGTTAGGAATACCAAAGTTTAGGAGACCATCATTTCGTGGGGATCATTTATTTACTGTTGATTTGATCATTCCTACACGGATCAGAAAGAGAGAGAGAGTGAACATTAATTGAAGAACTTGGAAGAATTAGGAATGGGTGACGGCACATCAGGATTATGTAATCCCACATGGAGGCACCTCTATACAGGCCTGAAAAGAGTGATCTAAGCCTATTTATAAAGGCTGTTATAGCCTTGGTTGGAGGATAAAATATAATGGCTTCATAGCCACATAGTTCAATTCCTGATATGTATTGGGCAGTCCAGAGCCTTTTAAAATGAGCTTTTTATTTTGTTCGACCCAGATATATTTAGGCAGAGGTCTGTATATAAGACCGACCTTGTGAGACATCAAGATAAAGGTGTTAGTCTGAAGAAGATGTTTTGCTAAACAATTGCAAAATCTTTACGTAGTCGGGTTTACAAAACTATGACAGGTTTCTCAAATCCATTTATGATGTAAGTTGAAACATGTATATTTGCACCAATTTTGGTATCAGAGCTTGAAGCTCTTGGGATTTGCTAATTTGTTGCTACAGAATTAAGAAAAGAATGATGTTACAGTTGTGATAGGAATTGGCAAGGATCAGTAGGACAAACATTGGAAGACTCTGCTAAAAACAAAAAAAAAAGGTATGAGCAACTTTGCTTTTGATATGAGTTTATTTTGTTAAGAAGCAAATAGGTGAAGAGAAAGGCAGCCAAGCCATTGAGGCTTAAGAGGAGAAGAAGCCTAGGAAGGCTTAGTGAAGATCCAAGAGGAAGCTTGGACTGTTTGCCAAAAGACTAAGGTGAAACAGACTTAGGTGAGGTAAAGGATGAAGTTCTGAGAAGAGTGATAGAGGGACTGCCTAAAAGAAGAAGATTCAAAGCAAGGTAAGCTTGGATTTGTAATTTGTGTTTGTTAAAGAGTTGTCTAAAGAGTTGCTGCAGGGTTGAGAAGAAGATCAAAAGACTAGGATGCAAAAGGCCTAGGTGAGATCACGTGAATTGTCAAAAGACCAGTCAAAGAGAAAAGGCTTGGGTGAGACAAGGGATCAAGAGACCGAGGTGGAAAAGACTTGGGTGAAGATCTCAGAGATGGAAGCATTGTTGAAGGCACTGCAGAGCAGCAAGGTATATGAGGGCAGCAAGAGGAAAGCAAGCATCAAAGGTATGACTAATGTTGATTTTGATAAAGAAATTGCTAGTTTGAAGAAAGAATTAGCTAAGGTTAAAGATGAGTATGAGTCTTGGATGCAGATGGATAAACAAGCATGGGTATGGCCAATAAAGAAAAGGTTGCAGTGGCAAATAGATCTCCTAGTGAAAAGGAGAAGAAGGCAAAAGAAGATTGCCATGAAGAGGGAAGCCCAAAGAGGCAAGAAGATAAGAAGGTTGCCAAGTGAGCAGCAAGAAGAAGAAGTTGAGAAGAAGGTTCTCATTGAGGAGAACAAGAGAGAAGAGAGACAAGAAGGAATGCCAGGAAGAGCACTTGAGAAGATGAGAATGTCCATTAAGAGGATACTCATGGAGACATTATGGTCTCTTGTTTTTGTATTTAATGCTATTTTTGAGTGGGTAAATGCAGGTATGAGCAGCCTATTGAAGGTCAAGAGAAGGGCCTTGGAGAGTAAAGAAATTGGCGCAGGAGAAGATACCAAGTGCACAAGTGAATTTGCAGAAGAGAGAAGTAAGTTTGTTGTTGATAAGGGAGATGAAGCTGAATTCCAAGATGCCATTGAATGTCAAGAAGAAGAAAGAGGACAGCCAAGCACAAAGGAAGAAGAAACGATAGACAATCAAGAAGCTATGCAAGACAAAGAACTTATGGAGCAGCCCATTAAGGAGGTAAAGTTGAGTTCAATAACTGATTCTTCTTATAAGCATGAAACTGTTGAAATGCATGTTAGAGAAGCAATTAGAAAGGTAAAGTTTCCAATTAACCATGGGTATGTGATGCCTAAATGGTGGAAGAAGCAAACTCCCAAGCAAGAGGAGGTGCTGGTACAAAAGCATGGATGCAGGATGCCTACATGGCTTAAGAAGAGAAATGGTAAGAAAGAGAAGCAAGTATGGGTGCCTAATAAGGCAAAGAATGAAGATGTGAGTGGTGAGACAGCAACACCAAGAAATCAATGGAGAAAGGTGAAGAATGACACAAGTACATGGCAAGGTAATGATGTTTTTGAATCATTTAATAATCTTTTTATGGAAAATAAAGAATGGAAAGTGGTTGTAAAGACTAATACACAGCAAGGAGAGACTTCCAAAGGAATGGATGATGAGAAAGGGAGAAAGTATGCAGCAGAGCAAACAAGATGGCTTCAAGTAGAGATTGAAGAAAGCAAGAAGACAGAAGGTATGAATACTGCAATTGTTTTTTACGAATATACTGATGTGAATGAAGAAGCTGATTTGTATGAAGAAACTATAAAATGGATGAATGTAATTATAGAGGATGAAAGACGATCTAGTCCTAAGTTTGATATAGGACATGAAGATTTGAATGAGTTTGTGTTGAGTGATGAGATGAAGAGTAAGGCTAGTAAGGAACAAGCAATCCTTCAGATTGATAAGCCCAAGTTCGATGAAGATTGTGAGATAGATAAGATCTCACTAAAGGTAGAGTTGAGAATGATAGAGGAGCTGTTTGGTAATGGTGAAGGCAGCATTGGTAAGAATGAAGCAAGAAAAGAGCAAAGCAATGAGACCAAGGCAGTTTTGGTCAAGAAACAAGAGCAGACATGTGAAGACAGACAAGAGGCTTCATGGCCTCAATGTTTTTCTACTAAGGTTGCTTTTAATGTTTTGAATGCAGGTATGGAAGATGAAAACTTTGGAGACACATATGAAAATGAAACATGGAAGTGGGAGATTGCAACTGAGAAAGAGATGAGGAGAAGAACATACCAGAAGAGGAAGAAAAGCAAGATGAAAGGTAAAGACCAGCAAAGACAAATTCAAGCATTATCATTGACAAGAAGACCATGGAATCCGGGCATACAGTAAAGACTAAAGCATGGGGACAACAGTTCATTTGAACTAAGGTTCAAATCTTTTTTTTCTAGAGGGGGAGTATGATGCAGGAGCATCCGCATTTAAATTCGATTTATTATATTTTCCCTCCCATATGCTTTTACTGAGGGGTAATTGTAAAGAAATAAATAAAAGTAAAAAGGTAAGTATGAGCTGTTGAGAAAATCAAGGAATGGTTGAAATGATTTTTCAACCTTAGCATATTGTTGTAATTGAAAACTGTATTTTGTTTTGTCAAAAGCCCAAATTGGGCGCAGAGGTTAGAGAAGAGATTTTTGGTTTATTAAAAGCAAAAAGAACAATCAAAAAAAAAAAAAAAAGAAGAAAGGAGAGAGGAAGTATAGTACGTAGAAGAGAGAGGAAAGACCTCTCTTTAAAAGAGAAGTTGCTGTACAGACAGAGGAGGGAGAGAGAATCTCCTTTAAGGAGAGAAGGAGTCCTGAAGGCCATTTGGCCTGTAGTCTGCAATAAAAATATTATGAAGGGAGGCAATGAAAGCTGTTCGCTGGCATCAAAATGTGGCTTTTGAAACCATTGATCTGGATTATATTTTGAACTGTAAGTATCCCTGTTTGTTTCAGAAAGATGGCTGTTGATTGTCATAGTAATGATTTTGCAATAGAGATTTTATTGGTAGCATTCTGGTTGTACGGTATAGAGTTCTGTGTGTGTACTCTTTAGAGCTTAAGGAAACAGATCGCCAATTATAATCCTTGAAGTTATAGTGAAGGTGGATGAATCGGCGTTGGATGTGTTTATCATTGGTCCTGCTCTGTATAATTTCTGCTCTATACTGTTTAGTCATAATTCTTTATTTCCTGAATTAGTCCGGTGATTCCAAGTAGAAACAAATACACTATCTGCCAATCTTTTGGGGAGAACGTGAACAGAAATGAAATTTCACTAGTTGCATGTTATGTGAAGGAGATTAGAACTAGTGGAAAAGACCTAAAAAGCGGACGAGTTGTAGTTTGCATGCAAGATCTCACTCCGGTATTTAAAAGTTATACTAATGTCTCCAGATAACTGAGTAAAGAAAAATAAATGTGGTGATAATAATAAGAATAAGAATACGAAGGTGCAGGTGTGGTGATATTATCGGTTGGAAGAATTGATCGGTGGTCGAAAACAGTATGCACGACATGAAAGAACTATTCTGGACGGATCATTAAAACATGTAAAGTGCAGACACGATCAAGGAAAAGTGTATAGTTCATTCTTTCAAGAATTACACTAAGCTGAGTCTGTAGCCACCGAGGAATGATTCTTTCTATCGCTTTGAATACACGACTGCTTCGAGGATTCTATGCGTGATACCATTGAATGAAGGACTTGAAAGTTAAAATTCCTCCAAGTGTTGACACTGGCAGCACCATCCGTGCACGCGGGAAAGGTAATACTGGACCAAAAAAGGGGGTCTTGCTGGAGATCTGTCCTTTCATATTTATGCGAAGGAGATTCCAGGCATTAAAAAGGGATGGCCTCAATCTCTCGTCCAAAATTTCTATTAGTTATATTGATGCCATACTGTGAACTGTTGTTAAGGTAAGACAATAGAAGGAATTCTAGAATTCTAGATTCCATCCGGCACTCAGTCTGGAGATGTGCTTGTATTGTCTAAGTTAGGAATACCAAAGTTTAGCAGACCATCATTTCGTGGGGATCATTTATTTACTGTTGATTTGATCATTCCTACACGGATCAGAAAGAGAGAGAGAGTGAACATTAATTGAAGAACTTGGAAGAATTAGGAATGGGTGACGGCACATCAGGATTATGTAATCCCACATGGAGGCACCTCTATACAGGCCTGAAAAGAGTGATCTAAGCCTATTTATAAAGGCTGTTATAGCCTTGGTTGGAGGATAAAATATAATGGCTTCATAGCCACATAGTTCAATTCCTGATATGTATTGGGCAGTCCAGAGCCTTTTAAAATGAGCTTTTTATTTTGTTCGACCCAGATATATATAGGCAGAGGTCTGTATATAAGACCGACCCTGTGAGACATCAAGATAAAGGTGTTAGTCTGAAGAAGATGTTTTGCTAAACAATTGCAAAATCTTTACGTAGTCGGGTTTACAAAACTATGACAGGTTTCTCAAATCCATTTATGATGTAAGTTGAAACATGTATATTTGCACCAATTTTGGTATCAGAGCTTGAAGCTCTTGGGATTTGCTAATTTGTTGCTACAGAATTAAGAAAAGAATGATGTTACAGTTGTGATAGGAATTGGCAAGGATCAGCAGGACAAACATTGGAAGACTCTGCTAAAAAAAAAAAAAAATGTATGAGCAACTTTGCTTTTGATATGAGTTTATTTTGTTAAGAAGCAAATAGGTGAAGAGAAAGGCAGCCAAGCCATTGAGGCTTAAGAGGAGAAGAAGCCTATGAAGGCTTAGTGAAGATCCAAGAGGAAGCTTGGAATGTTTGCCAAAAGACTAAGGTGAAACAGACTTAGGTGAGGTAAAGGATGAAGTTCTGAGAAGAGTGATAGAGGGACTGCCTAGAAGAAGAAGATCCAAAGCAAGGTAAGCTTGGATTTGTAATTTGTGTTTGTTAAAGAGTTGTCTAAAGAGTTGCTGTAGGATTGAGAAGAAGATCAAAAGACTAGGATGCAAAAGGCCTAGGTGAGATCACGTGAATTGTCAAAAGACCAGTCAAAGAGAAAAGGCTTGGGTGAGACAAGGGATCAAGAGACCGAGGTGGAAAAGACTTGGGTGAAGATCTCAGAGATGGAAGCATTGTTGAAGGCACTGCAGAGCAGCAAGGTATATGAGGGCAGCAAGAGGAAAGCAAGCATCAAAGGTATGACTAATGTTGATTTTGATAAAGAAATTGCTAGTTTGAAGAAAGAATTAGCTAAGGTTAAAGATGAGTATGAGTCTTGGATGCAGATGGATAAACAAGCATGGGTATGGCCAATAAAGAAAAGGTTGCAGTGGCCAATAGATCTCCTAGTGAAAAGGAGAAGAAGGCAAAAGAAGATTGCCATGAAGAGGGAAGCCCAAAGAGGCAAGAAGATAAGAAGGTTGCCAAGTGAGCAGCAAGAAGAAGAAGTTGAGAAGAAGGTTCTCATTGAGGAGAACAAGAGAGAAGAGAGACAAGAAGGAATGCCAGGAAGAGCACTTGAGAAGATGAGAATGTCCATTAAGAGGATACTCATGGAGACATTATGGTCTCTTGTTTTTGTATTTAATGCTGTTTTTGAGTGGGTAAATGCAGGTATGAGCAGCCTATTGAAGGTCAAGAGAAGGGCCTTGGAGAGTAAAGAAATTGGCGCAGGAGAAGATACCAAGTGCACAAGTGAATTTGCAGAAGAGAGAAGTAAGTTTGTTGTTGATAAGGGAGATGAAGCTGAATTCCAAGATGCCATTGAATGTCAAGAAGAAGAAAGAGGACAGCCAAGCACAAAGGAAGAAGAAACGATAGACAATCAAGAAGCTATGCAAGACAAAGAACTTATGGAGCAGCCCATTAAGGAGGTAAAGTTGAGTTCAATAATTGATTCTTCTTATAAGCATGAAACTGTTGAAATGCATGTTAGAGAAGCAATTAGAAAGGTAAAGTTTCCAATTAACCATGGGTATGTGATGCCTAAATGGTGGAAGAAGCAAACTCCCAAGCAAGAGGAGGTGCTGGTACAAAAGCATGGATGCAGGATGCCTACATGGCTTAAGAAGAGAAATGGTAAGAAAGAGAAGCAAGTATGGGTGCCTAAGAAGGCAAAGAATGAAGATGTGAGTGGTGAGACAGCAACACCAAGAAATCAATGGAGAAAGGTGAAGAATGACACAAGTACATGGCAAGGTAATGATGTTTTTGAATCATTTACTAATCTTTTTATGGAAAATAAAGAATGGAAAGTGGTTGTAAAGACTAATACACAGCAAGGAGAGACTTCCAAAGGAATGGATGATGAGAAAGGGAGAAAGTATGCAGCAGAGCAAACAAGATGGCTTCAAGCAGAGATTGAAGAAAGCAAGAAGACAGAAGGTATGAATACTGCAATTGTTTTTGACGAATATACTGATGTGAATGAAGAAGCTGATTTGTATGAAGAAACTATAAAATGGATGAATGTAATTATAGAGGATGAAAGACGATCTAGTCCTAAGTTTGATATAGGACATGAAGATTTGAATGAGTTTGTGTTGAGTGATGAGATGAAGAGTAAGGCTAGTAAGGAACAAGCAATCCTTCAGATTGATAAGCCCAAGTTCGATTAAGATTGTGAGATAGATAAGATCTCACTAAAGGTAGAGTTGAGAATGATAGAGGAGCTGTTTGGTAATGGTGAAGGCAGCATTGGTAAGAATGAAGCAAGAAAAGAGCAAAGCAATGAGACCAAGGCAGTTTTGGTCAAGAAACAAGAGCAGAAATGTGAAGACAGCCAAGAGGCTTCATGGCCTCAATGTTTTTCTACTAAGGTTGCTTTTAATGTTTTGAATGCAGGTATGGAAGATGAAAACTTTGGAGACACATATGAAAATGAAACATGGAAGTGGGAGATTGCAACTGAGAAAGAGATGAGGAGAAGAACATACCGGAAGAGGAAGAAAAGCAAGATGAAAGGTAAAGACCAGCAAAGACAAACTCAAGCATTATCATTGACAAGAAGACCATGGAATCCGGGCATACAGTAAAGACTAAAGCATGGGGACAACAGTTCATTTGAACTAAGGTTCAAATCTTTTTTTTCTAGAGGGGGAGTATGATGCAGGAGCATCCGCATTTAAATTCGATTTATTATATTTTCCCTCCCATATGCTTTTACTGAGGGGTAATTGTAAAGAAATAAATAAAAGTAAAAAGGTAAGTATGAGCTGTTGAGAAAATCAAGGAATGGTTGAAATGATTTTTCAACCTTAGCATATTGTTGTAATTGAAAACTGTATTTTGTTTTGTCAAAAGCCCAAATTGGGCGCAGAGGTTAGAGAAGAGATTTTTGATTTATTAAAAGCAAAAAGAACAATCAAAAAAAAAAAAAAAAAAAGAAAGGCGAGAGGAAGTATAGTACGTAGAAGAGAGAGGAAAGACCTCTCTTTAAAAGAGAAGTTGCTGTACAGACAGAGGAGGGAGAGAGAATCTCCTTTAAGGAGAGAAGGAGTCCTGAAGGCCATTTGGCCTGTAGTCTGCAATAAAAATATTATGAAGGGAGGCAATGAAAGCTGTTCACTGGCATCAAAATGTGGCTTTTGAAACCATTGATCTGGATTATATTTTGAACTGTAAGTATCCCTGTTTGTTTCAGAAAGATGGCTGTTGATTGTCATAGTAATGATTTTGCAATAGAGATTTTATTGGTAGCATTCTGGTTGTACGGTATAGAGTTCTGTGTGTGTACTCTTTAGAGCTTAAGGAAACAGATCGCCAATTATAATCCTTGAAGTTATAGTGAAGGTGGATGAATCGGTGTTGGATGTGTTTATCATTGGTTCTGCTCTGTATAATTTCTGCTCTATACTGTTTAGTCATAATTCTTTATTTCCTGAATTAGTCCGGTGATTCCAAGTAGAAACAAATACACTATCTGCCAATCTTTTGGGGAGAACGTGAACAGAAATGAAATTTCACTAGTTGCATGTTATGTGAAGGAGATTAGAACTAGTGGAAAAGACCTAAAAAGTGGACGAGTTGTAGTTTGCATGCAAGATCTCACTCCGGTATTTAAAAGTTATACTAATGTCTCCAAATAACTGAGTAAAGAAAAATAAATGTGGTGATAATAATAAGAATAAGAATACGAAGGTGCAGGTGTGGTGATATTATCGGTTAGAAGAATTGATCGGTGGTCGAAAACAGTATGCACGGCGTGAAAGAACTATTCTGGACGGATCATTAAAACGTGTAAAGTGTAGACACGATCAAGGGAAAGTGTATAGTTCATTCTTTCAAGAATTACACTAAGCTGAGTCTGTAGCCGCTGAGGAATGATTCTTTCTGTCGCTTTGAATACACGGCTGCTTTGAGGATTCTATGCATGATACCATTGAATGAAGGACTTGAAAGTTAAAATTCCTCCAAGTGTTGACACTGGCAGCACCATCCGTGCACGCGGGAAAGGTAATACTGGACCAAAAAAGGGGGTCTTGCTGGAGATCTGTCCTTTCATATTTATGCGAAGGAGATTCCAGGCATTAAAAAGGGATGGCCTCAATCTCTCGTCCAAAATTTCTATTAGTTATATTGATGCCATACTGTGAACTGTTGTTAAGGTAAGACAATAGAAGGAATTTTAGAATTCTAGATTCCATCCGGCACTCAGTCTGGAGATGTGCTTGTATTGTCTAAGTTAGGAATACCAAAGTTTAGCAGACCATCTATTCGTGGGGATCATTTATTTACTGTTGATTTGATCATTCCTACACTGATCAGAAAGAGAGAGAGAGTGAACATTAATTGAAGAACTTGCAAGAATTAGGAATGGGTGACGGCACATCAGGATTATGTAATCCCACATGGAGGCACCTCTATATAGGCCTGAAAAGAGTGATCTAAGCCTATTTATAAAGGCTGTTATAGCCTTGGTTGGAGGATAAAATATAATGGCTTCATAGCCACATAGTTCAATTCCTGATATGTATTGGGCAGTCCAGAGCCTTTTAAAATGAGCTTTTTATTTTGTTCAACCCAGATATATTTAGGTAGAGGTCTGTATATAAGACCGACCCTGTGAGACATCAAGATAAAGGTGTTAGTCTGAAGAAGATGTTTTGCTAAACAATTGCAAAATCTTTACGTAGTCGGGTTTACAAAACTATGACAGGTTTCTCAAATCCATTTATGATGTAAGTTGAAACATGTATATTTGCACCAATTTTGGTATCAGAGCTTGAAGCTCTTGGGATTTGCTAATTTTTTGCTACAGAATTAAGAAAAGAATGATGTTACAGTTGTGATAGGAATTGGCAAGGATCAGCAGGACAAACATTGGAAGACTCTGCTAAAAAAAAAAAAAAAAGGTATGAGCAACTTTGCTTTTGATATGAGTTTATTTTGTTAAGAAGCAAATAGGTGAAGAGAAAGGCAGCCAAGCCATTGAGGCTTAAGAGGAGAAGAAGCCTAGGAAGGCTTAGTGAAGATCCAAGAGGAAGCTTGGACTGTTTGCCAAAAGACTAAGGTGAAACAGACTTAGGTGAGGTAAAGGATTAAGTTCTGAGAAGAGTGATAGAGGGACTGCCTAGAAGAAGAAGATCCAAAGCAAGGTAAGCTTGGATTTGTAATTTGTGTTTGTTAAAGAGTTGTCTAAAGAGTTGCTGCAGGATTGAGAAGAAGATCAAAAGACTAGGATGCAAAAGGCCTAGGTGAGATCACGTGAATTGTCAAAAGACCAGTCAAAGAGAAAAGGCTTGGGTGAGACAAGGGATCAAGAGACCGAGGTGGAAAAGACTTGGGTGAAGATCTCAGAGATGGAAGCATTGTTGAAGGCACTGCAGAGCAACAAGGTATATGAGGGCAGCAAGAGGAAAGCAAGCATCAAAGGTATGACTAATGTTGATTTTGATAAAGAAATTGCTAGTTTGAAGAAAGAATTAGCTAAGGTTAAAGATGAGTATGAGTCTTAGATGCAGATGGATAAACAAGCATGGGTATGGCCAATAAAGAAAAGGTTGCAGTGGCCAATAGATCTCCTAGTGAAAAGGAGAAGAAGGCAAAAGAAGATTGCCATGAAGAGGGAAGCCCAAAGAGGCAAGAAGATAAGAAGGTTGCCAAGTGAGCAGCAAGAAGAAGAAGTTGAGAAGAAGGTTCTCATTGAGGAGAACAAGAGAGAAGAGAGACAAGAAGGAATGCCAGGAAGAGCACTTGAGAAGATGAGAATGTCCATTAAGAGGATACTCATGGAGACATTATGGTCTCTTGTTTTTGTATTTAATGCTGTTTTTGAGTGGGTAAATGCAGGTATGAGCAGCCTATTGAAGGTCAAGAGAAGGGCCTTGGAGAGTAAAGAAATTGGCGCAGGAGAAGATACCAAGTGCACAAGTGAATTTGTAGAAGAGAGAATTAAGTTTGTTGTTGATAAGGGAGATGAAGCTGAATTCCAAGATGCCATTGAATGTCAAGAAGAAGAAAGAGGACAGCCAAGCACAAAGGAAGAAGAAACGATAGACAATCAAGAAGCTATGCAAGACAAAGAACTTATGGAGCAGCCCATTAAGGAGGTAAAGTTGAGTTCAATAATTGATTCTTCTTATAAGCATGAAACTGTTGAAATGCATGTTAGAGAAGCAATTAGAAAGGTAAAGTTTCCAATTAACCATGGGTATGTGATGCCTAAATGGTGGAAGAAGCAAACTCCCAAGCAAGAGGAGGTGCTGGTACAAAAGCATGGATGCAGGATGCCTACATGGCTTAAGAAGAGAAATGGTAAGAAAGAGAAGCAAGTATGGGTGCCTAAGAAGGCAAAGAATGAAGATGTGAGTGGTGAGACAACAACACCAAGAAATCAATGGAGAAAGGTGAAGAATGACACAAGTACATGGCAAGGTAATGATGTTTTTGAATCATTTAATAATCTTTTTATGGAAAATAAAGAATGGAAAGTGGTTGTAAAGACTAATACATAGCAAGGAGAGACTTCCAAAGGAATGGATGATGAGAAAGGGAGAAAGTATGCAGCAGAGCAAACAAGATGGCTTCAAGCAGAGATTGAAGAAAGCAAGAAGACAGAAGGTATGAATACTGCAATTGTTTTTGACGAATATACTGATGTGAATGAAGAAGCTGATTTGTATGAAGAAACTATAAAATGGATGAATGTAATTATAGAGGATGAAAGACGATCTAGTCCTAAGTTTGATATAGGACATGAAGATTTGAATGAGTTCGTGTTGAGTGATGAGATGAAGAGTAAGGCTAGTAAGGAACAAGCAATCCTTCAGATTGATAAGCCCAAGTTCGATGAAGATTGTGAGATAGATAAGATCTCACTAAAGGTAGAGTTGAGAATGATAGAGGAGCTGTTTGGTAATGGTGAAGGCAGCATTGGTAAGAATGAAGCAAGAAAAGAGCAAAGCAATGAGACCAAGGCAGTTTTGGTCAAGAAACAAGAGCAGAAATGTGAAGACAGCCAAGAGGCTTCATGGCCTCAATGTTTTTCTACTAAGGTTGCTTTTAATGTTTTGAATGCAGGTATGGAAGATGAAAACTTTGGAGACACATATGAAAATGAAACATGGAAGTGGGAGATTGCAACTGAGAAAGAGATGAGGAGAAGAACATACCAGAAGAGGAAGAAAAGCAAGATGAAAGGTAAAGACCAGCAAAGACAAATTCAAGCATTATCATTGACAAGAAGACCATGGAATCCGGGCATACAGTAAAGACTAAAGCATGGGGACAACAGTTCATTTGAACTAAGGTTCAAATCTTTTTTTTCTAGAGGGGGAGTATGATGCAGGAGCATCCGCATTTAAATTCGATTTATTATATTTTCCCTCCCATATGCTTTTACTGAGGGGTAATTGTAAAGAAATAAATAAAAGTAAAAAGGTAAGTATGAGCTGTTGAGAAAATCAAGGAATGGTTGAAATGATTTTTCAACCTTAGCATATTGTTGTAATTGAAAACTGTATTTTGTTTTGTCAAAAGCCCAAATTGGGCGCAGAGGTTAGAGAAGAGATTTTTGGTTTATTAAAAGCAAAAAGAACAATCAAAAAAAAAAAAAAAGAAGAAGAAAGGAGAGAGGAAGAGTAGTACGTAGAAGAGAGAGGAAAGACCTCTCTTTAAAAGAGAAGTTGCTGTACAGACAGAGGATGGAGAGAGAATCTCCTTTAAGGAGAGAAGGAGTCCTGAAGGCCATTTGGCCTGTAGTCTGCAATAAAAATATTATGAAGGGAGGCAATGAAAGCTGTTCGCTGGCATCAAAATGTGGCTTTTGAAACCATTGATCTGGATTATATTTTGAACTGTAAGTATCCCTGTTTGTTTCAGAAAGATGGCTGTTGATTGTCATAGTAATGATTTTGCAATAGAGATTTTATTGGTAGCATTCTGGTTGTACGGTATAGAGTTCTGTGTGTGTACTCTTTAGAGCTTAAGGAAACAGATCGCCAATTATAATCCTTGAAGTTATAGTGAAGGTGGATGAATCGGCGTTGGATGTGTTTATCATTGGTTCTGCTCTGTATAATTTCTGCTCTATACTGTTTAGTCATAATTCTTTATTTCCTGAATTAGTCCGGTGATTCCAAGTAGAAACAAATACACTATCTGCCAATCTTTTGGGGAGAACGTGAACAGAAATGAAATTTCACTAGTTGCATGTTATGTGAAGGAGATTAGAACTAGTGGAAAAGACCTAAAAAGTGGACGAGTTGTAGTTTGCATGCAAGATCTCACTCCGGTATTTAAAAGTTATACTAATGTCTCCAGATAACTGAGTAAAGAAAAATAAATGTGGTGATAATAATAAGAATAAGAATACGAAGGTGCAGGTGTGGTGATATTATCGGTTGGAAGAATTGATCGGTGGTCGAAAACAGTATGCACGGCATGAAAGAACTATTCTGGACGGATCATTAAAACGTGTAAAGTGCAGACACGATCAAGGGAAAGTGTATAGTTCATTCTTTCAAGAATTACACTAAGCTGAGTCTGTAGCCGCCGAGGAATGATTCTTTTTGTCGCTTTGAATACACGGCTGCTTCGAGGATTCTATGCATGATACCATTGAATGAAGGACTTGAAAGTTAAAATTCCTCCAAGTGTTGACACTGGCAGCACCATCCGTGCGCGCGGGAAAGGTAATACTGGACCAAAAAAGGGGGTTTTGCTGGAGATCTGTCCTTTCATATTTATGCAAAGGAGATTCCAGTCATTAAAAAGGGATGGCCTCAATCTCTCGTCTAAAATTTCTATTAGTTATATTGATGCCATACTGTGAACTGTTGTTAAGGTAAGACAATAGAAGGAATTTTAGAATTCTAGATTCCATCCGGCACTCAGTCTGGAGATGTGCTTGTATTGTCTAAGTTAGGAATACCAAAGTTTAGCAGACCATCTATTCGTGGGGATCATTTATTTACTGTTGATTTGATCATTCCTACACGGATCAGAAAGAGAGAGAGAGTGAACATTAATTGAAGAACTTGCAAGAATTAGGAATGGGTGACGGCACATCAGGATTATGTAATCCCACATGGAGGCACCTCTATACAGGCCTGAAAAGAGTGATCTAAGCCTATTTATAAAGGCTGTTATAGCCTTGGTTGGAGGATAAAATATAATGGCTTCATAGCCACGTAGTTCAATTCCTGATATGTATTGGGCAATCCAGAGCCTTTTAAAATGAGCTTTTTATTTTGTTCGACCCAGATATATTTAGGTAGAGGTCTGTATATAAGACTGACCCTGTGAGACATCAAGATAAAGGTGTTAGTCTGAAGAAGATGTTTTGCTAAACAATTGCAAAATCTTTACGTAGTTGGGTTTACAAAACTATGACAGGTTTCTCAAATCCATTTATGATGTAAGTTGAAACATGTATATTTGCACCAAAATGTAAATTCCCTTGATTTAATACAAGTTAAAGATTTTCTAGTATTAGAATTTAAAGTAAAAAAATGTTCCAGTCAAGTGATTCATGACCTCAAGGATATTTAACAAAAATCTGGAGAAACGGTTGGAGAATATGATCACAGGTTATTTGATGTGATGAAAAAAAATATTTTATTTTATAAGATAAAGAAAAGGTTGCTTGGTTCATAGAGGCTTAAGATAAATAATAAGGTTTGTTATTGTGCAAACCTAGTTCTCCACCAAGGATGATTCTCAGTCTACTTCTATAAGAGTTGAACAAATAAAAGATTATGCAAATCTTCCATCGACGGGATCAAAAGTAGAAGCTAAATTATATATTTTTATGAGGAGGATAAATGAGATGCATGAAAATTATAAGCCTAAATTAGGGTCATGGTCCATATAGTGTGGCTATGAGGCACATCATAAAAATGGCTATCCAATAATAAAAATAAAATTTTATGAAATTTGTAGGGCAATTGGACATCCTATGTCTAAATGCCATATTCTCCAATAATATATCCAAAAGTCACATAACATATACTGTAAATTTTTTAAATATAGAAATCATGATGAGATAAGCTACTAATCTTTGTCAGAATTAAATCAAGATATAATGAAGAACATATTTGCATTTATAGCCCAAGAAATACCCACTATAAAGCAATCAATTCAAGTACTAGATGTGGAGAGACAAATGCAACTCAAGATAGTCTGTGATGGGTGCCTTCATCACTACAATATCATATGACTTCATCACCAAAATACCATCTATAGGGCCTATCAAGGTAAAATAATATGTCATCTACCTCGTATCAATATTATGGTCAGTCTATGCAACCCTAGAACAACACAAATCTTTAGTATTAGAAAATTTTAATGGGATAAGTATCCTAATCCTAAAATAAGAAATATTTTAATGTATCAATATGCATAGGTATTATAGTAAATATAATAGAAAAAAGTCTTCAATGATGATAACACTTCTATTGATGCTTAAATGTATGGAAAAATTGTTTGGATAAAGTGGCAAGAAGGCATTATAAACACTCAGAGGGATCTAATGAAACTACTCAATACACTATGAAATGAGTATCTATTCCATAAGGTCACTAATCTCCTACATAATCTTCTAGAGTGTGTGTAGCGAGGATAAATGAAGGCCAATAAAGTAGTTTGGTATGTCAAGACCAAAAAACCTTGGGATGTGGATTCATAAATTGATATTGATTTGGTTGGATATGAAATCCTAAATGTAGTATTTGACATTGGGAGTATAGTCAATATGATTCCACATTCAACATGGGAAGCCATTGATTGAACAAATCTGAGATACAATCTAGTAACATTGAGCTTAGCAGATTATGACAGAGTCAAACATATTGGCTGGCTAAAAGATGTTGAAATTAAAGTGGCTGAGTTTAGCTTGTGAGAAGATTTTGTGGTCATCAACATGAATATGATAAAGACCTATTATCATAACTTAATTGATAATAAATTAAACTTTTATGGCAAAATGACTATTAACACTATGCACAATCAATTAGAAACACATTAAAAAATTAAAATAATAGTCATACCTTTAAATCTGAACAAAATCCATAAACATTCCAAAAGTGCTAAATTCTCCTTATGATTATGAGAAAAATAGTTGGTTTGAAGTGGGAATAAATGAAATATAAAATGGGATACAAATTTTATAATGTCAAAAGTGGAAACCCAATATTATGCAATAAAAACTAGTGTTTAAATCTATTATAACAAAGTCTCTAGTTAGGCAGGTTCACATTCAAAGATTGTGTTTCTCCAATGTTTTCATTGAAAAGATATGAGGTATACTTTTTGTATAATAATATTGAAACTATGATGGATTATACTGAACCAATCTTAGAAATAATTCTACCCTGGGATTTTGTATCATCCATAAGTGGTGACTTAGATGTGTACAACATGAATTGTGACCTCTGTGCATGGTGTTCACCATATAATGAAAAATAACTCAATATATTATGATAAATAATATCTATCCATTCATATTGATGCTTGAACACTATGTACTAGAGGTGGAACAATGAGTCAACACACTCAACTATGCACTAAAAGGAAATGCTATGACATGGTGGGCTATACACAAAAATTCAAAAGTGCATTAGGAGGATGCCTATTAAATATTACATGCAAGGTTTAAAATACTAGTTAATATTAAATTATAATGACCTTTATTTCAAGAGGGTCAATGTCTATAAATGAACATATATCAATGCGTAAATATATGGACCACAGAAGGAGTAGAGCTATGATACTGGACACACACATTCAATCATACCCTTGCACCTCTACCAACAACATGGTATATGAATCAAGAGTGTAAAATGGAAACTAAACATTGGGCACAACTTCATCAAGATTTTATTCAAACCTTTATGTTTGAAGATGATAACCCATTAATATATAATGCATTTTAGAAAATTAAATCTTTTTTTATGTCATGGACGCACAAAAGATTTAACAAATGTTTTTAAATCATCCTCTGATCAGGAAGCTGCATAGCACTTATATATTGAACTAGGTAATTACAAATCTAACCAAAAATAAAAACTCTAGGTTAAACCATGTAATAGAATAAACAATGATTTGATAGAATCTAGTGATAATGACAATGATGGAGATCTTGATGTAGAAGGGTTTTTTGAGCCACAATGTTAAGAGGAGTCCAAACTAGTACAAAGTGTAGATCAAATAAAGGAGGATAAAATGCATAATAATTACATTATACAATGTGAAGTCAAACATATTTTTCAAGATATTATGCCTAGTGGATTAAGAAAGTTATATCAAGAACTATTGCAAAAGACTCAAGGAAATATTGGGACAGAAGTGGCCCCTAAGATTTCTAAAATGGGAGATTACTGGGGATAAAAGAAAATCTCTGAGGCCCTAAAATGGGTAAAATATTATCAAGACATGTTCTCAATAAAATTATTGGAGGTAAAAGGCATAGATCTATCTTTGGGATAAATGCATATAGAGTTAAAATAATGTATATGTGCTAACAAAATATGGCCCTATAGGCTCTATACTAATATGAAGACTTAAGTAAAGGTTGAACTAGGCTGAATGCAAGAAGCTAGAATGATTTATCCAGTCAAAAAGGTAGAGTGAGTGAATTCCATGGTTGTTCAACCTAAAAAAATAAGAGGAATTTAGGGGTGTGGAGATTACCGTTCAGTCAATGATGCTTGTGTTAATGATCCATATCCTAATAATTTTATAGATAAAGTACTTGAATCCATGGATAGACATGTGGCATATTCTTTTATAGATGGTTTCATTGGATATCACTATATTCTTATCGATAAAAAGGATTAGGCCAAGACCACCTTCATTACTAAATGGGGATTGTTTGCATACAAGGTAATACCATTTGGGTTAAATAATGCAAATACTGTATTTTATAGAGCTATGGTAAATGCATTCAAAGACTTCATTTGTGATTTCTTGGAAGTCTATCTAGATGATTGGTCAGTATTCTCTTTGTTTAAATAACACTTATCAAAACTAAAATTGATGCTAGAGTAATGTCAGGATTTGTGCATCACCTTAAATTTAAAAAAGTGTATATTATTTACACCTTTTAGTGTCTTGCTAGGTCATGTTGTGTGTAACGATATAATTTTGGTCAAAATAGCTAAAATTACTAGTATAGTAGGAATGCCACCTTCTACCAAATCAACTAAAATTCACATCTTTTTTGTCATACTAGATATTATAGGAAGTTTATAAAAGGGTATGCAACTATATCAACGTTTATAGAGAATCTACAGTGCAAGGATACCAAATTTGAATAAACACCAGAATGTCAAAAAAAATTAATTGAGTTAAAGGAAAGGTTGTTAATATCACTCATCTTAGTATTTCTTGACTAGAAGAAGCCATTCAATGTACACATGGATGCTTCTAGCATTGTAGTTGGAGTTGTCTTAGTGCATCAAGGTGAAGGTAAGTTGGAATGCCTCATACATTTTTATAGTAGGAAACTATCATCTATGCAAACTAATTACATGACCATAGGTATAGAAGCACTAGCCATGGTGTTTGCATTTTAAAAATTCATGCATTACTTATTGGCTACTCCTTTTGAGTTCTTCATGGTTCACCAAGCGTTGTGATACCTGGTTAATAAACCAATGCTAGGAGGACATATATCAAGGTGGTTGCTTTTCTTTCAAGAATTTCAATCCTGGATTAATGTTAAGATAGGATGGGAGAATGTGGGACCAGATCATCTAATCCAAATTCGTAATGGGGAGGAATTAGAGTAACTTGAAGATGAATCCGCTGATGCACATTTATTTAGAATTTCTATAGTTCTTGATAACATGGAAGACATTGAAAGTTTCTTGGAACAAGGGATTTTTTATTCACATTACATATAGAGGGATAAAAAATAGATTGTTACTAGAGCCATACCATATACCCTCATTAATGGTTATTGTATAAGCTTGGCAAATATGATGTATTGTATTCACAGGGTAGCTCTAGAGCATGAGCAACTACAGATTATATAAGAGGATCATCAAGGGATTATAGGAGGTAATTATTTAGGAGAAGACATTGTGATAAACATGATTTAGAGTTGTCTTTGGTAGTCTATGTGATTTCAAGATGTGTGCAGAGTTGCTAAACACTGTGACATCTATCAAAGAATGGGCAAGCACAACCAATGAGATGAAATGCCTTTGGTACCTATGATTCTAGAATAACCTTTTGAGAAATGGGGAATTCATTTTGTTTGTTTTATAAATCCCCCAAGTAAATATAATCATGCCATATACATTATCACTATGATTGACTATTTCATGAAATGGGTGGAAATTACTACCACTCTAAGCTGCGTGTGAAGGATGTTTCTAAATTTTTATATGAAAACATTATCATGAGGTTTTGATGTATAGTTAAGATATTAAGTGATAGAGTCACACACTTGCTTAATAATAATATTAACATTCTCACTAAAGAGTTTATGATATTGCAATATATAAGTACATCTTTCCACCTATACGCCAATGGACAGGCAAAAACATCCAATAATGTTTTGGACAAGATGTTAACAAAATTTTGAAATGTTCAGAGAGATGATTGGGAGGATAAAATTAATTTAATTATATGGGCCTATCAAACACATTATAATATAGATACTGAGTTTATTCAATCTCAATCAGTATATGGCCTTGAGACAGTAATACCTATGAAATATATTGTGCCTAGTTTACGTATTACAATGATCATGAGTTTAGGAGATTAGGATTCATTAAGGGAACAAATGATGGATTTAAATAGGATGGAATAAAATTTATTAAGATAATAGTGGATGCAATATATCAACAAACAAAGTCAAATATCATGGCATGATCGTAACATGTGGTCTAAGCAATTTTACCTAGACCAAACAATATTGCTTTACGAGAACAGATTTAAAGAATTCCCTAGAATGATGTGCATAATATGGAAAATACCCTACATCATACATGAAGTATCACCATAGGTTACCATAGGGATAAAATATTTTTAGGGAAATATATTACGAAGATGAATAAATGGTTGTAGGCTTAAGTCATATCATCTTTAATCTCTATCATTATGCTAAAAACATTGAGTGGGTGATGAGTATCACAATATAGTTAGGATTTCATTTAATGTTGGTTTTTTAATATTTTTTATTATGTTAGAATGTTTGTGTAGTGTGTTCATTACTATGCAACACATCTTACCTACCAAAAACTAGTTATCATTATAGGATGCAATCACATTATGAAGGTAGCTCATCAAAGACAACTAGCCATAACTACACTGAGCATTGTAATTAAGTATAGGAAGGTGGTAACAAGATGGATATAATGGTTGGAAGAATAAATATCAAGATAAACCTTTAATGATGTAACATTTCAAAAGATTGCATTAGTTTTCAAGTAGATTTGCTAATAAAATGACAAATGGATTCATAAAACAAATTGATTAGTCGAAAGGACAACTACTCACCTACAATAACTACCAATAAATAAATTAAAGATCCTAGGAACCAAAAATCCCTATCAAGGTTATTTATAACATCTAATATTAATTAGAATGGGAACATTCATGTGTACGCAGTCATTACATTCAAAGGAGGCAGTGACATTAAATTGGGTACTAAACAACTATAAAAGAGAAGGGTATGGTTAATGATCAAAAATTATAACCTTCATTAAACAAGAGACTTCTATGATCGGTCATTCAAATATCTATTCACAAACATATTTCAAAGAAAAGCATAATTACTCAAAATAATCATTCAACCCAGACTATTCATCAAGCCATGAACATAGGTTGGCTATTGATTCCATTATCAAATGACCAAAAAAAGGAAATGAGAATTGGGTTAGGGATTCAAAATGTTAAATACAATGAACTAAAACCATTTGACTTCATAGATATAACAAAAACTACTCTATTTACCCAAGATGCTCAAGGAACAACATGAGCAGGAACCATAAGACTAGAACATCAACTACGTGGATCTAACATGAAATAGTTACTTAAGCAACCTAAATTTTGGGAGTTAGGTGAAGTTGTGATGAATTTTATGAGCCAATATAATTATGGATCTATTCATTTATCTCAAGATGTTAAAATCTGGATTAATGTGCACACCATGTCATAAGAAACTAGTCTACCTAGTCATGGAAAATCTCTCATGCCGTATAAGCATACAATGCCACCACTTCACTCAGATATCAGAGAAAAATATAACACTAGGGCAGGGAAAAGAACTCCTATTGATTATAATGAGGATGATTCACTATGCATCATAGTGCAATGTATCACCAAAATATTTTGGTAAACAACAAAGCCATCAAAATAAGTGATAAGAGGCAGCATTAACATTTCCTATCAAATGAAAAAAATGTAGGAGGATTTAAATTGGTCTAAGTTTTTAGTAGTTGAGTTTATCATGAATATAGAAAAGGTACTTGAAGGAACCATGCAAACATTTTAATATTTATTTTAGCCCTATTATTGTGTGTCACATAGTGAAAGTGTCCACTAGGGCCAATGAATGTAACTTTAGATTTTTGGCCCAGTAATGCCTTCACAAGTATTACATGGACTAGAAAAAACCAATATTATGAGCAATTGGGGTGATTCAATGTATGGTGGCTAGAATCCCTAGCCTTGATTTGATCACACCCCATGATTCTTCAAGATGTTATGTAATTTCTAGGATAAGATGCTTTAGTTACTAAAATGCACAATGACATACATATTAAGGATCTTGAGTTGGATACCCCAAATGTTACTTCGATGCCATTTTTCATTTTGAGGGTGAAAATGAATGCTGAAGTCTATTATAAAAATCCCTAGTTGTAAGCTTAGTGCTGCTATTTCAAGCCATCCCTCTGTAGGAGAAATAACAACAAGTAGAAAAAGTAAGTTCACAATAATCCACATAGATGTAGGTCCAACCAACACATATGAAACAACTACATTATCCATCATAACAAGAAAAAGGAAAGAGGAAAGTAACTATGCATAAAGACTCACCACCTATGCTAAATAAAATAACCCAATAAATGAATTCATGGATCAATCATCCCACGGTTCCAAAAATAGTTGTTGAGTGTGACCTACCTGAGATGGGGGTATAAGAATAGGATATACTCCAGTCTATGTTAGAAGACATCATAATAGAGGCCTATGATGTAGGGGAGGATAAGGATTTTTTATTTTGAAAAATAGTGTGCACTTCTAAGTGTGAAATCATGTAAGACAAGACCTTTGGGTTGATATTATTCAACCACCTCCTTGAATCCTTGTTGAAACTATAGGACAAGAAGTAGTTTAGCATAAGTTGGAGGCAACAATATTTTAAATGGAACTAATGGAAGGATCATCTATTACACATCTAGTGGATTTATCTTGAGAAGATAATCCTACAAAAACTTTTTTCTAATTACCATACACACATTTGACTGCTAAGACATCACACATGGTGTGGGAAAGGATGATCTCTTTTGATGGACTTATAGAACAAATTAATGCATAATAGTATCATAATTCTCAACAAAAACCTTAGACACAAGGTGAAAAGAAACAAAATTAGATCCTTAAGCCCCCATCAAAATCTAGGAGAATAATGTTTTGTATAAAAAGATCAGCTAGGCAAAGCACAATCACCCAAGTAGACCAAATCTGATAATGAGCTTGAAGGGTATGAAGAACCAATGGATATGACCATGACTCTAGAAGTTGAGGAAAAATAAAATTTGTAGGGTGCACTTAAACTTGAGGAGATTTAAGAAGAATAAATGACCAAGGAATTTCAAGAACAAGTAATAGCACCACAAGCCACACAATAGGAAGCTGCATGGACTCAACAATAAAAACATATAGGTACAAACATTGAGCAACAAAATAAGGTTAAGAAAGTGGAGGTTACACATAAGTAAGCCAAAGAAATGGAAGCTACCATAAGAAAAGATGAAGAAGAAGAGGTTATGTGGAAGCAATGTAAAGATGCTTCAGCCATAAATAAGAAAGTCAAGGAAGAATAAGTCATGTGCAAATATACTGAATAAGTAGAAGTGAATACGAAACAAAAAGAGGAAGTATAATGATAAAAATAAGAGGCATAATGTATACAATAAAAATAGGATTAAGAAGACAAAAGTAAGGCTAAAACTAAAGTCAAATCTAAGGTTGAGGTAGATGTTAAAGCCAAAGCCCAAGATGATGCTCAAGATAAGGCCCAAGTGAAAGCTAAAGTCTAAGCCAAAGCCAAAACCAAGGCTAAAATGGAAGAAACAACATAATCCAAGGAGATCAAGGATGTGCAAGAACAAGCATAGGTTAAAATCATAACTCACACTAAGGGCACATATGAAGCAATGTATATATCTAGATAATGGTTATGGGATGTCCTTGCTACATCAACATGATAGACTACTTTCTTGCTCCCACTCACTCAATTCACACCTACTCATGCAACATATATGACCAAATCCATGACAGTTACCACTATTATGATGAAAAATTATTAGATGTGACTCAGATGCCATTCTCCAAATATATTGAAGGAGTAGTCACCTTCTAGGCATCCATTATATAAAAGGAATTAGATTTAGAGTAATAATTCCTAAGGCTATGTGACAAAAAAGATAGAGTAAAAGATAGGATGGAAAATGTGAGGTAATTGATTAATAATGCATGTCTCACCTTAATTATGTAAGCAATAAGTGATCAAGTCATGTCAAAAGATAAAAAATTCACTACTCTATTAACAAAACTCATAAAGAGTTGGGTAGTTGCACATAAAGTTTTGTCATTACACACACAAGGACAAGCTTTGAGGATGAAAATAAAGGTCATGTGCTAGTTATTTGATATGTATGAGTAGGTCCTAGACATCGGTGTGAAGCAGGCCTAGAAGATAGACCAATATATGCTAAATTGGAGATAAAATTTGATTCAATCCTTGGCCATTACAAATCCTAAATTTACCACTACTGACAAAGCTAATGTCATACTAGAGGATTAAATGGAAACAATAGAGAAAATGAGTAGTGAAATCAAATAATTGTTAGATTTTAGGGATGCTGCCATATAAAAGTTACAAGTATGGCATAATGAAATTATGCGCAACACTTTTTCAGCCATTTAAGCACAGAGGATAGCAGATAGATTGGATGAGCTTATCTTGAACATTCAACAAAAACATTCTAATGCTAAGGGGTTGTTTACAATCATAGAAGATAAAGATCTGTAAAACATGATGATAATCTTGGTACCATTGCACATTCTATTTTCCATGGTCTATGAAGTGCTCACTGACTAAAAAATGCTAAAGCAGGATCTCAGTCAAGTTGATCCATCCATTATGTAGATAATAGATGAGCCCCCATTCATTCCTCCACAACAACTTTGAAAAATCATATAGGAAAGGAAAATAGACACAAAGGTGCAGTATTCAAAAATGTCTTTGGTAGTTGGTACATTATAATCCAATGGGTTAGCACCTATCCAACCACAACAACCTCTATAGTCACCCAACCAAACACCCCCTCAGATATAGTAGTAAGGTTTTCACACTTCTTTTTTACAATTTCAATCATATTAAATTTTTTATAAGATAGTCTAAACACTAAGAACGAGGCCAAAATAGTTGATAACCCATAAAGGGTGGTCACCTAGTTATGCTAATCTATTAAAAATTTAAAATGATGGTAGGTTAGTATGCTACTTGGTTAAAAACTTGAAAGGGCATCTAATTAGTATACAAAGGGTGAAAACTAGTAAATGACACATGAAGTGATTATTGTAACTTTTCTTTATGACTTATCTTTTTAGCTTAGTGTAAATCATCTTATGACTTTATTTTAGGATGAGACAAGTATTTAAGTTTGTGAAAGTATTGGAAGAAGAATGGAGCTTGCTAAAAATGTGAATTATATGAGATGAACACATGTGAAAAGTTATGATTTTATATTTTGTATAACTTTTGTATATATTCACTCTTGTAAGCCTAATTGGGTATTGGAAGAATGTGAAGAGTCATTCCTTTTGTATCTCTAAAGGATGAAATGTGAATAGACAACATAATTATAAAAGACTATAAATAGCACATTGGTGTAATAAAATCTAGTTCGAAGTGTTTAGCACATTGGTGTAATAAAATCTAGTTCGATGTGTTGATAGAGATTAATAGAATCATTATGTTATGGTTTTCCTTATCTTATTTTATGTATGGTTTGTACGTAGTGAGTAATCTATTTTGATTTAAATTATTATCTATTGCAATACTAGTTAGGGTTAATTTTCTATTTATATCTACTTTGTCTTACTCTTCAGTCTATTCATGTAAATCATAGATTATTTGTACTATTGTTATCTCTTTTGTGCTTATTAGTACTCTCCACTACGCAAACTATTCCTGTAATTAACATGTTCTAGTGTAATTCTAGGAACCTCTAGTAACACATATATACCGTTGTGTATATTTTAAGTGTTATTCCATCCCATGAATATGAGGTGGCTGATTTAGATGACTAAGAATGAGAGGAATAGGGTAAATTTGTGTTGAGTGGTTCTTTATTATTGTCATCCTACAAACAAATGTTTTTATTCTATGAGAAAATCTATTATTGGTTTGCAAATTTTGACTAAGCTATGCCCTCCCAAAAATCTAAGTTAGTGGGTTAAGATGAATACAAATGAGAGGAAAGGTGGAAATTTATGTTTAATGTTTTTTTGTTGTTTCCAAAGTGCAAATAGATATATTTCCCCTACAAATAGATTTATATTTACTATGCAAAATTTGAGTGATATTCTCTCCCTAATATATGAATTGACACAGTGCAATGCCTTAGATTGAGAGCAATGGGATATTTATATTGAGTGTTGTTGTATTGTTTCTCTGTTGCAAATAGTTGTATTTTTTGTGAAAACATATTTATCCTTAGGGTTTATATTATCAGTGTTATGCCCTCCCAAAAATATGATCTAGTGTTGTTAGATGCCTAAGATTGAGAGGAAATGGGAAATTTGAGTTGAGTGTTTTTTTAAAAAAATTCCCTACTCTAAATAGTTATTTCCTTGGTAAATAAATTTACCTTTGATGTGTAGATTATGAGTGTTATTTCCTTCGATAAATTTGATCTAGGATGGTTATATCTTTAAGAATAAGAGGAAAGCGTAAATTCTCTCTTAGTGTTGCTTTGTTTTTCCCTTGTTGCAAAAAACATGTTTTTACCCTATGAAAAATATACCCTTGATGTACAAATTATGAGTGATATGCCTTGCAAAAAATATGAGATGGCATGGTTCTTTGACTAAAAATGAGGTGAGATGGGGAAAATCACATTGTGTGATGTTTTTTTTTTGGCCCTACTACAAACATATGTCTTTCTCATGTAAAAAACAAAAGTCATTGTTATGTAAATTGTGAGTGATATTCCCTCGTCCCCACCTTCCCCATCCCCCACCCATGCGTACACATGCACAAAAAAATAAAAAATAAAATAAAATTAGTTTACGTGGTTAGATTCTTGAGAATGAGAGAATAAATGGAAATTCACATTGACTGATATTGTATTATTGCCATGGTACAAACAAATGTTTTTCCATTGCAAAAAATCTACCTTTGATTTGTAGATTATGAGTATTATGTTGTTCTAAAAATATGAACCAACGTGATTTAATACCTAAGAATGAGAGGAAACTGGAAATTTTAAGTGCTACTCTTTTGTTGCCTTATTGAAAATAAATGTCTTTACCCTGTAAAATTATTTATCCTACCTTCTATGAATAAATATTCACTTTTGTGGTTTTTGTATTTTCATCAAACCTATTCCTTTTAGATTGACTCAACCATTTGCATACATGAAATATTCTCCTTGAATATTTGGTTTATTCTATGTGGATCTTCAAAAAAGTTTAAGTTTGTTGTAATGGATGTGTAGAGATCATTCATATCTTGGGCATAATAACTTGCAACATAATCCTCTCCTTATTATGAATTGAATCCTCATTTTCAAATTATTATCGAGAGGTTAACTAACAAGCACCTCTTTAAATTTGAACTAGGGTGGGTTGCATTTGCACTACACTCAAAGCCTTTAACCAACTTTTTCGACATTCGTTGGCCATATTATCTCTATGAAAATTAGTATATAAAAAACAATCTTATAATACACTACATTATATCGTATTGATTAATTATATAAATAATTTTAAAACGTAATATTTTTAAATATATTTCTCTATTTTATTTTTATTTTTTTTTCCTCCATAAATTCCCTTTTTTATGATTTAATGTATTTGTTAACTTAATTTATGCTTTCATACAACTTATTACTGTTTGTATTTAGTTTTGAATCGTTTTTATTTTTCTTAAAATAATACAATTTTATTTCATTAAATAAATAAATTTACCTGATATATTTTAGATATAAACTCAATATACTATCATTGATATAATAAAAATAATATTAATAGTTTTCGTTGTCTTGAGATAAGAGCTGACAGCGTCAACAGGTCGACGCTGAACCAAAGTAAACGTACACACTTTAAAAATCGAGTAGACTGTATAAAACAAATCCACGTAACATATTTTTAAAAATATCGGAGACTATTGGAACATTTTTTTAAGGTGTCTGACGGCAACTCAAAGGATGTTTGGCAACTTAAACTTTGTCGCGACCTGTCACGAATGGGTACATACTAACGATTAAGATGGCGCGAATAAAGTAAGTTTTTAGTTTTTTTTTTTCAGTTTTGTATTTTTGTTGGATTATTTTTTAGTTGATGACTAATTGTGGATTTGTCAACAACGCTGGTGCAGCAAAGATTCCTTCTGAAGGTGCTATGATCTTATATTATTAAAAAATTCTGGTTGTGCTATTGTTATGTTTCATCTAAGAACATTTAATATTAGTTTGTTGAATTGTTTGTAAAGCAACCTCCCCTAATGAAGTACACTAAAATTGAAATAAAGAAGTAAACAACAAAAATAAAAATGCACTTTATTTTTTGCAACCTAAGATTATTTAAGATTGTAGATTACCTTGTATCACATCATCATCATTAATCACCCCCTTTAATATCTTGATGGTGTTTGTAGTAGCTTTTCACTTGTGCTTGACTGGAATATGTTTTAATTTTAGATTTTACTCACTCAAATAAGGTTAAAAAAAATTCTTCTTTCACTCATCCTCTTTCATATAAATAAGGAACTTAGAGATATCATCTGATTTTTTGGTGGGATTTGAAGATATATATGGCAATCCATGCCTAAATAGATAGGTAGATAGATAGATAGATAGATAGATAGATAGATAGATAGATAGATAGATAGATAGATAGGTGGTTACCAATCTAATAGAGTGCGTTCGAATCTGATAGCTCATAGAGTGTGTTTTTCAACCTGACTTGATCGATACCCAACCTGATCTATATCCAAATTGATATATAAAGAGAATTAAGGGAATATGTCTTAATCCAGTGTATCACAAAGGGACCACTTAGAGTTTAGGCATGTCTGTTGGGCCCTAAAAGCCAAATTGGGTTTTTGTCATACTTTGAGTATTCCCCAATCCTTGATATAGTATATTAAAGGATAACATAAGAATGGGGGCCCTCCTATAGCTATATAGGGGGAAACATTCTAAAAGTCCTGCCCTGATATCAAATTCTCCATAAGGCAATAGAATCTTTACCTATTTGCTTCACATATGCAAAGGAGTAGGGAAAGGGAAGCTTGCCTTTTTGATATCTAACTTTGATTCACTTAAAAACATATCAAGGGAATATTTCTTTCTTGACGGATATCAAGGGACTAAGGCACAACTAATAAGGGAAGTTTGCCTTCCTCGTATCTAACTTTGCTTTGATTTTAGATTAAGGCATCACTATCAAGGGAAGCTTAATTTTTGATAGATAAATTTATTCTTCCCCAACCTATTTATACACTACACGATAAGGTGAGGGAAGCTTCCTTCCTGATATATAGATTTGTTCTTGTCATAGCTAATTTTCCTTTTAGAATAGATTCTTCACTATCAAGGTAATCTTGTTTCCTGATCTATAGTTTTCATATATTATTTTCCTACCTACTTAGCTAATCCCTACCTAGTTAGCTTACATTTTTGGTAAGGGAAGCTTGCTTCATGACAGATATAAAGAGAAATGAAGTTTTAAATAATGTTTTGTAGTCAACTATTTCTAGCCTCATAGATGGTCAATACAAATCAATAATATTCATTCTATCTCTCTAAATACCAATCAAACATAACTATCTATATCTATCCCTATCGATTAGGAGGCTCGATTGACTATATATAGCCTCATATCTAGTTAGGTCAAGATTTATGAATATGAATTAGTAGGATCTCCATCCCCATCTTCATCTAGATAAAGGAAAGGAAAGGAAAGGGGAGGGAGAGGGTCCAATCAAGAATAACTAGTAGAATATGAGGAACTATTTATATACTCAATCAATCCTAGATGCTCATAGCTAGTCCTATCTTCAATGAGTACTCAGTATTCTAATCGAGAATATTTGTTCAAATCTGAGGGACTATATATATATATATATGCTCAATCCAATATAGATAGAGAGTCCAATATATTTGGTCAATCCCTCTCTATAAGTAGACTCCACATCTACATAAAGGGAGAGGTCCCGATAGACTATACAATGGACTTCCCATCTAGATATAGGCCCCACATGTCGATTCCAATCGATTCGTAGGCTCTAAATGTCGTCTATATAAAGGGACCAATCTATAATAGCCGAGTTATATAGTTTTGTATATAGGATAGTTCTTTCTATCAATATATTCATTTTCATTAAAACAAAATTAGAGATAACAAACTACCCTAGGAAGACCTTTTCCTTGATTTAGTTTGTTCCCTCTTGGTCATAAATATTGATGGCCATGAAATAATGGACATGGATATGGGATATGGCCTACTCATGTTAATAAAAATCAAACACAACACAACGTCTTCAAGTTGATTGATTTATGACACACATATAGGGGTATAGATATGGCTATAGATCTAATCTATAAATACTGCCCTCAATGCACAAAATATCATCCTCGATATATATATCTACCTAATTTTTAACTATCTATCCCTATAAATAATTACACCTTTCATATTTCCCTTCCCCCCTCAAACGATAATATCTAGGCAAATAATAACTACCCATCGATATGTAATCCTGCTATTCACTTAGAACGACCTCATTGTGAGATATATGGGCCTATGAAAAATTATATAGCAACTATTCCCACCAAAACACACTTAGAATAATAGAATAACATTTAGCGCAACCCTATATTGTAGTGTAGTCATAGTTAGTACCCATGAACTATGTCTATTATCTTCCTCCCCCAAGGATCTAAAAATCTATATATGGGCCCGGTGGAGTGCACTTGTCTAATTAGAAATAGATTGAGAATGAAAACATAGGATAGAGTGGAATGAACCCCTCTACCTAGTGGAATTTTACTTTAGGCCCTCTAGTTTATCCCCCAATGGATATATGTTTATATATCTAGTTAAATAGCATATAATTATGTAGATAGAAAGTGAGATCTATATATTTGTGAGGCTCATTTATCACATAGATAGAGAGGACCTATGGAGACTTAGGGAAGAATCAATATTTATATCCATGATGAATGAAGGGACCCAAGGATAACACCATAATAGAGGTCAGCATATCGTACAAAGGGGTATTAAAAAAACCCTATATACTTGGCCACTTGGTTACAAGGAAGAGGCCCCAAATACCATAGATAGGAGATAGGGCCTACCTCCTTTAAAACCTCTAATCCCCACTCACTATGGATAGGGTTGGGTAGCTGAAATAGATATAATATCTATCTATATAGATGTCATGTCAAATGAACATATGGTGATAGTCGGCACTTAGCCAATGACCCACCCATCCACTATAGAGATTGAGACTATAGCTAGGTTTAAACAACCCAATTGAGAACTGAATCAAACATTTAAGGATGGGATGCATGAAATCAACCACTAAAATAAATCAAGTCAAACAATTAACCCTACACTAATTCTACATATATAATATATATAAATTTGCATATATCATATCTAATTACTCATGTTTACCATTTTATATAGTCATGATACACATATATTAAAGTTACTCATGTTACCCATCCCATAGAGTCACCCCTGTAATGATTCATGTAACTCATCCTATAGATTCCTGTCACCCATAAAATCATGTCACTAGTCAACCTATAGTGTGACTATAGTTCTACACATTTAGTCTAGTCATGTTAAGTGAAAAGGGCCACTTGAAGGGTGAGGTGAACTATAAAATATAAGTTTGTCCACTTGAAGGGTGAGGTGTTGAGGAGGGTAGAGAGAATACACCTTATGTCTGGTTAGACTTTACTATCCTAGGGACAAAGAAGACCACATGTTGGTCCCTCAAATGTGGCTACGTGATTGATTAATGTGGGTGAAATTCTTACTAAAGAGTTCATATAACATATCATTATCCCTTATAAAATATTGTAGTTGATAAATCAGAATGATACCCTAACCATGCCATTCAAATTAGCCCAACTAGGACTAGTGATGTAGATATGTTTATATAGATATGCATGTTTAGATAGATGGACATGGTTGGCTTAAACAAATAGGTACTCTATATGGATTAGATGAGGAGATTGAAAATTAAATTATACTCCAATTAAATTATATATAGTCATCTTGATCAATCAGGGATGATGAAAGATGGTAAGGGTCAATGAGTGAGTGATTAGAGACAATGAAGGAGTGATTAGGGATAATGAGGGAGAGATTAGAGATGATGAGGGATGGTGAGGGTCAATGACAGTGTGATTATGGATGATGAGGGACTATGAAGAAGTGATTATGGATGATGAGGGATGGTGAGGGTCACTGATGGAGTGATTAGGGATTATTAGGGATGAGGGGAAATAATTAGGGATGATAAATGAGTGATTAGGGATGATGGAGGATGGTGAGGGTTAATGAGGGAGTGATTAGGGATGATGAGGGAGTGATTATAAATTATGAGGCTTAGTGAGGGATAAGGAGGGAGTTACTAGGGATGATGAGAGATGTTGAATGAGTGATTAGGGATGGTGAGGGTTAATGAGAGAGTGATTAGGGATGATTAAGGAGTCATTATAGATGATGATGAATGGTGAGGGTCAATGAGGGACTAATTAGGGATAATGAGGGATTAGGATAGAGTGATGAGGGATTACTATGGATGAGGAGAGAATGTTTAGAGATGATGAGGGATGATGGAGTGATTAGGGATGATGAGGGAGTGATTAGAGATGATGAGGGATGGTGAGGTTAAATGAGGGAGTCATTAGGGACAATGAGTAATAATGAGAGAGTGATGAGGTGTGTTGATAGATGAGGAAGAAGTGATTTGGGATGAAAGATAGATAATGAACAAGTGAAATTAACACAAAGTGGTCTTTTGATTTGTGCAAGTCATTAATGTGACCTATCCTTCCCCAATCACACCACTTTATCTTGAGTTCAAAGTTAGTGGTTTGTAAACTTTAATTATGAAAAATCTAAGACTCTTAGAAATGTCAAGAAGTAATTCAGAGGATAAAAAATATATAAAAAATGACTATATATTTAGAAAAAATGGATATCGATTGCAAAAGTTATGCCTTGAAATCCTTAAGTTAAATAATGAGACCCCCAAAAATTCCCAAGTATTGTCCATATTATATTCTTAAAAACTATCTTCCACATCATAAGGCATGTAACTATGAGACCAACTCTATCAGATGCAGAGTGACCCTAATTTATTATATATAGTAAAATAAAATTAAGCATAGCTTAAAATTTATTTTAGTAAACGACCTCCCTCCCACCACCCACCTTCTAATGCATCCCGCTTTTATTTTTCCCAATCATGAGTTCACTAGACCATAATGCATATGCATTATTAGAATTAATGGTAATAATATGTACACATTATTACCACTAATAATGTGTACATACTTTCATTTTTTTAAATTTCAAACTTGTGAAATTTTTAAATTTAAATTTGTACACATAATAATGCATATGAATTTTATAGTGTGTATGTGTTATGGAGGGTTTGAATTCAAAAACCGAGCCTTTTGGCTCAAAAATGTCTTGGATTGTTGAGACAAAGGCTTGGACCTATCAACACACAGTTCAATAAGAGAGTATTGAGAAAAAATAATAAAATTCAACTTCCATCACCAAATACACTATGAATTTCAAAATAATCCTCTCTTTCTACAATATATTATTTTTATAATTTTTGGACTATTTTAAGGTTTCAATCCATGTTGATTTCTAACTAAGCATTTTTAGGTCACTATATGCCATAAATATACATTCCTACAAATGTTTTAATATATTTTTTCTTCATTGATCCAAATGTCAAAAAAATTATATGGTTAAAAACAAGACCTATTTCCATACATATTTAAAAAAAGGCTAGTTTTCATTATTTTTGAGGTAGTTAGGGGGGGGGGGATGCACAACCGGCTATCTATTTTTTGTTAGTTTTCAAATATGTTTATTTGTAAATTTAATTAAAAAAATATTCATCAAAAATTTATTAAAAAATATAGGTTACAAACTATATGATCTTATATAAACTTTTAGCAAACATTTTTAAACATTATTAAATGATGCTCAGAAAATAAGGGACCGTACGATTGGTTACCTACACTTTTTTATTAAAAATATAGTTCTTATTAAAAATTTATATGTTTAATCTAGTTATACTTAGCCATTTTTAAAACATTTAGTGTTTTGGAAACTAGACTCAAAATTTTACAATTCATGTTCTTACACCATCCTCAAATTTTGAGTGTAGCCATCTCAAATTATGTAGAGAAGTTTATTTTTTTTAGTTTTTAAGAAAAGTATGTCCACCAATAGGTCCCTTTTGTCATCCAACTTTTTGCACTTGCCATTTTTTATTTTTGATGCTTATGAATGATTTTGTATTTTTGGAATATTTGATTTTTTTCATATTTTTTAAATATTTGAAAGAAAGTACCATATGAACCCATCATTGCAAGGACCATAGTATGTATCTTTATCATAGAGTTGGAGGGTCAAGTTAAGTGAATGAAAAGTGCTACATATTGATGAATCTAAATATGAAAAGGCATTCAATGTTGTAATATAACTATCTTGATCACTGATCATAGTATATTTAATAGGATATATACCTTGAGAAAGTGAAAAAACTCATTGAATTCCATGTATAGTAGAAAAAAATCATTATGGAGAATGGTGAACTATCTGAGATATACCAATCTCCTATTAACTGACTAGATAGGAAAATATTGCATAGGTAAAATACTATCTCTATAATTTGATCTTGAATAGGTACAATATCCATCATCATATTATGGTCTTGAATAGGCACAACAACCAATTATGGTGGTGGTGGGAGAGGAGGAAAAAACAACATTTATTATAGATGATACTCATATCAAATGCTTGAAACTTTGACCATTTTTTTAATAATGTATATATTTGAGACATCGATACATATTGTGGATGAATTTTCATAGATATTTTATATCCAATGTTATCATACTAACATATTAAAGATCCATGTGCTTGGTAAGATTAGAAATGGAAGTAACCATTATTGCTAAACCAACATAAAGAGGTATCAATATATGTCCAAGAGTATAATGTGTATAAACATAAAATGCTTTTAATAGTTATTATGTGGCTTGTAAATCTTGCTTTGTGTATCCAAGAGTGACAAGAAGTGTCATCGAACATGCATTTGCACTTGACACATTGTTGATCATGACACTTTTTATGGTTTTTTTGTTGATATAATATCAAACAAAGAGTGAATGTCTATCTAAATCATCATAAAAAATATCGCTATCATCAAATATGATCATAGGACATGGTGTTAATCTACTTATAAGTGTACCAATAATACAATTAATTATATGTCCATATGTTGATGGCAGATAATTTTCATTGTAAGCAGGTTGTATCTCTGAATTATTTGTATATTTTGTTGTACCATGGTTTGGAAAAGGATTAATAAATATTTTAAACTTTACACTTTCATTTTTTTGTGGTTTGACATCCTCTATGGGTATGCTTAGATCAATAGTATTATCATCAATAAGATCTTGTATCTTTTGACTTAGCTTGTAACAATTATTCTTAGAATATCTGATACATGTGTGGTAGTCACAATATGTGCTACTATCAAATAATTTGTGTTGAGGTTTAGTAAATATCAACCTATAGTTTTGGAGAGAGCTATGAGATTGCAATCAAGTAATTTATGTAACAAGACATGAGGAGGTTGTGGTAACCTTAAAAATTGCCTCCTTGATGGATATACCAATTGAAGCTTATTTATTGGTTATGATACTACATTGACTATTAATTTTTATTCATTATTTATTTCATTAGTTTTGAAATCATATTTTGGTTTTATTTAAATCTTAGTATTTGAAGTAAATGGAGTATTTGGTCTGTAATTAATTTTTCTCAAAGCTATTTGATTAAATTCTCATTTTTTTACTGAATCAAATAACTCATTAAAATATTCGAATATATTGAACATTTTAGACTTGTGAATTGGTGCTAGAAAACTTTGTTTGAAAATACCTTGTAACACATTGCCTACCATACAATTTGTAATCTTGGCTAGTGTAATTTTGTATCAAATAATGTGTTTATTGATTGGTTCATTGTACCCTTGTTTGAGTTTAGAAAATTATGCAGAAGATAGTTTTCACCATTATTAATAGAAAATTGTTTAAAATATTGATATACTAAAGGGTAGAATGCTTGAACTGATTGGAGAGGAATATTATAGAACCATCACAAAACATAGTCTTTAATACTTATTGGGGAGAGATTGGTTAGTAAACTATTTTTGTATGTATAATCCAAGCATGTTGCATGGAATGATAGAAGATTTTATTTAGGGGCATATTTACCTTGATAGAGTGGTAGCTTAGGAACTACAAAGCTTATTGTTAATGGGTAAGATGTTCTATTTAGGTGCCAAAGGGTTAGGAAGTAAAGTATGGAAATCCATTGAATGACTAGATCTAGATGCACCTTTTTCAAATTGAAACACTTTTGCATGTAGTTATATAATAACAATTTTAAGAGACTACGCATTTGGTGTGCTTAGTGATCCACCATGTTTCATACTCAAAGGAGGTGTGTATGATGCATTTGTATAAATAGGCATTTTAATATATTGGAAACCTTGTGATTCCTCGGTACCTAGGGATGATGTCACATATGTAATTAGAAGAATTAATAGAGGAATATAATTAATAATATAAGTTGAAACACCTAAATTTTAAGTAGAATCTTGAGGAAATTTATTTTCATCTCTTGCATTATATATTAATGCCTTGTAATGTATATTAATGCATCAAACTTATGTGTGCTGGCATTTATATTTAGTAAATTATTTGTCATTAACTTAATTCACTTTCTTTGTGCTACCTTTATTAATATAAACAATCATGACAAGTCCATCAATAGGGTGTGTAGTATGTCTTGTAATATTAAAAATTTACTACCATTCTTTTTTCTTTAGACATAATGGTGCTTGTATCCTAGGAGAAACATGAATTAATATAATAATCCAACAATATGAGTTATAACAAGATTGAGACTGTATATTATTCATTTAAGCCTTTTAGTATCTATTTTGAAAATTTTAACTAAAAATAAAGAAATTGTGACATATAAAAAAGCTACTATTAGCCATCAATAGACTGTATCAATTGGTATGACTAGGTAAGGTGTATTTAATTTTTAGGATTTCACATTTGCTGATCCTAGGCATGTATAGTGTGCAAATCCCAAATGGAACTAACCAAAAATTATTCCACCATCACATAGATACACTATCTCATTTCTATAATACATTGAGAATAAATTCCCAGGGTTAACGACTTACCATTGTACTGCAAAAAAATGTCTAAGAGGATTCCTATGGTGGGAAATAAAAAACCTAAGAGTTTCCAATATACCTTAAGGTATATGTAAACTAAAGTATGTATATAGTACTTCCTAATAGATTGAGTATTAGATAAATATCCATCACACTATATCATAGGTAAGACTAATGACCATTTTGCCTAGAATGACAACTCATATGAGTTTTAAACTATAGGGATAAAGTTTATTGAAAGAAAGAAAATAAAATTGAAATCCAATAAAAGCAATGTTTTTTTAACATGAAAATCAATAGTTCAATTTGAAACCCATAGGTCAAAGAGAAATCATAGAATATGTCTCAATCAAAACTAGTAAAGGATGATCAAATTTGTATTTAGAGTATGATAATCATGAATTCAACTAAAACACTAGAATAAAAACTGAAAAATCAAAGCAATGTTTGGATTCATAAATATGTTTTAAATTTTTTTAATTTACCAATTACAATTTTTGTTTAATATGAATAAAAATTTGAAAGATCATAATGTTAAATATATATAATTTACCAATAATTGTAATTACAACTTGATAAATATAGAAACATACTATTGTTGGAAAACACTATAAATTAATTAAATTAGCTTAGATCTAGATTTTAGATTTATTATTTCTGATGTCTAATAGTTAAAATCAACATTAAATAAGACTCTGACTATTCATTATCAAAATAAGAATATGAGATTATTCTTGGATAGATCTACTCTCCCTAGACAATAGCACAGGTTGGCCTTGTCCTTCAACTATAAATTTTTTTACATTGACTATGATGAAATATTCATAGTTTTCACATTATTTGCATGTTTCTATTGACTGTACTGATATTTTTCAATTTTTTTGTGACATGTAGAGATAAATGTTTTCCTTCTCTTTTCCTTGGAAACCCTTTGGTTCTTTATGAGAGATATAAACCTATAAAAATAGAGGGGGAGTGTAAAGGGATAATCTAAACCAAATAACCCCTTGATGATTAAATTCTTCCTACATGTCTAGATACTCATACGAGGGAATCAATCCATAATATAGTTCTCCCACCTAGAGGGAATGTGGAATTATGTTCCTTAACTATATTCATGTAGCAATAAATATGGATTTAATAGTTGACAATGATAACTTGACTTGATTTGAGATTTTTAAAAATTGGTTTGTGAATACTCATGAATGGTCTTGAATTTTGGATGAATAGAGTAGATTTTATCAATATGTAATAGTGTGTAAGTGCTCAACTGATATTGTCAATGTAGGAATAATTAATGACCTTTGATTTTTATTTAATGTGAAACCTTTTGATAATTTCATTTATCTTATCTTTTTAAAATATGGGAGAAGACACAAACAAAATTTTCAAAATAGAAACTAGTCATTATTGGTGTGGGGTTAAGGCTGATCTTGGTGGAAAAGGCCACTCTAGTGGAAATGTTTATGGTAATGGACATTTCTACCTAGGGGATACATGCCCCATATAATCATGGACAACTATATTGAGAATTAAAATAGTCTTAGAATGATACAAATAGGTTTTATTACTAACGTGGAAAGTTATATGTAGTAGTGATGATGATTAGAGTGTCAAGTTTATATATAGATACATTTATTAGAGAAGTGAAAAATATGAGTCATGTATTTTGGTGTTGGTTAAGTGATTTAATATTTTTCAACAATTAACATTATCAAACACCTATGACCATCTTAAGGTGTCTAATGTTGTATATTTTTCCTTGCTATAAAGATTGTCTTTCTCCTATAAACATATCTACACTTGTGTAGATTTTGAGTGTTATGCCCCTCAATATCCTATAGTGAAAGTATATAAATCAGAAAATAAGATAAACAAACATAGAGAACAAATAAAGCACATTACATAGAGATTACGTGGAAAACCCTTACAAACAAGCAAGGGAAAAACCATGGGCAAAATGGTAGATTAAGACTTCCTATTAAAAAAATTAACTCTCTTCTAAAATAGCTCCTCTAGTAACTCCTTTAGTGCTAAATACCACACACTCAATGCGTACACCTTAAGTATTTAGGTTATGAACCAAGCATAACAATGCATCCAGGATCCAACCTCTAAGCATGAAAGCTCAAGCTTACATGGATCATCTAATAGGATGATAAATATAAAGGAAAACTTATGCTTCTATGACATTTAAAATAAGAGAGCAAGTGAGAGAGTAATATCATAGGTAGCCCAACAAATTTTTGACATTGCATGTGGGTACTAGTGATCAATAGTAAAATGTCTATTTTCATGTGCAAAGGTCAACAAAGTTGACCATACAATTTAGACAAGATCCAAGCCACTTCCATGTGACTCTAAACATTATTTCCCACTCCACATGTGAGGACAATAAAAAATAGTAAACTCTTGTTTTTTTATTCCATGTACACACCAAAGTCTAAAAGGTGTTACAATCACCTTTTGATTTTCTCCACACATGTGAACTATTGGGTCCCTTATAAATTTGACCCATACCTAACCCTTTATATTTTTCACACCAAGACAAACCACATGTGACTACAAGGGACAAAAGCTGTCTTCTAGTGGATTATTATGCCTCACACTTGTCACATCACCTTGATCACAATTGAGAGACCCTACATGGGGGTTGCCACATCACCAATTATCCACATCACTATCATGTCAGATAACCATTAATAGTGACTATGAATAGTGACCTCATAGCTAACATACTCCCACTTGATGTCAATATACATAGGATTTCACCATACTTGAGTATTCTATAACTATCTGTCTATCAATGCCCACTATTTCCCTAACATAAACTCAATAGAAGTTTTTTTTCATTATTAAAACTTTTATGACCTAACTAACTTTGTTGACATCTATTCCTCCATAGCATATTACAACACCTAAAGTGATTATTTACTTATCTATAGGCCAATCCTCCAATGAGGATTCTATCATGAACTGTTCATAACTCCCACTATTTGGGAATATCTAGTTTAGTACTCACCATGTGGAATCATAAGATTTATTACTCTTAATGAATCCAATACACAAGATAACAACATATCTTCTCCTCTTATAGGACACTAGGGGAAGACAACTCAAAATTCAAGAAGTGGGGTACTTCCTTGATTTCCCATCCTTATGTATCTCTATCCTTGGTTTTCTCTTCCTATCACCTTCATCATGTCCTAGTCACTAAGCCATGAAAATAGTGATCATGTTAGGGCTTGCATCTAAAATGTCAAAAACACATAGTAGTGACTTATACTAAACATTTTGGCTCTCCATGAAGGTACTAAATATATTTCACTCCCTCATCACATTTTCTAGAAAGTCATACAATGACTTATTTAATATGAAAAATTGTAACATCTTTGCCTCATCCTTGTATCTATCTCTACCTAAGAGAGATCACTATATAGGAATCACACTGATCCAACTCCTTGAATAGAAACTAATGTACATAACACTCTTGATAGTAGTGAGGAGAGAATATCTCATGAAAGTCAAAATATAGACTTCTTCACATAGCCACCACTCTATCAACATGACACAAGCTCACTAGACCAATCATAAATCCTCAAAAGTTTTCATGCTACTTAGTGCATCATTGTACCTACCAAGTTTCTAATCCAAATAAATACATTGAAATTATCTACTGTATATCCAAACACATGGCTTTATCCTTCTAGGAACACTATGTCTCACTTGTTCATATGCATCTTCAACTTCTTCATCTTCAACTACTTCAAAATAGGTACAACTTTAGGTTTATTTGCACCTCCTTCTAGTGCATAGATTTTTGTCTTCAACATCTCAGCTAACAACATGTGGTCAGTAGGATACCACATCATACACCCCTTTCTATTTGTTGTAAATAATAATAATAAGGTCATGCCTTGTCCTCAACCTCCTCTAAAGGAGACCAACTTGATCTTCAAGATGTATAGTTGCTTATTCAACAATAATAACACTATGTAGGCTATTGACTTATTTGACAAAGATTTTATATCTTCTCCCCCACTCATCTATGGGATTATCCTCATTAAAATTAAGATAACATAATCTTCACCAATATATCTTCCACCTTGCTCCATAGAGAGATACCTAACATAAAACTTTTTTTTCTTTCTCTTGAATTTGGTCTCTCCTCCTATCACAATAGCTTCAAGTTGAAAAAACTAGATAAAAATAGAAAACACTCACAAACATGGAGTTTTTCACCATGGCTATGATACCATATGTTAGGAATAAAATATCCTATAGTATAAGTAATTAAATTGTAAAAACAAGCTATAAAATCATAGACAAGAAAGAAAACACATTACACGAAGATTATGTGGAAAATCCTTATAAATAAGTAAGGGAAAAAACCATGAGAAAAATGGTAACTTCATACTTATTATTAATAACATCAACTCTTTTCTACAATATCTCCTCCATCAACTCCTTCAGTGCTAACAATCAAGCACTCAATGCTTACACCTTAAGCATTCTAGTTGTGAACCAAGCATAATAATGCCTCCAGGATCCAACTTCCAAGAATGCAAGTTCAATCTTGTATTGATCCTATAAAATGGTGAGAAATATAAAGGAAATCTTATGATTTTATAGCAGAGAGAGAGAGAGAGAGAGAGAGAGAGAGAGAGAGAGAGAGAGAGAGAGAGAGAGAGAGAGAGAGAGAGAGAGAGAGAGAGAGAGAGAGAGAGAGAGAGAGAGAGAGAGAGAGAGAGAGAGAGAGAGAGAGAGAGAGAGAGAGAGAGAGAGAGAGAGAGTAACATCATAAGTGGCCCAACAAATTCACCACATTTAATGTGGGAACTAGTGATCAATAGTAAAATATTAGTTTTCATTTACAAGGGTTAACAAAGTGGACCATCCACTTTAGAAAGTATCCAAGCCACTTCCATGAGACTTAAAACATTTTCTCCCACTCCACATATGAGGATAATCAACAATAATAAACTCGTGTCTTCTTATTCCATGTGCACACCAAAGTCCAAAAGGTGTTGCAATCACCTTTTGAGTTTCTCCACACATGGCAACCATTGGATCCCTTAGAAATTCAACCCATACCTAACCCTTTATCTTTTTCAAACCAATGCAAACTAAATGTGACTACTAGGGACACAACCCTTATCCTCTAGTGGATTACTATGCCCCACATTTGCCACATCATTCTGATCACGCTTCTCAAAATAAAGTAGAGAAAGTGGAAACCATTCTGTAAAATAATGCTCAAGTGAATATATATAATTTTTATACACAAAATACAATAACTTGGGTGCATGTCATTGATGATGAGGAATATGTTAAAGAGAAAATAAAGTAAAATAAATAAATTTTAAAATATGGAGTAATTGGTTATGCATAATTTACTAAAAATATAGAAGATAATGGGAATGAGACATCTAAATTAGTGAATTACAATATAAAATATCCAATGATTTGCAATGGATGAGTATCATTACATGTATTATCTCAAGTAGTTTTAACACAAGTATATAATGTAAATACAATAAAAAAAAGCTCCCTTGATTGTAGAACCAAATTTATATCCATATAGTACACTTACTTGTTGGCTAAATTTATTAACTAAACACTTTTTTTTTTGAAGAGTTCATATTTTATATTTTACAACACAATTACACATCAAATAGAGATTTTAACTCAACATTGAATTTTTTCTAGAGAATATGTATTTATGTTTAAGAAAGAAAAAATATTTATGTAATTTTATCAACGAAGAAAAATTCTTTGTGAAAATTTGTCAAGAACATAGAAGACAACCTTTATTTGTATAATTTTATCAATAAATCAGTGTTAAATCCCAGTGTTTATTTTTATTTTGAGTGCTGTGATGACAAAAAAAAATGAAATGACATGTTTACATAGATAATATTGAGAGGAAAAAGGGAAATTTATGATAAGTGTTGCTATGTTGTTACCCTACTATAAAAAATTGTCTTTACCATGAAAATATATCGACCCTTTCTAAGAATATCATGAGTACTATAACCTCCAAAAAATATGGATGACATGGATAGATGTCTTAGAATGAGAGGAAAGGAAGAAATTTTCTCTAAATTTTGTATTTTTGTTCCCTGTTACAATTAAATCTACCTTTTTAATGTAAATTATGATTGTAATGCCCTCCCACAATTATATAATAGCATGTTTATATTCCTAAGAATAATAGGAAATCTCTTTCCTATTATTATAGGTAAATTTTCACATAATGCTACTATGTTGTTATCTTATTGCAAACATATATATTTTTCATTCAGACATATCTACCCTTGTTGTGTTTATCTTGAGTGTTATTCCCTTCCATAAATATGAGGTGGCTGGGTTAGATGCCTAAAAATGAAAGGAACATGGCAAATTTTTGCCAATTAGTTCTCTATTGTTGGAATCCTATAAAAAAATATCTTTCAACTATGCTAAAAATCTATTGTTGGTTTGAAAATTTTGACTGCTATGCCCTCCCACAAATCGAATCTAGTGTGTTGAGATTCCTACAAATGAGAGGAAAGGTTGAAATTTATGTTTAATGTTACTTTGTTGTTTCCAAAGTGCAACAAATAAATCTACCTTTACTATGCATAATATGAGTGATATTCCCTCCCAAAAATATGAGTTGATGCAGTTAGATGCCTTAAAATGAGAGTAATGCGATATTTATGTTGAGTGTTGCTATATTGTTTCCCTACTACAAATAGATGTATTTTCATTGTAAACACATTTATCCTTAAGGTGTAAATTATCAGTGCTATGCCTTCCCAAAAATATAATCTAGTGTTGTTAGATGCCTAAGATTGAGAAGAAATGGGAAATTTGTGTTCAACATTATTTTTTTGTTTCCTTGATTCAAATAGTTGTCTTTTCTTGGTAAATAGGTCTAAATTTAATGTGTGTATGGTGAGTGACATGCCTTTTAAAAAATATGATATGGCATGGTTAGATACCTAAAAATGAGAGGAAAGGTGGAAATTCTAACTTAGTGTTGCTCTGTTCCCCCTCCCCCCACACTTCAAGTAATGGGATGTTTATGTTGAGTGTTACTCTATTGTTTCCCTAATTCAAATAGATGTATTTTACTTATAAACACATTTACCCTTAGGGTGTAGATTATTAGCGCTATAGCCTCCCAAAAATATGATCTTATGTTTTTAGATGCCTAAGATTGATAGGAAATGAGAAATTTGTGTTGAGTATTGTTTTGTTATTTCCCTGCTTCAAATAGTTATCTTTTCTTGGTAAATAGGTTTACCTTTGATGTGCATATTGTGAGTGTTATGCCCTTTGAAAAATTTGATATGGCATGGTTATATCCCTAAGAATGAGAAGAAAGGTGGAAATTCTCACTTAGTGTTGCTTTGTTCCATCCCCCTGCCACACCTGCTGCCCACTCCCCTTCGCTATCCATTGCCACCCTTGCCCCCCCATCACATACAAATCTAAGTTGACATGGATAGATTCTTGAGAATGAAAGGATAAATGGAAATTTACATGGAATGATAATATATTGTTTCCACACTACAAATAAACGTGTTTCCATTTGAAACAAATCTACCCTTAATGTGTAGATTGCAAGCATTATGTCATTCTAAAAATATGAAATAACGTGGTTTCATTCCTAAGAATGAGAGGAAAGTGGGAAATTTATGTGCTACTCTTTTTTCCCTTTTTATAAATAAATGTTAAACATATTTATCCTACCTTTTTTGAACAAATATTAACTTTTGTTGTTTTTGTATTTTCATCAAACATATTCCTTTTCGTTAAATTGTCAAAAAAATTTGCATACATAAAATATTCTCCTTGTATATTTGGTTTATTCCATGTGAATATTAAAAAATGTTTAATTTTGTTATATTGGATGTGTATAAATCATTCATATCTTGGACATAATAACTTGCAACACAGTCATCTCCTTATCATGAATTGAATCTTCATTTTCAAATTATTATTTATATGTTAACTAGCAAGCACTTTATTAATTTTGAACTAAAATGGGATAAAACACACTCAGTGACTTTTACCAACTCTTCCGACTCTCTTTGGCCATATCATCTTTATAATAATTAGTATATCTATAAAAAATTCCTATAATACACTACATTATATCATATCAACCAGTCAATATGTATCAATGACATTAATTTTTAAAAATATGATACTTAAATATTTAATGATATTAAAAATAATAATTCCATTCAAACATCCATTTGTACATGGAGCAAAAATTGCATAATCCACTACTTTATAAAACCTGAAGATTATGGCACATAGTTAGCACAAAACTCACAATGCATCATTATTGAGTATATCAAGGGAATTATTGATTATAAAAAATATTATTATCAACAACATTCAAGGAATTATTATTTATTATGTATGATCATTTTGTTTGCTTTGTTTATTAATTTAAAAAAAATATATTCATATAATATTATATAAAAATATTTTTTACATTTAAATTTATTTATTTAATTAAGAAAAATTATAATAAAAAATATTAAAATTTATAATTATAATGATAATTTTAAAATATAATATTTTTTAATATTTATTTGATGATTTTTTCCCTCTTCCCTTAATAAATTCTTTTTTTTTATGATTTAATGTGTTTGTTGGTTTGATTTATGTTTTCATACAACTTATTACTGTTTTTATTTTGTTTTGAATAGTTTTCAATTTTATCAAAATAGTAAAATTCTATTTCATTAAATGAATTATTTATAATAGATATATCATTTTTTTTTAAATTGGTAATCGGTTCTTTTTTGATTTGGGGAACATTTTAGACCCGTGTGAAGCAGTGTTACTTGAAGAGTCAACTACCAATGGTAAGAGAGACTCAAACTCGGGACCTCATGAGTAAAGCCCACCTTTCTTACCATTTGGTCATAGATATATCATAATTTTTATATTAATAAAAGTAATATTAAATGTTTTCATTGTTTTGGGATAGGAGTTGATAGGGTAAATTGGTCAACGTTGAAACTTTCAATTATTGGAGCATTTTTTTAAGGCTTCTAATGACAACATAAATGATGTTTGCAACCTATCACGAATGAGTAAATAATAATGATGAAGATGGCACAAATAAACTAATTTTTAATTTTTTTTGGTTGGATTGTTTTTTAGTTTATGACTAATTGTGGATTTGCCAACAATGCTGGTCCAACAAAGATTCCTTCCGAAGGTGCTATGATGATATATTATTATTATTAAATTTTGGTTGTGCCATTGTTATGTTTCATGTAAGATAATTTAATATTAGGTTGTTGAACTCTTTGCAAATCCAAGTAGAAATGTAAGCGAAAGTTGATATCTCTGTTTTTAATATTTTTAATTGTATTTTTAGTAGATAAATTCTATTTTTTTTGGGTTAGTTATATAAAGAATCAGTTATATCTCTTTCATTATCTTGTTATAATTTATTTTATGATAGTTAAATTTTTTAATTCTAACAAGTTATATTATATATTACGATGACTTTAAGTACTATAATGATATATTATTATTAAATTCTGGTTGTGTCATTGTTATGTTTCATATAAGAACATTTAATATTACTTTGTTAAATTGTTTGCAAATCCAAATCTTTAGATGTGAAAATGTAGGAGAAAGTTAATATTTCTATTTTTAATAATTTGAATTGTATTTTTAGTGAACAAATTCTGGTTTTTTTAAATGTTAGTTATATGAGAGAATCAATTACCTTTTTTTTAAATTATTTTATTATAATTTATTTTATATAATTAAATTTTTTAATTATAATTATATATTATGATGACTTCAAGTTGACAGGGACTAACAGATATTAGTTTCGTGAAAAACTTAAAATACTGATACAATAAACTTCAATGGTTAATGATCTTACATATTAAACACTCTTATCTATATCTTTATGAAACATATTACAAGTAAGAAAAAAAATGTTGTATTTGAATTTTATTTCAATTTAACTTTTTGTTTTTAATTTGGTTGTACGAAGAAATCAATTTACATCTTTTTCTTTATATTATCATAGTCAAAGATCTTAATTTTATCGAGTTATCATTATGTCTCATTACTTCTAACTGACTTTAAGTTGACAGGAACTTCGAGGATGCCAATCTATCTACTTGTTAGATAACAAGTTTAAAATACTAGTACTGTTAAACTCCAATGATTAAAAAGTTAAATATATTTAACACACTCACCTTATTTTTATGTTAAACTGGAATGCAAATGAAAATATACTATAATATTATTAATCTCACATCTAATCTTTAATGGCTTGCAGATCTTAAATGGTTTGCAGATCTGAAACTTTTACGGTTCATAATATGAGTACAGAATTTTTGGAATAACTTTGACAATTTTTCAAAAAAAAACTCTTTACTTATCTTATAAGGTATTTGTGACTTCTTTTAAAAACACACTTTAAACTCAATTTGAGTAAAACCGGTTGATTATAGATTAACCAAAAAAAAATAGGAAGTATAATGTGAATGAGCCTTAATATTTTCCGTTGAGACCCCTTGAAGACATCCATTAGTTCAGAAGATGACATTTTATTTTTGGAGAATTATTGTTGTCGGTTTGTGCAAAGAAGAAATAGTTTTTTGTTTGTTTAATTGTTGGTGCAAACAAGTTAAGCAGTAATGGTTGGTAATCTAATTAGTTTGGATTGCAGTGAACAATTTTATCTTTTGGTATTCCATGGTAATGGAAAATGAAAATAGGCATTGATTTACATATATACTTGTTTGGAGCTCAAGAACAAAGATTTTTATAGATTATAAGATTAAATAAATGATTTTAGAAAAATAAATGTGTGGGCAGTTTTAGATCAGAATAATTATAAGTGACAGTTATTTAAAATGCATCAAGATTTATTGACGGTGATTCAAAATGTGTTGATAAAAAATTATTTATATAATTATTTCAGAAAAATCATTTAAGGAATTATTTATTTGCTTGTTTAAATCCAAAAATGCATGGTTATGGTTAGTAATTAAAAAAGAAAAGAGGCATTGATCTACATGTATACTTGTTTGGAGCTCAAGAATTAAGATTTTGCCATACCATGACTTTTCCACTCTGAAACTAACCCTTGTTAACAAGTAATATTCTGGTAGTCTTATGACACACCATTTACACTGGAAGATAATACTTCTGATTTGTCTAAGAGTTTAATAGTTATCTATATGGCATATGGACGTCTTTACAATATGGAGATGGATTTACATTGAAAATATCAACGATAAGAAACAATCTTGAAAGCAATGTGGCCTCACCCACTATTATTAACTGCCTGTGTATCAAGTATTTCCCTTTCGGATAAAAAGAGGAGATCTGCAGAGAGGGCACGTCTCCTGACGGCAAAAAATCCATTTATCTAAACAATCTTTGTGAAATATATGACAGCAATTACACAGCTCCCGAATTTCGTCATCTTCTTCAAACGAGCTCAAGCAAACAGCGCAAATAACATCCTCCTCCATCTCACTAAACCTCTCTCCCAAATCTTTGAATCTCGAAACAGGCAACGTCTTTTTCATCAAAGTGGAAATGCCAGGCGGTATTATTTGGGAGGATTGTTGCCAAGAAGAGGTGTGGATGGGCAGAGGGTCGGCCAGACCAAGGCAAGAAAGAAGCCATTTTTTAGCATTCTGAATATAGATTAACGCAAATACTATTTTGAGTAGATATGTTGGGATAAAGATACCACCCAAATGTATACAATATCCCATGATGCAACCAAAATAGATTCCCCTAATTCTAACTTTTCTGTTGAAAGCAGAATGAAGCGTGTGGATATGAAGAGACAGGGGTTGTGTAATTATAATGAATGAAAGAGTGTGATGCGATAGGAATAATCAAATCCAAAATAAACGATGGAGAGAGATATCGATGTATAGCTGCCGTTTTGGTAACACTCTGAAGAGACATCCTCATTTTCAACGGGGATTTGAAAGGGCAGATTGATGCATGATTTTCTTACACATACTTTTTGACTTGTTCGCTACATTTCAAAATGGTGGGCATAAAGTCGGTTGGTCTTCGCAGGTTACGTGAGTGTAGCCAGTTGTGGTAGCCATTTTGATTCTTCTTACTTTTTTTTCTAGGTTGTAGGTATTGGTAAGATGGGGTTAAGGCCTGGATTGCAGTCTGACTATCCATATGTTCAAATAGCTATTCACACGAGTATGGTCTGTGGTTCATTAAGTTGGTTTGCAAGTAGAGCTCACGATAGTGATAGTGATAGTGAAGGTGACCCTTTATTTCTAGTGGAGGAGAAAATGGTGATGCGAGTGATTAAAATTGAAGGGTTGGTTTTAAATTTAATATGAATATTATATAATTATTCAATTATTTTATGATAAAAAAATTATTAAATCAAATAGAATCTTTTAAGTAAAAAGTGATGTGAGTGTGATTATCATCCTATAAACTTGGCCAATTATTTCAAGTGGATGAGAAGTTGTTGATGTGAGCAATCAAATATTAAGTATTGGTTTTAATTTCAGTGTAAATGGTATATCTTTACCCAACACTTTCATAATAATTTTTCCTATAAATATGTAGACTTTATATGATAAGAGTAAATTAAGTACACACTTCATTAACACAAATCTAAATACATACACTCTATAATACAAGTATCCTAGTGTATTATGGTGATATCATTAGTAGATGCTTTTGTTTTGAATTGAGGTTTTTTGTAGGATAAATTATGGTAGAATAAACACAAAGAGAGGGAGGATGGATGAAGTTATCGAAACATATTGTAAATTGTGGGCCTTGTAAGGAAGGGTGAACTAAGTCATCTAAATGTTGTGAGGACACAAAAAGAATGGGAAGGTCATATGATTAGTTCACACAAAGAAGATATATGCTCTTGAAAGAGGAAGAGATGGTGTGCAATAGAAAATACTTAGGGGGAGAAGTCCATTTTGATGATGGATGTGAAACCACAAGGAATTGGATGTTGATGCACAACTCTAGGAGATTTCAAATCTATATTTTGTTATTGTATATTTAAACTCACTTTTGTACACTCTAAGATGTACTCATATTATATTGTTTATGGATAAGAATAATTTATGTGCACATCATTATTTATATTTATTTATAAGTTATAAATAATATTATCTTTAGTGGATATCCTCAACATAAGGTTTGAATATTTTGAACAGAAATCCCTAAAATTAAAGGTTCCTTCATATCCTAAGCCTCTTTTGATGACATCTTTTAATTTTTTTTATAAAAATAAACTTTAATTTGGAGAGCACATTAAAAAATTATGTATTCCAAGTATATTTTACTATTACTACTCAATTTCCTAACATTTTTCATTACAATTTTCTTTTAAATTGGTAAAGTTAGGGTTTTGAAAGGGACCCTTCCATTTTATACTAGAGAAAAAGATAGAATGTTTAAAGGACAAAGATACATCTCTTCTAGCGATAGATGATACAAGTTGTAGAGAAGCTATAAAGTAGCTGCAAGCCAACAACAATACAAAAATGAAAACATAAAATAATGCCCCTTCCAAACAATTATATTTTATGTGTGGAATGGTTATATTCAACGGTTTAATAACCTTCTTAAATCAACCTTTCCTCTTATTTTTAACCATCATCCAATGTTCCCCATCACCCAAATTAAGGGAAACAAGAATAGTGTTCTCAAATGAATTTGATGAGTGAAAGTTATTTGTAGAGACATGAACAACAAAAATCTCATGTGGTTGATATCTTTCTAGATTAATTTCATCCTTGATTTCCTTCATTATAGAATCCTCTTCAATAGGTATAAAATCCTTTTTGTTCTTAATAGGAGCTATCAATGAAGACTCTAGAACCATATCTACACTATCAACTTCCTTGTCTGCTTGGACTATTAGATATTAATAACTATCATCATTCCACCATGAATCTTCATTATTGTGTGTGAGGTATGGATAGTCATTAACCAAATGATCGGTTACAAATCTTTTATTACATCTAAAGGGTAAACCTTCATAGTCAATAGTTTGTAACCATTTTCGATCTCCTACTTGTATCTAATCATGTGTAGGAAGCTCCTTAGTAATATTTATATTTAAAAATATTATAGCATAGGTTATATGTCCCATATATTTAGTTTTAGGATCTACATCATAAAATTCACCCAATGAGTGCCCTATAATTCGAAGCAAATAAGTATCCCAAAATTGAAGGGGCAAATGAGGTAACTAAATATTGGTCAGTTTGAAATGATTTTTTTTAATAAGGTTGAATGCGAGATGCTAGTGCTTTGTCAAAATCATATGTTCCCAATTAGTTCCCACACCTAGAAATATTCATCAATTACATCCCTTCCTTTAGCATAGGGACAAACTTCAATCTTACCTTGTATCAAAACACTCCAATGATTTGAGATCCATTGGTGTAGATCCATAAGAGAAGGCCAAATTAAATTGAAATGGCATATCATACCTCTCTCCAAAATCCAACCTTTCTGATCTAGAACCTTTTTAAGTTTCTCCTTTGAAAAGAAAATCCTAAGATTATTTTTTTATTGGATGGAAAGGTTCCCTCTTATTTCCATCCTTTTAATATTACAACATGTTCTAAAATTGTGCAGGTTTTAAAATATGTCCCTTTGCCTTCCATGTTCTCTATTTATCTAATTTCTATATATCAAGTGTTTTATGATCGATATTCTTACCCCTGGTGTTTGCAGATAGAGATGCATCAATCTTCTATAGTGATCCATCTCTCCTGGCCTCAAACCATTTCTTTTTAGGATATGTCATTGTCCTTGATACATCAACAAGATTAAAGACCAAAATACCTCAGTATCCCTAATATCCTGAGCCAATCACTTATCTTTATCACATGTAGTTTCCCTTACTATAGGATAATGATTATCCTTTGATTGGTCTATTTTAAAATTAGATGAATATCTTTTAGGCAAACCTACCATTGGATCAATTTCCCATAGACATGTTTCCACTGCCACCCTTTAAAAATTCTTTCTATCATTACAAACCCTAGTTGCTTCCATCGCTTCTAAATTTCCCAAAAATTCCTATCCACTCTATGAACATTGTTAATTATGATTATCATTTTAGTCTTGAAGGTTAAATATTTGCATGCTATAATAATTTAATTAATTAGAATAATTTCATAATATTATTTTTTTATTAAATGGTTTTAATTTTAACCCAATATATATTATAAATAATTAAGGTTATTCTCATCATAACTATGCTAAATAATTTTAATAAGTAAAAAATAAAAGTAAAATTAAAATTGAGGAATAGACTTATGAAAAATATTATGAAAACACCAAAGCAAAAAGTGTCACTTTTTCATTTTTAGTTAATGTTTCCTTCCAAAAATTTGAACTTAACAAATTTAATATTTGGAAAATCCAACCAGTATGATGGACAAAAAATTTCACAAAAACCTTGATGCAAATGTGTTTCAAATTATATTTATGGAGCCAAAGTTAGTTGTAGTGAAAAATGTTGTTAAACATCATTAACCTTACTGTAAATAGTGTTACACAAAGTTTTGCATTAGGACATGAAAAACAATATTTTACTTAAGAACACAATGATTTTGATGCTAATAGTGATGTGAAATCCTCAAAATTTAATATTTCATTTACCATCTAAATATGAAGTGATACTATATCTTAACCTTGTGGAAGGAATATTATGACACATCATAGCTCCATGATAGATATATTTTGTATAACAATACATGTATCTAGTGGGAATACACACTACTAAGTTTTAGGGGCTTAAATTTAAGGACCAATTTATATTACATAATGCTGACTCAATATAAGATGAATCCATCCTAATGTAAGGTTGGGAATAAGATGACTATGCCATATGGCTATGAAAATTACACAAAATAATAATATACTCCATATTTTTATTTTTTAGTTTCCTTAATGATAAACGTCAAAATAAAGATATGATGAATGGTATTTTCATTCTTCATGAAAATAATTTCTTGGACTTTGGACCTAAACCTTGTTGTCTCTTCCCATATTAAGATATAGATGTCTAGAGTTGTGGCAAAGATAGTAGCCAAGGTGTTTCTAACCATGATAGTGTTGTTATTGGTAGAATAATTTTTGTTCCATGTCTTGTGGATGGGATGGATGATATGATAGATCTATGAAGGTGGAAATACATGGGTAACCATGTTTAAAAAAATTATACTATATGGACTAATATACATTTTATGATATGTTTAAAAAATTAAAATTTAAGGTTCTCCACACTGTGATATTTCTTAAAGATGACAAAAATCACTTGTTGATTTTAGAGAAGGAATGGAAATGAATATATTTCAAGATGTCATGAATGATTGGATATTTTATATAATTATATAGGCTAAACCCATAGTCAAAATAGTTAAAGATATCAAATATTGTACATACTTATTTTTTATGAAGGAAGACTTTCCCAAAACATTTGAGAGTGAATCAAAGTTGGTTGAGGACAATTTTTTCAATTATTAAGGAGATAGTTACTCTTTTCAATCCTAATAATTTTTATATATAATACATGATTTTTATCTTCCTTAGAGGATCTATGCATCATACTATTACTTTTCATGATATGAATTTTTTTATAGTCATCACAATACCAAACATTACTGGAGCAATAGAAATTTATCAGAGTGTCAAAATTTTAAATAGAATGGGGTAAAATGTTTATTGTAAAATACCAAATTATTTGGGTGAAAAACACAGTGTGCTTGATTATAACATGGGCATCATAAATTGAGAGGATGCCTTTTTAAATGAAATTTGTGTATTTATTTCTCAAGATTTTGGTTAAAATTGATAATGGTAGATTCATAGGGTTGATTTGGAAAGGGATTGGAAGGAAAAAAATAGAACTTGAAAATATATAATATCATGGTGTAGACATTTAGATTTTATATTAAACACTTGGAAACATTAATTTTGACATATCTTTAGCATACATGACTTTTTCATACACATTTAATTCTTGAGCACAATTTTACCTACATATTTATCTATCTATTGACTTGGCGAACCCAAAATCTATAAAATTTCATATTCAAGATCTTCCTTGTATGTGTTAAGACACTTTATAATCCTAAACCAACTTTTTACATATTATACATAGCTAATTTTCCCTCTCTTGATAGTGTTGGAAACAATTTGATAGTTTTAGATACCTTAGGTGCCCACCTCTACTAGTGACATCTAATATCCTCCAACGACTACTTTCAAAATTAAATTATCTCTCTTGGTTTAGACTGAGCATATTTCATTTGTGTTTTATTAGGGAGAAATATAAGAGAGTAATTAATAAATAAAAATTAGTCATAATGTCTTACTCACTTGGATATTACATTGAGAACCACTTACTTATTGAGAAATAATTACACAAACCCTTAATAAATTATCGTAAAGCATTTAAATTTGTAAAAATCTCCAAGGACTAATCCTAGTTATAATTACGAAAACTAAAATAAGGTCAAGTTTGTATGTTTTAAAGTGTTGGAAGTTAAATCATTGCATTGTAATTTAGTGGATCACAATAAACAACACATCTATCTAGGTGGAATAATTATGTGTAGTTTTATCCATTTATATAATAATTGAATATAGAAAATGATTAAGCACTCACAGGGTATTGGTTGAGGTATTCCAATCCATATTTATAACTCATTATTTAGGTCATATTTGTATTTAAAGTGAAATATATGGTTTTAAATGAAGCAGAAGGAAAAAACACATTCATACATAGAAGCATGGCCTAATTTATGCAAGAATACATCTACAAATACATGTACATCTATCTAAATAGTGACATACTAAAATATTCATCACATGTCTAAGATTCACAAACATCATCCACATAGGTTTTGGAAGTATGTTTCCTTATCTAAATAGTTAGAGAGCTTAAATTATAGTTTTTTGATGAATGTAACACATGAAGTGAGTAGCACAAATAAAAAAATTAGAGAACTTGCCTATCTTCCCTCTTTGCTTGGTTATTTATATATTTAGTGAATGCAATAAATATCTCTTTAAGAATCATATTTTTATGTTAAATTCCTTATTTTATTAATATTGATTCCATTAGTTTTATCTTGTTTATATCACCTCAACCTAAAAATAAATTTAACATTATAGACTATCCAAATGATTTATTAATCCAAAATGCATTATTCATCTTAAACTATGTTTGAGATGAAATATTTTGAGGGACATGTATTGAATGGAGAGACATATATGAAATTTAAAGTAGCAAGATGAGGATTTTAGACATTTGTGAGATTATCCTTAACTTATTTGACTATTAGGTCTAGATAAAGTTTTTATTTTATTTTTTAAAAATATATGGAATGGATCATAGTAATAAAATGATGTCTAGGAATGGTGAAACTCAAAGTAGACTCATTATTTGGTTGATTATTATCATGAATGGTCACACTATATACACTGCTACTTATCTGTCAGGAATATTTAGATTCATCATTACAAACATGGACTCTTTTAATTTATTATTCATAAGAAAAATAATATAGGAGCATACACCATGCCTCTCTATATTATGATATCCTAGATGTCTGTATCTAATATAAGCCTTGAAAAACTAATAGGTGGTAGATGGTATGTATCACTACCTTGAGGTCTAGGGAGAGAACAAACAAAAATAATGACACATGCAAGAATTCCAAGTTCAACACACACAAAATATGTATCACTGAGGAAACATAAAGATTTATCATTTTAAATATATATCATCCTTAGTTGTATTATGGATAAATTTAACCCATTCTTTTGCATGAATTGCTAAAAGATTTTAAATTTAGGAAAGAAACATGTGTAGGCATGAAAAACATAGATTGAATGATAAAATATAGATAATGAACATCCATTTTAGTTATGATAGGGTATTATTAAATGAATAAGGGAAAAGAGGAACTAGATCTGAAACTATAATGAAATATAAATGAAAAAATCTAAAAATTAAAGATTAAACATGAAGGTAAAAAGACCTAAAATTTAGCACACTTGAAACAAATATAATGAGTTTCCAAGTGAAACTTTTCAGTGCATGATTTTCAATAAATTTATCATGTTACCTCCTATGTGGCATGAGAAAATATCAAAATGCTATTATGTTTATCATAAATATCATTGGCATCACAAGAACAAGTGTTGGGGTTTGAAAAATAAAAAATAAAATATTATTGATAGTGTTGACAATAAAATATTATTGATAGTGTTGACCTTACGTTTGATACATCTATTAAAGTACCACAAACTTAGAGCAAACCTTGTAACATTGAGCAAAAATCTAAAATTTTGGTCCCATTTCCAAATGTCAAATTACTAAAATAAGAGTTATATAAAGAATATTTGAATAAGAAATAAGTAGCTAGGAATGAAGTTGATAAGAAATGCATACCAAAAAATACTATTATTTAAAGAATGGTTTGCATGGTGGCAACCAAAAATCCTAGCCTTTACATATATTTGAAGCAAAGAAGCAATGCCATGGTTGATATATTTTGTGAAATTAATGTATGTAGCATTGAAATTATCAAGTTTCTTGGATATAACACTAAGAATTTAAAAATTAATAATTCATCTAAATAATTCAATAAATCCATTGAGTGTCCCATAGTCCTTGGTCTCAAATTACATTCCACTATATTGTACATTATCCCTAATTAGATTCAATACATTAGTAGATGAGGAAGATCATGGATAAGATGAATAGATGAAATACTTGATAAGAATCATGGTTATAATAAATTTAACTTTAAAGGTATTACCATTTGCATTTAGGTGATAAAATGTCTCCAAATCAAGTAGTTCAAGTGGAAACCATTTCTTCAACTAGTTCTCAAACAAATATATATAATTCTTAGACACATATGACATAAATTGAGGTGTCTTACATTGATGATGAGTATGTTCCAAATAAAATAAAATCCAATACATCAATTGGAACATACGGTATAGCTAGTTATAGTACAAAAGTGGATGTGAATAACACATCCAAATTAATGGATGCTCACACATGAAATAAAAAAAATTAAATTATTCACATGGGAAATCTATCATTGAATTCATTATGTCAAGAAAATTTAACACAAGTATCTGATGTAAATCAAATCACAAGTGTGATTTTGATTTCAGCAACACATTTTTATCCATTTAATACACTTACTCATAAACCAGAGTTGTTAACTCAACCTTAAGTAAAAATTAAATAGGACATATTTTATATGCATGGTTGTTTAGATTATAAATATGACCCTAATGGGATCATTGGTTAGCTCAAACATAATTTATTATACATATCTTCTTGATGTGTTCATGCTTGATTAAATTTTATATATTTAATTCATTTATATATCTAACCTTCCAACATCACATACATGTGTACACATGATTCTTGATTGAACATTTTTCTGGCCCATGGATTTATTTTAGCTATTAAAATTTTATTTACTTTTTCCTTTTAGTTAATTATCTTAATCTAAACAATCACAATAGATATCATACACCGACAATTATTTAAAACCACTCTAATCCTAGTTCACATTCCTTGCAACATACTACTTTCTCCCACCTCTGTATGGACTATATATGTTTTTAATTTTTATGGAATATACTGAAATTACATGATCGAACAAACTTTTTTCTTGCATATTGTGACATGTGCATACACATAGTTTGTTTCCCATTTTTGGCATGCATCTTATTATCTTCACACTTTCTTCAAGATGTGACTTTTTGATTCACATACATAATGGAAACATATTTATTACTTTCCTTTCTTCAATACTCATTTTATATTATAATTAGTGAACATTATTTGTTTACATATGATATGGAATATTTATATCCCTTCTATTATTATTTTTAAAATACTTTCCTATTCGTCTTACTTGATTAATTAGCTGTGCTTAAATGGAAAAAAATATAATCAACAATGCATGACATGCCTTTCTGGATCACATGTTGGATTGATGTTATCTATCATTATCATGGTGAGTTACATTTGTGTTTTATACACACATTATTTATATAATTTATACATGAGTAGAATTAAAAATGTACATGTTACATTAAATACATAGATGTTCAAGTTCTTCAAATTCTATATAAAAGGGTCCACCTTTATAAATTGGAGGCATGCCTACACTAGTGTAAATCTTTAGACACTTTTCAAGTTCTATTTTTATATATTTATCCATTGATCATAGTAAACTCCCCATGAATTTAACTAATGTAAGATATTTAGGGTGTTATTCTATATGGATATTACGCTTCGCTATATTCAATGTTGACATTGATTGATTATGTGGACTAACATTAATTTCTCTATGTCTGTTCAATGTTGTTGATTATTATTTTTAGTGATGATTTATGTGTGAAATATTATATGTTTTTATGAGTGTATTTATTGTGTTTTATCATTGCATGCATCTATTTTGTAGAGGATATTATAGTCCATGTCATGGAGATTCTATTGTCCATCTAAGGTCAGACTTGAGTCATGACTTCAAAAATTTTGATCTTCGTTATCACAAGAAATTGTGCATATGCATGTTATTATTTAAAATGGATATTGAGATTAGTGACACATAATTTATTACACACATTAATCTTGTCTCTAATGCCATGCTTTATATCACTCATCATATTTGATGTTTATTACTATGTGCCTAATTAGTATATCTAATTAACATGCTACTTGTGTCCCTATTACATTGGCTTACAAGTTTCACCTATGCATGAATGATCAAATTTCTATACAATGACATATTTAGTCATGTTTTTAAACATAATTTACATGATAAACTTATTCTATATATAACATGATGTGCATAAATCTTGCTTATGAGATGAGTGATTTTCATGGTTCATCCCTCATTTCAAAATGGATCATACAATGGTCTTGGATTTGAGATTTAATCCACAAATAACACATAATTCATATTTTGGGTTAGATTTCATGAATTGAATGAGATAAATTAAAATAATTGAGGCATATTTGAGGCATATATGGGAAATTATATATATTGGTCAGGGATATTTATGATATCCTATGATATTATGGAACATATTATATGGGTTAGTTTATTAAATTATTAGGTTTTTTAGATTGATTAGATTTATGAGATTAATTAGAGTGTGTATATTTTATAAGATATATTGGATTATATAGATTGATAAAAAATTAAGGATTTATATATCGCATTGAGGTATATATGGATCATATTTATATCAAGAATTTTGTATATGCAAAAAAAAATTCAATCTATGGTGTGGATCAATGGTATTACATAAGAAATTTGGATCAAAAATCCATCTATTATAGTTGATTCAAAGATTAATTTTATAGATGAACCTATTTTGGGGTTTCACCTTTACACACAAACCTATTTTGGTGTTGCAATAAATTATTTATAGTGATATTATTATTAATTTAGTTGAGGTTCTATGTGAGTTAAGTGTCACTCTTTTGTCTCTAATGGTGGTCGATACATTTATAATTATCAACACTCTTTTTTAGTAGTTACATATTTTTGGGCCCTAATAAACCCATGAAATCTCTGAAATTAATTAAAATGTAAATTTTGTTCACATACTCATAAGTGTATTCATTTCTTACCTTTTCACTTCTAAATATTTCAAATATCTAAGTTATTTTGGATTTTTTAATCTTAACTAAACATTGATTTTTATATATTTCATTATAGGGTTTTCATTGAGCAAGACTAATATTTAAGACATAATTATTATTTTTTGATTAGGTAAAATGCTTTTGAACCCAGAGCTATGAACTGGGCAAGTGAGGGTTATGATGACTAGACCCACAACCAAATCAAGGGTTTTAAATGATGAACCCACAACCAAGAGGTTTTTTAGGATCCCACAATATTTACAAGGCACAACAACAGGGTTTTAAAGAACCCATAACTATAACAGATCAACTAGAGGGTTTGAAAGATTTGACAACTTTAGTAGATTAAACAACAAGAGGATTTTAATGATCCAAAAACCCTAACACCTAGAGGGTTTAAAGTTTGCCACAACCCATGAACAAATAAAGAGATTGATTCCAAATGAAAATTTAAGACTGAATGACCTTCAATAAAACATCCTCCACTACAGAATAGGATCCTACTAGGAGCAAAAGTTCTTCAACTAGTCTTCTACGTATTGGGATTTCCTCACCACCACCACATGTCTGAAGCATAACAAGTGGGTTTATCCTCCCACTGAGTCCCATAACTATTGATTCACAACAAGGATCTATCCAACTCATCCTCAACAATTTGGCTTTAGCTTGAAACAAAATAAGATTTTTCAGTCAAGCAAAAATGGTATCCTTAATTTTTTGGGCAAACCCCATAACCCAAAAGAGGCAAGAGATGAATTATCTATTATCCAATCTGATAAGGCAAGTTTTTATTTGTTTTCATCTATCCACCACAATCAAAATTGGTTGAGACTAAAAATATTCCCTTGTATTTATGGTCTTTATCAAGATTTTCACCCATCCTCTATAGACCCTAAGTGCAATAAATGACCATACATATTCACTCAATGAGACCACCATGAATGAAAAGGGATCAAAACTTTAATATCAACTCCATAAAGATTTGTGAGGAATACTCTATCTTCCTCACTGATCTAGAAAACTAAAATAGGCTAAACAAACACTTTAATAGTATTTTTACAAAAACCCAATCCCTAATACCACACCCAAAAACTTATTTGCCCGTATGTAATTCTGAAATAGGTGAAATACCTCTATTATTCTCAGCTATTTGGGTACCATGAATATGGATTCCTTTGATACCAATGAGTTCTAATCCATTTAGATCAACTATAGTGCTAATCCCTGTAGCCTTCAAGAATTTATCTGAACAACCCCAAATAGATCCACTCCATGACTCTACGAAGGCTCTTGAAAAAACTAGCCAAATGGTGTGAGGAATCGAATACTTTTTCCTGGTGAGAATATAATAGGTTTGAGAACTCTTCCATAGTCAACTCCCCTCATCATGATTGAATCTATCATATGCCATGTTTTTTAGACTCAGGTCATGTCCTTTCAATAACAGACTGAACATGTATACAGTTTTGAATCTGTCCATCATTAGATGAAAAAAGATGATTTGAACTTGGCATACTCTGTCGCCTGATAAACCACCTCCACTCCATTTAGGGTACCAGAGGCCCATCCAAGGACCTTGACCTTCTCATCTGGCTGAGGTTGTGCCCTTCTTGGGAGTAAATTCATTATTGAATTGATTGAATTGAGTCTCAATGTCACCCTAGGCTCTTTGAAAGCCCAATGCTTATTCCGTGTAGGACCAGATTTAGAACTAGTATAAGTGCTTCACCCAACAGCCATAAATAGCCCTTGCCATAAGTGTCCTTTCCATACCAGAATAAATACCCAAGCTAGTTGATTTGGTTTTAGATCTTCATCATCCTTATCATCTCTGCCTTCTTCCTCCTCACCAGAGACTTCCTACCCATTACCTGATTTAAACTTACTTCCTCTTCTCCACTCCATCTCTGCCTGGTCATAAATTCATTATTGTTGACATTAATTGAAATTAATATAACTAAAAAATTATTCCTTTTATTTTTTTAATCTAACATTTTTTATGCTAAAAATAATTGAGGCATTTTTAGACACCTAAATTTGGTATTAGATATTGGCAACATCAATTTTATATTTTATTTGACATACATTCAAAAATGTGTACACCTTTTACTATTTTTCACACTTTACTTTACCCATTAATGTATCTATTGACTTGATGAACCCAATTTATTATTGTTCATATTTAATATCTCTTTAATCTATATTATAACATTATATAATGCTACACAAACTATCACCACATTTGATATCACTAATTTTCACTCTCTAGATAGGGATAAAAATAGTTAGATACTTTTGGTTACCATAGTGTGCACTTATATTAGAAGCATTATGGATCCTTTTGTTATTAATTTTAAAAATAAAAAATCTTTCATAGTTTAGCCTACCAACATTTCCTATGTTAGTTATAAGGTGAATATAAAATAGTATCCTATAATTAAAATTCAAGTGTAAGGTTTTACGCAATAGGAGAATACATTGATAACCACCTAAAAATTGAAAAATATATTTTCTCATCCTTGAGACATTAATTTTTTTTGTTTAAATCTAAATACCTATAAACAAAGAAACTCTATTTGTAAGGCTATACACTAACGTAAGGTTAAAGTTTTAGGTTGGCATATGTCAAAATACAAACCATTATATTACATTATAGTGGATCACTCTTGATGACACATAGATTTAAGTGGGATAACTATGCATCATTTGAGACATATTCATAGTATTGGCAATTCTCAAGCATTCAATAAAGCGTGGTTGGGATTATTCAACCCATCTTACTAACCAATTTTTATGTCATCTTGGAGTTTAATTTGAAAGTAAGGGATTTGAAGTAAAAAGAATGAAATTATATATTTATTCATAAAAAAAAGACTATTTTATGCATAAGAGATGGACACAAACATAGGAGCATTGATATAAAGAGTCAAAGGCTGGTATAATCATTCTAAATGGTATTTTTGATAATATTAGTTATTGTAAGTGTCTTAGCTTCACCAATATCATCCACTCAATTTTTAAAAATTTATATCATAATTTTATAGGTTACATAGCTTATATAGATTAATTTTAAAGATTACAACATTGGAATAAATAAATAAAATCATAAAATTAGCTGAGTGCATTATTATGCCTCTTTACTTGGTGATTTATATATTTAAAAAGTGTAATGAATCTCAATTTTACATTTATATTTGTATGTTAAATTTTTCATTTTAATTTATCTAAATTTTAATAGTTTTTTGTTTCTTTTAGATCACCTAAATATAAAAGTAAAAATAAAACATGGTCAGTGAGGGAAGGAATTGTGGATGATATTTGAACATTTTATAATTCAAGGAAAAGATAAATGTTAATAAATGTAATCCATAATATAAGAATCACCATAAAATTGGAAGCATGCAAGGCCACTAAAATGCATAAAAATTGAACTATTTCCATTAAGAATGATAAAGTCACAAAATATCTCAAGCTAACTAAGTGTTTTCATAAGGAGTGATTGCTATAATTGATAGTTTTTAATCCAAAACATCACCTTGAAATTCAACTTACTAAGACCTAAATGGATCTAAATAAAGGTTGTGACTTATACACATTGTATAACTAGTTCATGCATTGAAATATCCAACAAAAAGAATACCCTTAAGAAATATTTTTTACAATATTTTAGACTATAATTTGGAGAAGGTAAATAAACAAATACTTTAAAATTATTATGTTGATGAATATTAATGAAAATAATATGCATAAAAATAAAATTATTGGAAGGGATTTTTCCTGCTCAAGATAACCATAATAACCTAGCATCAACATTCAATACTTAAAAAAACTTAAATGAAGGTAGGTAATCTTGTAAGGACATGTTATCCTAACAAATCTTATCAAGTTAAGTTAGGTGTTTGGGTTTATGAATTAATATAGAAGAGTAATCTAAGAATATTAAGAGTGTATTTTAATATATGTAATGTGTTTCCATTAATAAAAATATGTCTGATTTGTGTAAAAACTCTTATAGATATTAAAATTGAATGGACCAATTCAATTCCACACTACAGTAGAGAATATTGACCTAAAAATCTAACTCTGGTATCATAACCAAGAATATTGGGAATGCCATGGTTTAGTGAAACTCAGAAGGAAATCATGAATCTAAACTCTTCCAATTTGTATGAAAACCCATTTTATGTACTCCTAGCTTCAACTACTTTATCCCTATTCTATTTCAAGTCCTTATTTCAAATCTTAGCTAGGTCCTCATCCATATAAATATTTATACGGAGGGTGAAAAGAGCTATCTTAAATCATAATATTTTGACCCTATCAATACATAATTTGAACATAATAATTGAAGTCATCATGGTTATTCCATGCCCTTTCAAAAAATATTTCATTTTGTTTAAGTTTTTATGAGGAAATTAGTCCATAGATTCAATTTGGTTATCATTATTTTTAATTTATACATATAATCCTTAAATTGAAATGATTCAATTTACTTTCTCTCTTCTCAAAATTTAGTTTGGATTAATCCATGCACAATAGGTTATTGCTTTGAATTATGATTTTTTTAAAGAAACATAAGCCCATGTAATATCATCTTATTCAATCTTAGAGGAATTACCACATTATTTTTCCAAGATTTAAAAAATATTATATTTAGATGTATCCTTTGTGGGTTGAATATTATCTATAAGAAGCTCTAGATTTTCAAAGTTATTTAACTAATTTTACTTTCTTTATGTTGTTTTGATATTCTTTAAGACAAAACAATTATTATGATAAACAATTATCGTCATTTATTTGTGAACTATTTGGAAGACATTTGAGAGGCTTCATTTTAGTAAAACTAGTTGTGTTTTGTAGTGACAAGTCTTAATATGTTTTTTTTTTAAAATATTTTATGTAGTCAACTTTGTTATACTAATTTGTTCTTTAATGAAATGAAATAATTCAATGTTTGACTATTATTTAATCATTATGTTATATTTAAAGATGATTGTTTAAACTATTGGAATTATTTTTCAAAAAGGCCATCCTTACTAATATAAGGAGAAGTCATGGTGTTAGGTATTGATTTCATAAAAACCTTCTTCATTTAGTAATTTTATTGAACATATCACCTGTAAATTAAATATGACTAATATGTGTTCCTTTAATCACTAATAATATTTTATTTTTGTCCCACAGTAAATTATCATATGATCTTCAATTATTGCTATAGAATGTCTATGTTTAAGTTTAATAAATAAAAACTTTTTGTGGAATTCATCGAAGAGAATAACATATTTGTGAAAAAATATCAAACACTTAACAAACAACCTTTATTTGTACAATTTTATCAAGATATCATCACGAAACTTTTGTAATGCGTTTGTGTATAATTTGAGTGCTATGCCCTAAAAAAACATACATTATATGGCAAATAATGAGAGGAAATGGTAAATTTACGTTAATTTTTGCTCTATTGTTTTACTGCTACAAGCATATGTCTTTCCCCTATAAATAAGTCTAGTATGAATATGAATATAATGAGTGATATAACCTCCAAAAAAATTATAAGATGATGTGGATAGATGCCTTATAATGAGAGGAAGGGATATTTTTTTCATTGAGTGTTACTTTGTTGTTTCCCATTTGCAAACCATTGTCTATTCCCTTCAAATAAATATATACTTATTGTGTAGACTATGAGTTTTATTCCCTTACAAAAATGTGATATGGTATATTTATATACCTAAGAATGAGAGGAAATGAATATATTTACTCTGAGTATAGCTATGTCATTTAGCTACCATAAATGGATGTCTTTTCATCATAAACAAATCTACCCTTCATGTGTATATTGTGAGTGCTACGTCCTACCACAAATCTCAGTGGACATGGTTAGATGCCCAAGAATGACAGAAACAGGTGAATTTTTTTGTTGAATGTTTACTTATTGTATCTCTTTTTCAAATAAATGTATTTATATTATAAACAAATATACCCTTATTGTGAAAATTATGAGTGTTATTCCATACCAAAAATCTAAGTTCATTATTTACCTGAATTAGATTAATATGAGATTAACCTTTTAATTAGATAGATTTAAAAAAATAAGATTTGATTGTAAATTAGTATAAAACACATGCAACATATTATTTTGATAACTATGTCTTTTACAAGCAAGTTCGACAATTACAATGATAAATAAAAAATGGGTAAAGAGACTTATCTTATTTGTCACATTGTCCCTAGTCCTTATAAATTAAAATTTCTAACTAAAGAGTATGTCTAGTGACTATAATTTGTTCCTTTTATAAAACTATGATTGTTTCTATTTTAAGACGTGATCTACATATTAATGACATATATGATAGTTAATTTTATCCCTTATTGATTTTGTCCCCTGAAAAATAACTTTCTATCAACTAAAATGTGATTTATAACTAGGACAATATCAACAAGAATGGGATAAGTACAACAACTTATTTTGTCCCTCAATGGTTTATTTTGTCCTTTTCGAGTGAGGCTCTAAATATTTACCAAATGATGTGAATGATTCATTAATTCATTTTAACACTTTCACAATCTCTTTTTTTATGTGTACCAACACTTCAATTATCAAACCCTAGTTTACAACATAAACATTTGAAATACAGAATGGGGAGAAATATGTGAAAAAGATTTAGTTATAGTGAACTTAGTTAATCTATGCTGAAAGACCAAGTACTACACTACATTTCTAATGTTTCAAAGAGTGCTCAAATTCAAATGTAGTTCTCTAACCTACATATTTTTTTGAAATGTTGATTATACATATCTAAATGTTCTTTATCCTAGATTTCCCTTGGCACAGACATGCAAATGCAATAATAATTTATATATAGCTCTAATAATTTAGTATAAATAATGTATAACTTTGTAAAGCTATTAAAATGTGAGGTTGATTATCATAAATTCCTTCTAAAAGCTTTGTATACATAGGAATATCTTAGAATTTTAATTAAAAATTCAGTGGTGCACATAATGGACCCCAAAGACCTTAAAATGGTACTTAAAATGAATGGTTATAGAGGAGGGAAAAGTTTCAAAATAAAGAATAAAATATCAAATGACAAGATCATCAGGAATGGGATAGTATATATAATAGGATTTAAGATTTTTACTATATTTTGTCTTATGCTCAAAACAACCTCGAAACGGTCGAAGGTTTTAAAGATATCTATTTTACAATATGTTTTAATCCATGGAAATAGAAAGTAGGGGTCATAAGGTCTATAAAAACATAAAATGCATGGATAAAACATGAGATAAATGTGTTATTAAGTGTTTATTTCTTACCTAAAACCTATATTGTTAAAGTTATAAAAAATACATTATAAATAAAATGTTGTGTGAAAATTATGTTCATACATTTCCTCCCCTTTAAGTCTAACATTTTATTGAAACCAAAAATAATGGATGAAAGGGAAAGCAAATATAAACATCATGTATATGATTTTATGTATAATTTTCATGTGCTATGATGATTTAATGTGATGTTGCACAATGAGATGTATGTAATTATTATTTAAGTGAAAAAAAGATATAACTATAGATGAAATAATATAAATATCATTCAAGGAAAAACTAAACATGTATGCATGCCACATAGAAGTAGCAATTCCATGGGCCAATATTTGACCTAACCACTATGGTTAAAAAGGCACTTATGTCATATATTAATTTATTGGCTGGGGAAATAAATAAGATTTGAAGTGCTAAATGTGACAAATAAAACCACTTAGGGATAAAAAAAAAACTTAATATAATGATTATAGTAATTGTATTTTTTAGAGAAATATGATCTTATATTGAAAAATGGAGAAAGGGGGTGATCAATCCCTAATTTTAATTATACGTGTATAAAATAAATAACGTTAATTGAGGGATATAGAGACCTAAATTTAACTAATCTAGTATTTTAAACTCCAAGATGTGAAATTGTTTGGAATCCAAAAATGATTAGCAGACTATAATTTTGGAAGGCATAGAATGTCCAAGTCACAATATGCATTTTAATTGAATCTACCACTATAGATGGATTTAGATTCAATTTTAACCATTTTATTGAATGCAACATAAAAAGAGAATGGATGTCATCCATGCCCCTATCAAGTCCATAAATATAAAATAATGTATAGTATTTATAGAAAACTATATTGAATGCTCTTATAATTTGATACTATTATACTGAACATGAATATATATCTTGCCCCCATTGATAAACATCCAATATGAAATTGTATGTAAGTGTAGATTTGTAAGTTTTGTTTGAATCTTGTGCATGAATATTTATTACACACTAGAAACTATAAATTTTTTTATTTTGTTCCTAAAATGTAAGATAAAATGCATGGCATATTCTCCCATTATCTATACCAGTGATTGATTTTTTTAAACTTTTACATTATTTGAAATTGTAATTGTAGTATTTAAAAAAAATTAATGTGACTACATATACATTGCATATGCCCCAAACATTTTACCAATATATGAACCTCTGAGGTCGCATTACGACATGATCTCTAGTAAAATATCGACTCTTTTATCTTTATCCCTAATGTTTGCCTCACTTTCAAAATGAGGGATGAGAATATCGAATCGATCTGATAAACATTTATAGGAAATTAGATAAAAATTAATTAGTTATAGTAACTATTATAAAATGTATACAATTTTAGAAGTTATTGTTACATTAGCCAAGGTAGATTATAAAAAATAGAGTATGATATAATCATATTTTATTATTATTGTAAAAGGAAATGGTGCACATGTCATTAAGCACTAAATTGACCCATTTTTAATGTTGGTGTTAATAATTGAATAACATTATGATGCAATTTATGGAAAAAGTTTTTTATGAGTAGGACTTGATATACCACTTGAAAAATATTTTTGTTTTTAGTTGAATTAAACATGAAATAGACATAATGATTTATATTGTGAGAAAAAAAATCATATATAAATTAGTGTAAAAACATGTTTGTTGTAACTTCATTTTTACCATTGGATTGTGCAAATTGATCTCTAAGTATGCAAACTTCCTAATCAATGACCTACATTTACACTACAATTCAAGAACTTGGAGGCTTATATATAGATAGAGATTATAGGTGATTTGGTATGCATCATAATTCCAGAATGTTAAAATAGGTAGTAGCATCTATTAATAAGTTTTTGCAAAATTTTGAAATTTTGATTTTATTTTTTATTTTTATCATGTTATGAGTGAAAATGTGGAATCTAATAGTTTTATTCCTCAAGGAAATGATCATCATAATTTTGAAACTTTTATTCAAAAGGTACTATATGATATTATATTAGATGATAAAGTCCCCATTCTTTTCCTTCATTGGTAGATATTTTCTTTCATGCTATGACTTATTTTGATCAAAATTTGTATAAGTATATTGTTTTTTGTTTGATCAAAAGTCAATTTGAATTTGTTTGTTTAGTTTTTATAGTGTGATTTGCATTCTTACATGTTTAAATATGGGAGACATAAGAGCAATCCATTAGAGTTGGGCTTAGATGATGTACATTGATAGATATTATAAGAGGCCAATCTAGTGCATGTTTACCAATTGGGCTAAATTACATATAAAATTCATTTGATTATTACATTGGCTAATTAGTGGAATCCTCAAACATGTACTTTTGATTGTCAATGCGTGAGATGATCTTCACTTTGGAGGATGTGTGGCACATATTAGGACTTGAAATTATTGGGTAGAGGAGCATAGTGATGGATGCATTGGGTCTATGATACATGAGGTGAGCTCATAGATTCATGAAAATAAAACTAGAGGGTGGAATCATGGTTTTATTATGTTGTTAGAGCCTATTGTAGGATATATTATTCTTTGCTTGAATAAATTGATATGTTGCACATTAGCATTAATCCTAGTAATATATGGTAGAATAGTAATTATCTCCTATCATATGTAATATATAGTTTAATCCATTGTATAGGGTTGTGATATAAAATCATTGGGGAATGTTATGTTATCCCATTTATATTAATATTTATACATAATTTACCTTAGAGGCAAAAACAGGCAGTCTTAAAGCTACTACTTTGTTACATGTGTGGGCTTATGAGCACATCATTATGGTTCATCCATTTTTTTATATTGATAGGTGATACGTATTGATGTGGATTTTATACACACCCTCAGAGTTCCTTATGAGGTTACCATTAATGTTTTAGTATTGGTGAATAAAACCACTCTAGGGTAAGAATTGTGGGGTATTTAGTTTTATAAGAACCTGTTGGTGGAATAGTGGTTGAATGACACAGATTGTTTACCACAAGTGAATTAGATATGGATGAACTTAAATATACTTGGAGTGGTTATAAGGATGATGAATTATAAACAAGGTGGGGAATACTATAAAACAAACCACACAAAGAGGGAAACATAAGGTAGAAAAGGAAGGTCTATGGAAAATCTACGAATAAAGCCTTTCAAGACTAATATTTGAGCTTAAGTAGGATAGAGCATCTTGACCAATACTTGTAGCATGTTGATTTAGAACAAAAAAAAATAAAATAAACTTAAATATTAAAAGGGAAAAAAACATAATATGCTCAAACATTCATAAATCAAAGGTTGGCTAATTGCTCGATTGTTATTGGACATGTACAAGAGGATTATGATAAGCATGTAACAGATTCTCAAATAAGCTATGCTAAAAATTAAATTTTGTATTCAATAATGAATACCTCATACATAATTTTAAGCACTAATATACCAGAGTGATGGAACATCCATGCAATCCAAATAATTAGATAAAAATAGAGATCTGCATATCAAGACCAAGTCAAGCAGAACTTCTTTGAATTTCCTATTAATATTAATAGCCAATATTATCCTCCTTTTATGACCAGGATGTGACATGTATATATAATCTTGAGATGGGGAAGGCTTAATTTTCATGTGCATATAATCAAATTCTTTTCTTTCTCAAGTTATACTTCATCATTTGTCTAGACATTTCCAACACCTAAGTCTTATTCTTCTAATGTGTAGTCAACCAAAGATATTGATTGCTCTAGTTCCTCCTCTTCTTATAGATCCATTGTATCCTTTATCTCCTATTCTTGTTCATCAAGAGTTTATTCAATAACATGGAGACCAAGAGATGGCCTCTCTTCCAACCTTATGCCTTGGGAATAGTTAAGGGAATCCTTGGGATTCATGTTGTAGGTGAATATAGGTGGAGTGGAGGGTGGATGAGATAGTATATGGGTTTTTTTAAAAGCTATGGTAAGAGGTAGAGAGATATGTGATGAAGTTGAGAGTTTGTAAAGTCCATGTGTTCCTTAAGGAAACTCAGGGAATTTTAAAGACCCTGAGGGAGTTGGAAGTAAAGAAAAAGAAGAATGTAAGAACTTTAGTAAAATTACTTGTGTAACCACTATATGTTGAGGCAAAGGAGTCATCACAAAGTTTCTCTTTATTTAATTAACTAGGGTAGCTATTGTATTTTACATAGTGGTATCTATCCCTAGGATTTGTTCACCTAAATTTTTTGAAGGAATCTGAGGACCAAGAAATCCTCTAAAAATTTCCTTCCTTAGCTAGGGATTTGACTCCTTATAATATCAAGATTGGTCTCCCTCTTCTTCTATTGCTTGAGCTTCTATCGATGGAGGGTAGTCTCGTTGCTAAGATCCTCTAGGTAGATATGGAATCCAAGGTTGGTTCCATGCATTTTGGGCTTCTTCCTCTATGGCCTTAGGATTCTATTTTAAAGCTTAGGCCAATATCATTGATATCTTCTTATCCCTCATCCTGATCCATACCTAGGAGTCATCCAAGGGATTCAATAAAAGTTGGTCATGATTATATTTTTGATGACCATAACAAACATGAACCATCTTCTTCTCAAATATGGTCTTCAAATAACCCCTTATCCTTTTATTAGGGTCCTATTTACTAAATGGTTCCATATATAAATTTTAGGTTGTCCTAGGATTACCAACTACTATAAAATTTGACATAGTCATATATTAATGTTGCCTAATGTTATAGAATGTTTTTAAATAATAGGCCAAGTGTTTCTAGCTAAGTTCTTCATCGATATTATTGGAAACCTAAAAAGCTATCTCTTGTTATACTATGTAACCAAGAAGATGGTGAGGTATAAATAAAGGGAAAGTCCTTTTCCATCTACTTGGATTATATTCAAATTCAGTAGAGCTAGTAGTCACCCATATTAGCGAGTGTCTTTGTGATGTTTTTAGACAACTTTGGCATTATTGTACCCTACATATTCTAGAAGATGTGAGGGTATACCTCATTACTTATTATATTGATGTATTTTTGTATCTATGAATAAATATGAATGAGAAGTCTTATCCAACCCTATTACCTAGATACTTTGTGGATGGTTGTCATTCTTGGCCATATGGATTGTACATAGTTGCCATAACTATATCCAGTAGATAAAACATCATATAAAATTTCCCATCCTCAGGTCTCCTATCAACGTATATTATTTGATATTTTAATATTATGCTTATAATCTCCCCTAAGGCTAAAAATTTATCAGTTGTTAATAGACTGCCTAGTAAGGGTACCCATTCAACCTAGATGTATGTAATGCATCTAAATCCATATAATTTGTTTAATAATTCCATTGTAATGGAAATTATAGGTATAATTTTTATAATATATTTGGTGTGAATTTCTCCTTTTAGATTTAATATTTACACCTTTGGTAGACATAGTGTTGGTTTCCCATCAATTGTGTTGTGCTCAAGTCACACATTGGTCGAGACTTGATTATATGTAGTTTCATCGAGAGGGATCCTAAGATGCCAATAAAAAAAACTCCATGAGATGTAGGAAAAGGTGATTTGAACCTTACTCACATGAAAAATATCACCCACAATGGTCTCATTGATGAACAAAATCATTAAGAGGTCAATTCATGTCATTACCTCTTACTTGGCCACATCCTGGTAGAGGGCCTATTCCTAGATGTAGAGCAAGTCATTTATGTGTTGTTTAGATTCAAAGGGAGAGTTTATCCATCTGAAAATAGGTCTGAATTGACTTAAGTTATTCCTAGAGTTTTGAGTAGTCTGGGATTCAAAATTTAAAACACTCTTTTCAAACTATGTATCATTATATTCTATTGATCTTACAAATGAAAATGTCGATGGGATCAAGCTCTTACCTTGTTATGATGTTGAGGCCATTGATAAAGATTAGTCACTATAATTCTTTCAAGTTTGGAGGCTGGTTCATTTGATTCTTTGTGAATGATTACAGATAGGTCTTGTTGGATGCTTAGGAAACTTGATAATGAAAATTCTTAATGATTAGAGCAATACCAAGGTGAATTTAATGTTCACAAATTTTATATATATCATTCTCAAGATTGTGTATTGATTAAATTTGTGTGTTTTGAATGCTGATAATGAAATCACTTTCAATGTCCATTTTGATTTGGATATGTTAGTCAACTTTGGAAGATGCCCCTTGTTTACCAAATGGTAGTCTTTCATTAATTATTCATGTCCATTTATCACTTTGAGATAATTATCAACCATTCATTAATTTACTTATTTATCATGTTGTTTCACCTTTATTCTTATGTTTTGGGTTTACTTTCCGTCAAATAGTGCCATCTGTAATGCTCTCATTAATTCAACCCTTTTGATTTATTCATTATATTTTAGAGGTCCCATAATGCTGAATTAATGTGATTGAGCTGTGTAGTATGATCTTGGGAAGCTCAAAGACTCAGAAACTCAAAGCATTAGGTAGACAACCAATAGGACCATTAACTTCCCAAAAACATGGATTAACATAAATATGCCATGTGTTAGCCATTCAGGATCTCAAAAGCCCAAAAATTTGGGACATTAGGTTGTAGACCAAAGAACCATTTATCCTTCCCATAGATGTGAGTTTATGTGATCGATATATGTGGAGTGATTTCAGAATATTGAAGACATAACAACTCATAAACATGGAGACTTGGGGAACACTAAACTATCAAGTTTACTGATGAACAAGTAAAGTCCCTTTAGTTTTGGTTTAGCATGGATATTCCATGTGGCATGTTTTTGGAGCTCAAGAGACTCTACAGACTTAATCTTTTGTAAACATCCAAAATTTTGAATAATGTAAGAGTGACACATGTCATAACTATGTGAGATATTTTTTATGGGCCAAATTAAGAAGAAATCAATGGTCTTCAACTATTAATCATGTGATCAACATGTACATACTATGACAATAAAAAATTAGACCTACTAGTCTGTAAATCATATTAAAGTAAAAAAAAGGTTAGACAATCCAAGGTTTGAAATGACTTAAGATAATAGTTTAAGCTTAGATTGTTACAAGATTTACATGGAAAATGTTGGATTTTATAGAAATAACCCTTATGATAAATGTGTGATAACTTAATCATATACCTTTAGGCTCATAGTTTCTTAGGTATGGGTTTTGTTTACAATGGGTCCATATTTCTAAAATTATGAAAATGCAGAGTGTGTGTGAGGGTACAATAAATGGTGACTCATAGGGGAAAATACTCCCAACTATTTTGATAACCCAAAATTTTAAAAACATATTATAACTAGATTTAAATTTTAATCAAGACATAGTAAGGAAATCTAACTTATTAAACAAAACTCTTACTTCCCCATGCAACATACTAACCTTCATATTCTTTGGATAAGTGTGTGATCTTGTGAAATTAATTTCCATTGTGCATGAATATTATGAACAAGGATTGAATAAACATTGTAGTTTGCACCTTGAATTTATCTTTAGAACAAATGAAAAAATAGAGCATAGGCATTGCTTTGTTTCCAGTCAAGCATCCATAAAACTGATAGATATACCTCTAGTTCCACTCAAAGCCTTGCTCTATTGTCAGCTATGTGTCCATATCCCAAGTAGACTTTACTTGAATCACCAATCCTCCATTAGTTTTTTTTATATACAGGAAGGATGGGAAGAAATTTTGGTTAAATGTATAGGAAAAAAACTTATTCATCAATATGTCCCTATTAGTGTATATCCTTCCCTAGGTTTATCATATTCTAACCAAGTTTTAACATGTGAGAGTGTAGTGTATCTTTGAAAATGGGAAGATTTAATTTAATTTTCATGAGTATATCAAATTCTATGCCAAAATATGAGTAGGCCTATTAAATATCCATCAAAACTAAAATTTAATAATAATACACACTTCAACTCCAGAAGGTCTAGTACTTGTCAGAATATATTTTCATGAGTACCCACTGTACTTGCTTTTAGCATCATCCCATTTTATTTTAGAATTTTCTCTTGAATTTAGTTCAAGAAATTGTTTGAGATATTTATGCAATTTTAAGAAACTAATCTATAAAGTAGGAAATTAATCTATGAAAAGAAACAAAACTATTTGAAAGGAAAAAAAAATACAAAAACCATGAAAATTAAACTAGAAAGTAGGGAATATAATCTATAAAGTAGGAATTTAATCTAATTCCACACTAAAACATCATTAAAATCTCACTTTGATGCATTTATAGTTAGATCAGCCATGAAGTAATTCTTCAAATAATATTCATTAATTATAAAGATGAGGTTCTTACGTTGGAGGTCTTTTAACTTGAAGGTATTGTTTCTTAAGATTTCAGATATTTGGTATGGTCCAGTCCATAATGGAGTGAAATTTTTAGGCTACCATTTATTTTCATGTTCTTTATCCAAAAGGAGCACTAGGTCTAAAAGCCTAAAATCCTTGATCTTGGACCTTTTGTCAAACTAGCATTTGACAATATCCTAATGTTTGCTGAAGTTGTGCACTACTTCAATTCTTATATCTTCTAATTAGACTATCTCAAGTAGTCTGGAAGTTATTATCTCATATTTACCCATATAATATTGCATGAATTGGTAATTTGGCATCTTAATATTGATAGGGAAGACTCATTGTCATCCATACACTAGTAGAAAAGGTGAAGCATTAAGAGATTGTTTATTTTTGGTTCAATCTGACCATAGTGCATAATTAAATAAGATGATCCATTCTTTTGGTTTATTCTATGCATATTTATTTATGACATCCATTAGTTTCTTATTATATGAATCAACTATGCCATTTCCTTATTGGTAATAGTTTGAAGATAACTTGAGGGTGGTATGATTATGATAGGCCCATTATGTGAATTCAATAGATTAGAACACTACACAATTGTTGTAGACCAATGAAAAAAAATTTCCAAATTGAGTGACTATACTTTCTTATAAGAAATAAATTACATCTATGGATCATGAATTATTAGTACCAATAGCCTCTATCCACCTGGTACAAAAATTAGTATCTATGAGGATGAAATTGTCTTGTTGAAGAATTTGGATTTATTACCCCAACAAAGTCTAGGCCCCATTGGGTGAAGAGGCATCCTTCAGTGACTCAATCTAAAGTCATGGAAGAATTTAATACTCTCTTTGAAAACACATGTGACTTGTGTCAAATTATGACATGGTTATGGGTGTTTTTGAATATTGTATGCCATTAGTAACCCATCATCAAAATATTAGGGGTTGTATTATTACTAGAGGAGTTCTTATTTCCAACCTTCTGATGTAGATTATGTAAGATGTCCTTAGATTCCTATTTAAAAATACACTTTAGGTAGATACCTTCTTAGTTATTTATGTAAAGGACTTATTTATTGATCATGAAGTGAGTCACTTTGATCTTGAGGGCACACTTTTGCTCTCAAATCAACTTTGGTGGGCATGTCCCTATAAGCAATTAATGAATGATATGTAAATACCACTCTCCTCTTGGTACTTAGGATTCATTGATTTATTTGATTTGAATTCTTAGGTCATTTTTTGTCATTATCTAGATAAGGCCTTGATGCCAAATGTTTCAAAGGATTCGATCAAGTCAAAATCTTGATGCTTATATTTATTTAGGTAAGAAAGATTTCACTCTTATCTATAACTTATTTCATTTACAACTAGATATGAATCACCAAACACTATTAATTATTTGGTATTTCATTTTAACGTGAATTTTAAACCTTAATCAAGGCTTCATATTTGGCTTAGTTATTGGTGTAGGGGAATTTCAATGTATAAGCAATAAGGTATTCCTTACACTTTGGGTTTATTAAGACCATGTCCACACCATAACCTCATTTTTAATGAGCTCTTTAAAAGTGTAGAGTCCAAAACTGAGAATGACCTTAAAATTCTTGTTCATGTGGTTATTATTTGGTGGTGAAAGTGTGCACACCTATGTGCATCAACATAAATTCAATCTACTTATTCCTCATGTGTTACTTAATGATCAACTACTTCATTTTGGGCTCTCTATCCACATGTATTTGATTTGTTACCATATTCCAAGGCATCCACATGTGAGATAAATTAGTGGCCACCTAATCATTTAGTATTTTATACTAGTCTCAAATTAATAATAAGTCGTATGCTTTTGGGATATCAATGACTAGGATATCAATAGTTTATTATACATGTAGATCTAGTTATAGATGAATGCACACATTTGTCAATTATCTAACACATAGGAATGAGGATTTATCCAATTTTAATACCACTCTCATTGACTTATCAATGGTTAAACCCAACATTTGAAAAATAGCCATTGGCATCACATTGGATGATGCCCCAAAACCAACCAAGAAGTTATTTATATGCTTGCTAAACACATAAATTATTAATATTAATGGTGGTAACTTAGGTTTATATCTATACATCATTACATTTGCATGGGTAGTATTTGAATTGTTAGAAGTTCTTCCTATCAGGGCCTTGAGTAGTAATTCTCTTTGTTTAGTGATTTGAGCTAGGTCATGAAGACTAATGTTGGCTTTAATATTTTTAATGTCTTACACAATATTATATCCTCTATTAACTAGATGCTCTAAGATATGTGACTAATATTTTTAATTGGAAGAATATTCCTCATAGCTGGAGGGTGATTCTCTCTCCATGGTGGTGGGGTATTTTTGTTGGCATTCAGATTAGAGGATTATTGACATCATTATTAGGAGGTGTTGAAGAAGTCAAAATACTTGATCCTCAAGTTTTAGTTGTTCCTATCCTACTAGTACTGATGAAAAGAATTAACCTCATCTATATTATCTTTAGGTTCATTATCATCTTCTCATAAAAAAAGGGAAGTCATATGTGTTAAAGACCATAGCCATCATAAAATTGCCTAAAACATTTGATGAAGATGCCTCTTGATAACTTAAAAATTTTATATACTTTAATATTCCTATGGGAATATTTATAAATTAGTGCATAACTCAATATAATCCATTTCCCCATGTTTCACAAATTTATGGACCTGACACTACTTTGTAAGAGATGCATCTAAAATATTAATATCTAGCATTATGTAAGAAGGAACCTAATGTTCTTCATTATTCCTAGATCTATTAAAAGGCATGTTGTACATTTGGAACCCATAACCCTGATTATTTTGGTTGGAATTTTACATAAATATATTACCCACATGTTTTTTCATGATGAGGAATTCATTACTCAATTTTTGCACCATTCTATATATGTATTCCATATCGTTCTTGTTTGAGTTGGGAGCATTGTCCTGTGTGGAAGTATTATTAACTATTACATAAGGTCGACTATGCCTATGATAGTTGGAAGCATAGTTGTTTAAAAAAAATCCATGGTTATTAAATTTAACATATGGATCGAGGTCTAGTTTTGCACCATCTGGTTCTAGTTTGCATTAAGGATTGGATTAAAATTTAGGTAGAAAGGTCCAAGACTAAGTGGATACAATGCTTGAAACTAAGGGTATAGTTGTTTGTCTACATTATAGCCTTTGTGTAAGATAGGGGTAAGGTATCAATGCCAATAGACCTACATAAAAATACAATAGTGATGGATTCTAAGGCATTTTTCTATATTTTTATGGCCAATTTATCATTAGGTTGATAGGCAAACTCTAATATGCTAGACAAATTTTTAATTCTGACATTGAAATCTTAGATTAGCTCATTAGGCTCTCTTCTCATGCTAAAAAAGTGTTGATAAATAAAACTTGCATTGGTAAATTGGCCAAACTAGGCTAATAAGGTATCTTGAAATGTTTTTTAAGTTAAGATTGAGCCTTCCAAAATATTTTAAAATAGTCATAGGATGTTTCTTATAAAGTAAATGGGAATAGTCTTCAAGCCATGTCCTTATGATTTATATTCAATATCCCTAAGGTGTATTTGAAGGCATTTATATTCTCTTCCAATGTCCTTCCTCTCGAGGGAGAGAAAGAGGAGAGATACTTCTCTAGGTTTCTAGGCAAATCATGCATCACTCTTACTACATTGATAGCCGAGAAAGTCAACTAGGTCAAGGATTAAAATAGGGGATTAAGTTGAAGTGGAGGATTAAGAGGTAGGCTCTAGGGAAAGGCCATCATAACTATTGGATATAAAATTTGTCTTCCTAGAGTTGATGAATCAACCCTAGATCTCCTCAAAACACCTCTATCAGACCTAACCATTTTATATATCTCTAAAGATGGTTCTCATAAGATAATGTCAGGTGTTAATGTTGTTAATTTTTTGGGTTCATCCAACATAAACTATGTTATTTTAATCATAAGGAAAGAGGCAAATGATGACAATCCTTCCTTCTAGCACCAATTTGAAATATTCTATTGGTGTGGGTTTTATACACACCATGAGATTTCTTTATGAGGTTGCCTCTAATATTTTATGATTAGTGAATGCCTCTAATATTTTAGGATTAGTGAATAAAACCACTCCAAGGCATGAGATGTAGGCTATTTAATTTTATAACAACCTAATGGTAGAGCAACATAGATTATTTACATGGGTGAGTTGTCTATGGGTGAACCTAAATCTACTTAGAATATGTGGAAGGATGATGATTTATAAGGTGGGAAGGAATATAAAATAAACCATAAAAAGAGGGAAGAGCAAGGCATAAAATTAACGTCTATGGAAAATCCAAGGATAAAGCCTTTCAAGACTGATATTTGATCTCAAGTAGGATATGATATCTAGATCTATACTTGTTGCAAGTTGTTGTATCACATAGAATAATCAAATATAGTTAAAGATTCAAACATAACAAAACATATTATACTCAAACATGCATAAATCAAAGGTTTCCTAATTGATATATTTCAATTGCACATCTACAAGAGGATTATGATAAGCATGCAATAGATTCTCAAATCAGTTATTGATAAAAATGAAAGTTTATATTCAAAAATAAAAACCTCATACACAATTTTAAGCACTATGATACTAGAATTATGGAACATCTAATAAATCCACATAATTGAATAAGAATAAATATTTTCACATCAAGACCAAGTCAATCATAAATTCTTTAAATCTCCTATCAATCTTAATAGCCAAAATTCTCCTCCTTTTATGACTTGGAGGTTACATGTATATATAATCTTGGAATGGGGAATGCCTCATCTCTTCAAGCATCATATAATTTTAAAATTCTATAAATAGATCCTTGTATTCAAAATTCGTGTAAGAATGCATGTTACAATGATAAAAAACAAAATGTGCACTTTCCAGCTTAAGATAAATTATGCATGTACAATAATTGATGGGTAACCAAAGTCCCACTTTGATAAGAATCATGAAAATACATATTTGTTCCATAATTAGAATACAAATGTCATGATAATTGAATTAGATGATGAGGACACTGTAGTTGTTGTATGCAATCAAAAATGCATCAAATCAACAAATCAATCCTAGCTTAGATAAGATAGATCCTACTTACACTTTTGATTGGGGATACTTTAGATAATTTGGAGCATGACCAATATAGGTCCGCTATATTAAATTATAGGATATGTTATCACAATAACATAAATAGGGAGGGTTCCCAATCCTCCAGTCAAACAAAACTATGAAATAAACCTAAGTAATATGTTTTCATATTCTCTATACTAATAACAAGTAAAGAAAAAATCTAATCTAGTGCTCACCAAAGCTTATAGCAAAAAGTGGGGGTTAATAAACAAATGAAACTAAACATGCATAAAAAAATCCTAATTAATCTCAGTACAAATAAGACTTGAATGTAATGGAGAAGAGGAATATTGTTATTAAAAATCCATTACTTATGTTCTATGTACTAAAGAGAGGAGCAAAGTTAGAGATACTTACCTAGAAGATGAAAGCGTCAAGACTCAATATCTCCCTTTCCCAAAGGTTTTTTTTAATAGGTTTTTATGCTATTTAAGGATCACTAAAAAAGGATAAAGTTTCCAAGACTTCTCCACAAGACTAGATTCTTCTCCATATAGAAACCCTAAGCTAAGAATCCTCAAGTAGAGTGATGGAACAGAAGATTGTAAAGAAGTGAAAATGAATAATAAATATTGATGTCTCTTTAATAATGGTGAAATGGATGTGTTTATATAGTAGTAAATAACCCTAAACCTTTTCAAAAAATTTGGTCGACAGGGTTGTCTTAGTAAACCTAGTACCATTATTGACAAAATAGGTTTTAGGTTAGGAAAAGGGGTACTAAAGGTGGAAAATAATTGGAGAAGTATGAAAAAGAGGATAAAAATATTAGGGGAATTTATTTAGGATATTATTGGATTGGTAATAATTGAAAATATGAGACAACAATCCTATGAAGCATCAATGGTCTGCCCACTCCTTTGTCAATGCACCCCTTAGGGCATGCACGTAGAGAGATTGAGAATCAATGGGTTCCTATAAGATAGAAAGCATTAGTAATTGATAAAGGTTGAAAATATTATGTGTATACATATGCCCCACTCTAAGCTCATAACATGTCATGGAAGTGTAACAGGGGATGGTGCTTCAAGAAAAGAACATAACAACACACAACAATGAGGCTAAAAAATGTTATATTTTAAAGCATAAAATAACTAAAATTTAAATGGTGGAAAGGGAAAGAACTAAAAATTAAATGTGTATGCATAAATTGATTTACCTTTATCACTAGATGGTTATCTACTGTACTTTTAGTTTTGATTGTGGAGGGCACAAATACTACTTTCAACAAGCACAAGAATATAAAACTAAAGAACAAAAATAAACAAATGCAGGAAAGGCAAGATAATTGGTGCTATGTGGATGGCACGTACATGAAAATTTGGAAAGCTAGGGTGACAAGTTTTATGTTATACAAAGTGACCAAGTCAAAATTTTGAGTAAATTGGGTAATAAAAAAGCTAAGGCTACTAAAGACCAAAAAATTCAAAAAAGTAAACCTTGAGTAAGAAAGGCAAACTCACCAAGTCAAATGAAGGATATATGGCATGAAGGATGGTAATCAAACATCAATGTAAAAATAGTAAAAATATTTATTTAAAAATATATGGGAAAGTAAAATGGTAAAACAAAATTAATGAGTGAATAATAGCACTCCTTAACTATCAATAAAAAATAGTGCATAAAAGGGAAAACAACATTGATGAGTGACAACATCCAATAATGGAAAAGGTACAAAAAATGTAGAAAGGGACTCATGTATCCATAAAAACAATGGTACAACAATAAAAAATTGTAAAAGAAATCAAAACACAGCTAGAAATGTAGATCCATGGTGTAAATAAAGTAATCCATAGTTTCTCAAACATGTTGTTTTGTTCCAAGGATAGATAAAACTAAAACAAAGTAGTGCAATTATGTTTTTAATATGTGAATAAGAAGGAAATATAAAAGATGGAAAATAGATTTGGAATCATAATTTTTCTATCAAGGGGGAAATGAAATGGGTGGAGGGTAGAATGAGTGAGAAACCAAGGTAGAGGAACTCTTTATCGAAGTAAAAACACTCAAATTAGGTTTGCCAAAATAAGAGGTATTTTGACCTGAAAGACTCTGAAGAAATTATCTTAGCCACACAAGTCTAAGTAAAAAAATGAAGTATGTAGATCATCTCATGAAGGCTATATGTATGAAAAGTAAAATGGACCTACCTTCCCACAATGTGTTCCCTATTCCTCAGGACCCCTTACAGAGTCGTCGATCTACTTTGAAGATTGGTTACTTGCATGAGAAAGTAGGTATAACCATAGATTTTGTTGATATATCTTATTCCAATCTACTAGCCTACTGCACCCCAATAGACCTTGGCTCTATTATGAGGCTAAATATGGATTTTGAAATTCAATTGGAGATGGGAGATATTCTCGTAATCATGTGTTTGGTTGTGATTTTAGATTTTGAGATTTATATGTTAAATTTTGTATATCAATGCCTTTTGTTTCAAATGATTTGGCTTTTAACTTTCATGATGGATTTTCTGATCCATCCTCCATTTGGATTTAGAGAACCAAACATGAGTGCTAAAGATGACTTTCATTTGAATACTTGGGAGTTAGTTTCTAAGAGAGAGAACTTAGAAAGCATGGTGTCTAAGAATCTTATAAAGTAAGGTGAAATAAAAGCTCTATCATGACTTTGACCTTTTTTTTTTAATCTAATGTAGAGTTAAAGGAAAGGATATGAAGAGGAATGAGGCATGAAATAATTTTTTTACTTCAAATCAAAAAAAATTGAGAAAGGGTGAGAATTGGATAAAATGATTAAAAAAATGTGAATCCTTATCATAAGAAGGGAAATGTAGGAAAACATGTTAACATAGATTGTTGTCCAAATTTCATCTATCAAAAGAAAGCAAAAGCTAAATTTGAGAAAAAGATCAAAAACTCATAGCAATTACTAAACACAGTATAGAAAATGAATGACAAGATGACAATTTTATTAGGAAGGCCAAGTCCTATCCATAATATTACACTATAAATCATAAAAGAGAAACCCACAAGGGTGACAAAATGTATTGGAAAAATAAATGGGATAAGAAAAAATGGTATTTGTGAGGAAGAATAGATCTTATCCATGGTATTACACTATAATTCACAAAAGATAAACCTAAGGGGTGCCAAAAAGTGATGTGATAAGTGTGAAAACAAAGAGGATAAAAGTACATCATGAGGATGACTAGGTCCCATCTACGGTTTTACAATGCAACTCATGAGAAAAATAAGAAACTAAAAGACCAAAAGGAAGGACTTAGGTTTGTAAAAAGAGATAATTTATATAGAAGGTAAGACCCATGTCAGTATCCTATAAAAAATTTTAGATAGATAACATATATAAAAAGTATGAAAATGAGGGAAGGAATCTATGTTAACGGATATATCAATGATGAGCATGTGAGAGACAAGCCTATGTGTCTCAGAAGGTTTCTTGAAGTTGAATTAGTTTTGTATCATGTAATGGATAATAAGAGTGGGCATTGAAAGATTTCCCAAATAAGGGTAAATTTTGGTGGAAAATATTCATTAATTCATGAATATTCATTTTTTGGAAAATTGTATTTGGTGATTTTTTGGGAGTAGTACATTGGACCCATTTGCCTAAAATTTTGAGATGTAAAATTTTTAGGGGTCATCTCAAAAATAATTTATAATAATTATGGGGGCATACATGTGATTTAAATTATATATATAATACATATGTTTATATGGGTTACCATCCAAGCCTCATTATTTACCTCATAAGCATCATGATATTGTCATTCAACAACATGATGTCACTCGATAGCATGTAATTATTTGATAGAATGAAATCACTTGATAACATGATGTCACTTTGTAACATTATACCATTCATTATAATTCTAAAAATTGATAGCATGTTATCACTTGGTATCATGTTGTCACTCAATAGCATGTTGTCTCTCAGTAGTATGTTATCGCCTGATGTTATACTACGATGTAACTCAACAAATTTTGGAGGCCATAATTTTTTTATACAAACTTGGTTTGAGGTAATTTTTTTTTAAATTATATATATATATATATTAAGAGGAATATAAATTTTATCATGTTTATAAGAAGTATTATGTTTTCAAGTGGCAACACACTGTCAAGTGGTAGCATGCTGTCAGGCAGCAGCGTGATATGATGCATTTGAACATCAACTTTTGGAGGCCATAAATTTTTCATATGGACTAAGTCTGAGGATTTAAAATTATATATATTTTTGATAAAAATACAAATTTAATCATGTTTTTAGGTGGCATCATGTTATCAAGTGGCATCATGCTGTCAAGTGACAACATGTTGTTGAGCAACAATATTATGCGATGTAACTAAACACCAATTTCTGGAGGCTATAAATTTTGAATATAGACTCGATCTAAGGATATTTTTAAAAAAACATTGTATATATAATATTAAAAATCTATATTTTATCATGCTACCAAGTGGTAGCATGATTTTGGGTGGCAACATGCTATCAGGTGGTAGCATGCTATCGAGTTGTAGCATGATGGAATATAACTGAGCTCTAAATTCCACAAGCCATAACTTTTGCATATGGATTTAGTTTGAGATGTTTTTTTATGAAATTATTTATCTCTTATAAATGAATAAAAATATGCAATAATATTAATGTTTAGGAAAAAAATTATACTCTTTTTAAATTTATCCCACAACCTATATGTTTTAACTGTGTAGACAGGCAATTATATGGAAAACTTAACAAGATGATTTCTTTTTTGAAATTATCATATTTACCAAGGATATGAATTGGATTATCCTAAATAAACTTAAGGGGGTTTCTAATATGGTCTCTTAAAATGAACCCAGCCCCAAAGGGTAAGTGTATGTAGGGATGGGTATTGCAAGATGCCTCAAAGATTGAAATGATATGTGGGTGGGCATCACAAGATACCCCAAATTATATTTTTAATATGTGTATGGGAATTATAATAATCTCCAATAGGTTAAAATAAGAAGAAAATAAAACAAAAGATAAGAAGAGAAGATCACCACATATAGTCTCTAAATGGATTTAGGTTGTCTAAGAATATTTTGATAGGGGACTTCATGATGATTTGAGGAAATAAATAGAACACTAAGGAAAGAAAAAAATAGAACTAAGTTGGATATAAAATAGATATAAGAAAAATAAAGGAAACAATAGATTATAGAGTTGAATAGGATGACCTTGTATTGCTAGATAGGGCTTAATAAGAGTACATAGTTGACCAAGTTGACTTAGTACCATAAAGAAAGAAAAACTTAGTCCAATAAAGATATAGAGTCAACTAGGTTCACTTAGTATTGCATGTAAGGGAAAAGACAATATGTAAAATAATGCATCAAATTGAATGAAAGTTTATTGAAAATAGTAAAATATTTCTGTAGTGTAATTTGAGTAATAAATGAAGTAAACACACAAAAAATTTGGTCAATGAGAATGATCCAATTGAGGCACACAACACAAAACCATACACCAACGCTAGCCAATGAATTTTTTTAAAATAAAACATACAATGAACAAAGATAAAGTAGTCAACTAAAAATAAAATTCTAACTAAAAGGTCATCTTGAATGTTGTTAGATTATTATAAAGTGTTATTTTAAGTATGATAAGGAATTTGGCTGAAAATGGGGAACTAAAAAGCAATATATGGATGGTTTCAAGACATTTAGGATGAAAGGGATGTATGTTGGCAATGGTACTAGATTATTATTGGGGCCTACCCCCTCACATCACAATCCCATAGTGATAAGGGTGTCAGGTACTTTGCCAATATGTCCATTAACCACGTGTTTATACTTGATCAAAAAAACAAGTCAACTTCCCTCTTGGTGATCAAATCCAAGTAGGTAGGCCTTGGGTAGAAAAATGCTTAAATGCATTTTGAAATTATGTGAAAGAAAGAGAAAAATAGTGCAACTAAATGGTATATTTAAAAACCACTTAATTAGATTACATGAGCTACTCTAAGCATGCAAACAATTGAAAATGAAAGTGTGAATTAATTAAAAGCATATAGCTATTGATTCCCAATTTAATCATAATATAGAGTTATTTTAGATGATAGTGTATGAAAACATTACATAACAGATCAAGAGTCCTTAAGAACTACATTGACTAGGTTGACCTAGTCTTTCAAACAGAAGATAGAATATAGAACTAGGTTGACTAGGCTGATCTAGTTTGTTGTATGATTATAGTTTTGAATATTAGAAACTTTAAAAAATATAAATGTAAAGAAAAATTGAATTAAAAGAGAGAAATAAAGGAACCTTGGTGTGTTGAAAGATGCTGAGGACTGTGAATTTTCTATTAAAGTGCCTTAAATTTTGCTTTTAAGTTCTACCAATTATGTCAACTAGGTTGAGCTAGTTCTATAATTCCCTATTTACTAATGCCTATTTAAGATGACTATATTGGCAATTTGGCCTAGTTGACCTGGTTTGTTATCTTGAAGCTATCTCAAATACTAAATTGACATGAATGACTTAGTTTGTTGTTTTAGATCTAAATAAGATACTAAGTCAACTTGTTTTCCATACTCTACTATTTGGAACTAAATAAGATTACCATGTCAAAATATTTGATCTAGTGACTTGTATTTGATAAAGACTTGCATGAAAAGAATAGATTTATTTTGATGTGACTATGTGTTAAACTTATGCACATAAGTTAGAAACTATACTAGCCTGGTTAACCTAGTATCACAAATATAGAAAAATAATAAAATTATATAAATTAAAAATGTGAAAGAAAACCTAAAAAGATTAGATTCACATGAGGTTCATCAAAATGTATGCACTCATAAATGCATAAGATACACAAATACATCCTAGATCAGAGAAGAAATATCCTACTTACACTTTTGATGGGGATACATTAGATAATCAGGAACATGAACAACATGGATATGCTATACCAAATTAAGGGATTTATTATCATAATAATATCACTAGCGAGGGTTCCAAATCCTCCAGTCAAGCAAAACTATGCAATAACCCCAAGTCATATGTTTTCATATTCACTATACTAATAAAAAATAAAGAAAAAATCTAATCTAGTGTTCACCAAAGCTTATAGCATAAAGTGGGGTTTAGTAAAAAAAATCAAACATGCATAATATAATCCTAATTAAGCTATGTATAGGTAATACCTAATGCAATGGAGAATAAGAGAAATATTATTAAAAAGCCATTACTTATGCTACTTATATCTAGTAAAAAGATGAGCAAAGTTAAAAATATTTACCTGGAAGATGAACCCATCAAGACTCAATCTCTCCCTTGGCCAAATGTGTTTCATAATGGGCTATTTTGGTTTGTAAGAATCACTGAACAAGGCCAAAGCATTCAAGACTTCTCCACAAGAATATATTCTTCTCCAAGTAGAATTGTAGAAGAGTAGATTGTAAAGAAGTGAAAATGAATAATAAATCTTGATGTCCCTTTAATAATGGTGAAATGGATGTGTTTATATAAGAGGATATAATCATAAACCCTTCCAAAAATTTTGGCCAATAGGGTTAATCTAGTTGACCTAGTATCGTTATTGACAAAATAGGTTTTAGGTTACGAAAAGGGGTATTTAAGGTGTAAAATGATTAGAGGAGTATGCAAAAGAGGAGATAAATTTTAGGGGAATGTTTTTAGGAGTTATTTAGATTTATAATAAGTGGAAATAAGGGAAACTAATCTTATGAAGTACCAATGGTTTTCCCACCCCTTTCCCAGTGCACCCCTTAGGGTGAGCACTTAACGAGATTGAGACTCGATGGGTTCCTGCAAGATAGAAAGTATCAGTAATTGATAAAGGTTAAAAATATTATGTGTATATAATTTTAACTATGGTTTAGACTAAGAGTCATATGAGTTTCAGAGCACTAACTACTAGTCGCATGTATTTTATCTTTGGAGGCTACCTCATTTCCCTTCAATGCTTCAGCTAGTGTATATGCATTATCAAAATCTTTATAAATGGATTCAAAATTCAAAAGTGAGTGAGTCAAAATCCTGACAACTTCTACCATTTATCTATCTTTATCTACCCTCAAGTTTTTAAACTTGGTCATTAAGGCTTTAGTGCTTGTTACCCAATCTTTATCAAAACTAACCAAATATAGTACTTCTTCATTGGTATTATATATTAAACCTTCCAATGCTTGTTTGAAATATTTTAAGCTATTCTCAAATTTTGTTTGATTCACTAGCTCTCTTATCTAGGTGATCACTATAGTTACCCTCATGAGTAGATGCAAATAGTTGGGGGCCAAAAAACATGACATAATAAAAAATACAATCTATTTTCTATAAAGGGCATATGCCCTTTTAAAAAAAACCAATGAAAAAATTGGCAAAGGGTTGGTGTCAACCCTAAACGACATATGCCCTTTGTAGTACAAATGGTGTATGTGCTTTGGACTATAAATGACACATACCCTTTTCAAAGGGCATACACCTTTTGAAAATGGATTGCATCCTTTATAAATTGTGTACAATGTTCGCAAAGGGTGTGTGTCCTTTATAAAGGGCATACGCCTTTTTTGAAAGACACATTTTTTTTTGGCAAATATAGGTTTTATTTTGGCATCTAAAGGTATTTGTTTTTTGTTTTACAACTAGAGGTATTGTTTTTGTGAGGATATATTTAGTAAAATAAATGTTAAGTATTTTATATTCTTATACTTTAAATTGATTTTACTATATATAACAAATTAGGACCACTTAACATATTCTAAAATTCATTACAAACCTGTAGGAGTTACCATTTAGAAGTTAGTTTTTCAAATTCCATTCCAGCCAATACTTAATTTTCAAAATTTTAGGATTAGAATATAGAATGAGAAATGAGTTTAAAAATCATGTTACATATGTAATATATCTAGATACCATTGAGGATTACATGTCTATTTTACCTACTTGAGTATTCTATATCTACTTTATCTACTTGAGTATGCTTTAACTGATTAAATAACCGATCCATGGCTTGATCTCAAGGAGTATCCCATAACTAAATACACAAGCCATATCTTGATATTTACTATTCCCTACTGGTGTCAAATTAAGTTCTCCACTTACTCAACTTGGACTACTTTAAGGTCTTCTAGATACTTGTTTGTAATTAGGTCTCTTCCTAACCATAAATTATCTCTTGGTCTATCATTAAAGGTCTCCTCAGTATTGGTATTGCAAGATTAATGACCTTATTTTTTAGTATTATATCTTGACTTCTTGACCTCTATACTCAGATCAAAAGATAATTTCAATGACTTAAAATAGGGTACTCAGTCCCAATATAGTAATCTACCTTCAATCAAAACCCTTCTTTGACTCTTAAAGCACTCAATTGTACATCCTCACTTATTTTAAAAATACTATAAGGGTTTCACCAATTTTTTTACTTAATCTTCTAAGTGCATGAATAACTTCAACTCAAAACTTAGATGACAATAAGTCTACCCTTTATAGGCCTATTAATCCAAATTCTACCTCTTAAGGAATTTATATAAAGAGGTATACAACTACCTTATTTTTTTGACTCATTCAATTCAAAAACTCAATGGAAATATCAAGACAATGATAAATACTCATAGATGTCTTTACACAATCTCAAGATACCAATTAGATCACCAAAATGCCCAAAATGTTGACTAACTCCTAATCACTACTACAATTTTGTGTATAAGTGTGTTTGGTCTTGAAAAGGTGTTATTAATATAAGATCATCAAATTATTCTTATAAATATTTATTAAGATGTTTGGAGACTATTTGTGAGAATAATAAACCAATTTCCTTTATTTCTTTCTTAAGAATTAGAATTTAATGGAAACTCTAGTCTTTAGGTCTAGATGGCCTAATTTGCTTACTTTGAAGGATATTGACTTGGATTAATTGTTAAATGTTTTGAACCACTTTAATTTTAAGTATTATATTCTATTTACATAATAACATTGGGCCTTCATAAGATGTTTATACTAAATAAACAAAGTTGGAGATGTATTATACTTGGAGTTTTCTATCTTTGCCTTTGAATCTTCTTAAAAATATTATTCTCAGCTTAGAAAATGAACTTTAATTAATGGGTCTATCAATATGCATAAATGAATAGCCTATAACATGTAACCTATAACATATATATAGTAATGATATAGTCCTTCATACATTACGTCTATCACATACATGGTACTACATGTAGGCATTTTGTCACTCATACATGACATATTCATGTGGTCATGATATGGTCACTCATATTGAATACGAATGTAGATAATAAACCTAGTTCACTCCATTTACACCTAAATCATTAAACCAAAAACCCTAACCCTAAACACTAAACCTTAAACCCTAAACATTGAAACCTAAACCCTAAACACCAAACCCTAAGCCATAAACCTTGAACCATGAACACTAAATAACATACTTTAAACCTAATACATTAGCCCTAAACCAAAAATATAATACAAAAACAATAAACTATAGACCCTAAACATATAAGCTTAAAACATTAAACCTTGTACTTTATACCCTAGACCCTAGACCCTAAAACCTAGATGTAAGCCCTTAACCCTGAACCTCAAACCATAAACCTAAAATCCTAAATCCTAAACCCTAAAACCTAAATGTAATCCCTTAACCCTAAACCTCAAGCCCAAAACCATAAATGATAAGTCATAAACCTTAAAAATTAACTCCTAAACTAAAAATTATAAACCCAAATCTAAAATTAAAATCCTAAAACCTTAAACACTAAACCTAAATCCCTAAACCCTAAACCATTAACCCTAAACCCTAAACCTAAAACACTAAACCATAAACTATAAACTCTAAACCATAAAAACTAAACCCCAAATCCTAAACCCTAATCCCTAATACCTAAATACTAAATCCCAAACGCTAAGTACTAAATACTAATTTCCAAACCCCAAACCCTCAACCAAACCTTGAAGGCCAAAACCTTGAACCTTACACCCTAAACCATAAGTTCAAAAACATAAACCCAAAACCCTAACCCTAAACTCTAGGTCCCAAACTATAAAAGCTAAAATTTTTATCCCTTGAGACATAAACCATAAATCCCAAACCTTTAAGCATAAAATATAAACAATAAGCCCTAAATCCTAATCCCTAAGCCATAACACTGAAACTTGAACCATGAACACTAATCCCTATACACTAAACCCTACCCTATAAATCTTGATCCATAAACCATAAACCTTGAACCCTAAATTTATAAATCCTAAACCTATATCCATAAACCATAATCTTGAGTTATCACCTATATAGATAAAGGAGGTGGGCATTGGCTAAGTCATATTTTTAAAGGATAGAGGTCATTCTAACCTATATATAGAAAAGAGTGACTTGGGACATTCATGTAAAAGGCTTGAAGGTGGTTTCAAGATCAATTCTTAAATAATTTATGGGTTTATCAATATGCATAAATGGCTAACCTATAACATTCAACCTATAACATACATATAATAATAATACAATCGTTCATACATTACATCTACCCCATACCTAGTACTACATATAGGTATGTTGTCACTCATACATAACATATTCATGTATTCATGATACATTCACTCATACCAAACACAAATTTAGCTAATCACCCTAGTACACTCCATTTACACCTAAACCATTAACCCTAAAACCCAAACCTCAAACCCTAAACACCATAAAACTTAAATGTTAAACCCTAAACCTAAACCCTAAACACCCTAAACCTTGAAAACTTAACCCTAATACATTATCCCTAGACCTAAAACAATAATATGTAAAACCCAAAACCTAGACCCTAAACATATAACCTTAAAACCTTAAACCCTAGACTTTGTACCCTAGACTTTAAGCCTTAAAACATAAAATTTAAGCCATTAAACCTAAAGCCAAAACCATAAGCCTAAAATCCTAAATCCTAAACTCTAAACCAAAAAACCTTAACCCTTTAACCTTAATATTAAACACTAAACCTTAAACACAAAATTCAAAATCTTGAACCGTAAACCCTAAATAATGAACCCCAAACCCTAAACCCAAAACCTTGACCCATAAACTCTTAACACTAAACCTTAATATTAAAATCCTAAGCACTAAACCATAAAAATTAAAATTTGAACACTAAAACACAAACACAAAACTAGAAAACCTCAAACCCTAAACCATAGACCCTAAATCCTAAAACTAGATAAACCCTAAACCTTAAAATCTAAATGCCAGAACCCAAAGAATCAACCCCAAACATTGAAATCTATAATTTGAACCCTAAACCCTTAACTTGAAACCCTAAAAATGAAACCTAAATGAAAAACACTAAACATACATTATGGAGACCACACCATAGAGAAATGATGCAAGCATTGGTATTTCAACTCAACTACCTCTCCACTTTCCTATCATAATTGTATTGCATAAGCAAAAATATTCCAATTAGATGAGAAAGCATGCCACAAAAAAGTTAGTGGCACAAATGCTTATAATTTATACACATGACCCACATCATTATTTGAAAATAACTCACAAACATGAGAAGATCCAAAATTATTTGGCCCTTTCACTCAATGATTTGGAAATAACTGTGTCTAGAAGAAGTATTTCACCTCATATGAAGTAAGCATAAAGAGATAATTTTTTATTTATAATCATTTTTCATCATCACTCATCATTAAAAATGATTTTTTGATATGAAATTTAAAAGAGGATATTATATTTTTCCCCCATGTAAATCATTCAACAATCTCCCTAGATTAATCCATCATGACACTATCTAATCTAATAGACATGAATTTGAATAATCACCCTAGTACACTCTAACTAGAACAAAAGTAATAGTGACTAAGGATGATGAGAGATGATTAGAGAGTGATTAGGTATGATTAGGTTTTATGAGGTTTTATGAGAAAGTGTTTAAGGATGATCAACGATAATGAGGGATGATGAGGGAGTGACTAGGGATGATGAGGTTTAATGAGGGAGTGATTAGAAACAATGAAGGATGAGGGTAGCCAATGAGGGAGTGATTAGGGATAATGAGGGACAATAAAAACTAGTGAGGGAATGAATAGGGATGATAAGTTAATATGAGGGTTGATGAGGGAGTGATTAGGGATGATGACCATTAATCAGGGAGTGTCCTATGTGAATTTGGAGTGATAGAATATGACTTTATTCTATGTGACTTTGGAATAATAATGAGATTAGAATTGAATAATTCATGGATTTACCATCTATCTGACATTTGTTTTAGAGTTAATGGTATATTTTTATAATGAATTTGAATGGTGTTTCAATTTATTATATTTTGAATGGAGTTTATTAGGGTGATTAGCTACATTCATGTCTAGTATAAGTTATCATATCATGACTAGAGGTAAAGGTCATGTATGAGTGAATGCATACATATATGTAATAGGAATGTGATATATGTCATGTATGAGTGATAATATCATGACTATAGGTATGTTAGAAGTTATATGATATAGTGTAATCATTTATGCATATTAAGAGACTCATTATTTAAAAACCCCACAAATTGTTTAAGAATCCACCTTCAAGCTCATGTATTCAATTGGGTAGGGCATGCTCAAGTATGTAAAATAGGTAGGGAATAATAAAATTAGGTAAAATATGGGGAATAATAAATGTTATGGATATATTACATATGAAACATGATTTGTAACCTTATTTCTCATGTTATCTTTTGATCCTAAAATTCTGAAAACTATGTATTGGCTGGAATGGAATTTGAAAAACTAACTTCTAAATGGTAAATCCTATAGCTTGTAATCAATTTTAGAAGATGTTGAGTGGACCTAATTTGTTATATTTATAAAAATAAATATAAAATATAAGTTTACATTTAATTTTATATTCTTATACATTAAATTTATTTTACTAGATATATCCTTGCAAAAACAATACCTCTAGTTACCAAAAATAATGCATGTCTCTCACGAGGGAGTATGACCTTTTTAAAGGGCGTACACCCTTTCAAGATTTCAATATGTTTTTACATTTTCCCTCCTCATTTGCCTTGGGTACAGGCTTGGAGAGATCTGAACTTAGCTTGAAATTGGTTATGGAGTAACCCACTTAGTTTTTCCAAAATTTATAGTCTTTTTCATCTTTGTTGACACATTTGATTAGGTAAATTTTATCATTTAAAAGAATATATATATGGGTTTGTAGAGGAGAAAGTGTAGTTTTAAAATACACAATTTTTTTATAATGCTAAAATATTATTTATAATTATTACTTAATTTATACATAACATACCTCATTATGGAATATATACATATCATCACAAATTCCCTTATAATGTTTTGAATATTAATTGAAAGTTTATAAAACTTATATCTCAACAATATACACATTGTCAACTATGCTTTAAGAAAATTATTTTCATGAAGTTAAACTCAAAAAGTAGTGTTTGTATACTTGCAGTTTCAATTTTATATCTATCTTGAATTTTAAAATTATATAAAATTTATATATATATATATATATATATATATATATATATATATATGTATGTATGTATGTATGTATGTATGTATGTATGTATGTATGTATGTATGTATGTATGTATGTATGTATGTATGTATGTATGTAATAAAAAATAATAAAAAATATTCTCAACAATCTTAGATATTTCACCTATATATGTATGAAATTTCATACAAAAATTCAATTGTTTACTAAATTGTTTTGTGTTTGTACATATGCACTCTCGTCAGCGTTTCAATAAAAATAACCAACGTATTATCATAAATGAATATAATTCACACACTTTTATCATCTTAGTATTGGAAAAATTATATATTTAGAAACTACATTCAAAATTCCACAATTCATGTTTTTATGTCATTGTCAAATTCTTTTTCTAAGTGTCTATAACATTCTCTCCAACTTCAACTATTTTTATTTTTTGAAAAAAGTGTCACTTTATTCCCCCTCTTTTGTCCCCCATTATCCTACATCTACCCAAATATTTGAGAAATTTACAATGCTTATATTTCTCTACTTACAAAAGCACCCAACAATTTCTTCATTGAGTTATGCCAGTTTAGGGAGGCATCCCTTCTGTTGATGACATAGTTGAGTCACAATGAAGTGTCTATGTTGGTCATCAAGTTTAGCTGATCAAAGGCACTTATTATAAAAAATTAGACCTATAATTTAAACCTTATTTATTTTTCCTTCATCCATTTCCATGGTGTGATTATCTCTTCTCTATATGTCAGACTAGCTACACTGGATATTCTAATGTTAAACAAGATGTCATACAGCTTTGTAATTACAATTTATACCTTAGGAGTTTTTATGTTGTTCATATTTTTATATATTTCAAGGCTTCCTCATTTATTTTATTTATCTCCTTCAAGTTCAACCTAGTAGAACCATAAATAATATTGAAGTCCTCAATATACTTTGTAGGGTCTTTGGGGTTCCTCTTGGGTCTTTTAACCAATTGAAACACATTCTTCCTCTATTCTATCCCTATCTCTACCTTTGCCCTTGTATTTATTATTTTCCTCTTCCTCACTCTTTATATGGTCCCGATATCTTTATCAAACCTTATAGAAAATGTTTGGATCTAAGCCATAATGATATTCTACCTTTGATCCTACATATTCTACATCTCCTTTACCCATTGAAGAATTATCAATTATCATGTACCTTTTCATTTGGTGTTTTTTTAGGGATGTAGAGGGATGAGAGGTCATGGGAAGGTATTTTTTTATTTGGAGAGATACTATTGTCATTGAATCACTTATTTGTATCACCACATTTTGAAGCTTCTAGCCCACTACTTACCACATAGTGGCTTCCTTTATTGGTGTAACCTTAGCCAAGAATTTGGTTAACCTAGGTGTTATTTAGACAATCACAGTTGATTTTGTCAAAGCTTATGACTAAGGCATGGAAAGCTAAAGCTAGGTCAAATTTATTCTAGGGGCTAGCAGTTTATTGAAAAGGGACACAATAACTAAATTCTCAAAATGGGCCATTTTAGGATCCCTTATTAAAATAATGTCATAATTTGTACTAGTAATTTTATAAGTGAAAAATGTAATAGAGGGAACTATTAGGGGGATACTTACAATTGGAATTTGTAAAGTACATATCAAAGAAATAATAGAATAAACTACATTAGTTATCTTTTGTGTTTGTTTAGAGGTAAGCTTGGTCAAAGTTTTTCCTTCTTGTGATGTGCCTAGACTCAAAGGCTTTGCTCTCTCAATCTCTACTTCATCATCTGGCTATAAATTTACTATATCCAAGTCTTCTTTTTTTGATGTGCATTCAACCAAATATATTAATTATTCTTGTTCCTCATCTTCTTCCAAATCTATTGCATCATTTGTCTTGTATTCTTCTTCTTCAAGGCCAAAAAATGGTCTCTTTCTAATTTTATATTTTGGGAAGAGTTAATGGAATCCATGGGATTCTTATGGTAGGTGAAGATAGGCATAGTGGAGGCTGGATGATATGGTGTATGGGTTATGATAACAATTATGGTTGGAGGTGGAGATGTATGCGATGAAGTGGAGGGAATTGAAATTCAAGGGGTTCCTTGAGGAGACTTAGGGAATTTAGGATAATTCATGGGAGTTGAAATTGAATAAAAATAAGACTATAAGAACTCAGGTAAAATTAATTGTGTAACCATGGTAAGTGGTGGCAAATTATTCATCACAAATATGCTCTTCCTTTGGTTGGCTAGGGTAGATGTTGAATTTTCCACAGTGGTAGTTGTCCCTATGGATTGTTCACTTGAAGTTGTGGAAGGAATATAAGGACCAGGAAGTCTTATAAAAATTTCCTTCCTTGGCTAGGGATTTTATTCCCTTTAACTTCCAATCTATTCTCCCTCTTATGTTATGGCTTGAGCTTATGGATATGGAGGATGGTTTGGTTGTTGAGATCCTTTAGGTGGATATGGTGTCCATTTTTGGATCCATACATTTTTGAATACTTCCTCTATGGTCTCATGATTGCATTGCATATCTTGGAAAAACATCATTAATATTATCTTATTCCTCGCACTGATCTATAGTTGGGAGTCATTTGAGGCATTCAATAAAATTTAGTCATGGTCATAAGTTTGATGACCATAAAAACATTAACCTTCTTATTCTCAAGGATGGTCTTCAAATAACCCATTATAATTTTATTAGGTTATAATTCCATAAATGGTGTCATCTAAAACTTATAGGTTGTCCTAGGCTTTCTAGCTACTATAAAATGTGACACGGTCATGTATTGGTGCTACCCAATGTTGTAGGGTATTTTGAAATAATAGGCCAAGTGTTTTTAGTTGAGTTATTCATCGATAATATTATAAAACTCATAAGTTATCTCTTATTATGTAATGTGGTCAAGAACATGTTGAGTTAAAAATAAAGGGGAAGTCCTTGTTTCATCTAATTAGATGACAATCACATTTAGGTAGAGTTAGTAGTCACCCATCTTGGTGAGTGTCCTAATACTCTCAAATAATTTACCCATTATTGTGCCCTTTATATTATAGTATATGTGATGTTATACCTCATTACTTATTCTATTGATGTCATTTCTATATCTATGATAAATATGAATAAGAAGTCTTTTTCGACCTTGTTACCTAGATACTCTGTGGATGGTTTCCATTCTTGGCCATAGGACTTACACACAGTTTCCATGACTTCATCTAGTATACAAGACATCATATAAAAGTTTTCATCTTCAGGTGTTCTATCAGTGTAGATAATCTTGTGTTTATAATCTCCCCCAAGGATACCAATTTGTTAGTGGTTAATAGAATGTATAGTTGGGGTACTCATTGGAAATGGAAATATATAATGCTTGGTAATCCATATGATCTATTCAGTAGTGAATTTTAATGGCCATTCCAAGTCTAAAATTTATTATACAGTTGATGAAAATTGTTCTTTTTGTATTCAATATTTTCCCCTTTTATATCCACTACTTCAGTTTCCCATCTACTATATTGTGCTCAAGACACACATTGGTTGAGACCTAATCATATACAGTTTCATGGAGATTGAGCTTAATACACAATTCAAATTCCCTCCATGAGATGTAGGTAAAGGTAGTTTCAACCTTCCTCACATTAAAAATATCATCCATAGTGGTCCCATTGATGAATACAACCTTTAATAATTCAATGCATGGCATTACCTCTAGATTGGTTTCAACCTAGTGGAGGACATGTTCCTTAATGGAGAACAAGTCATCTATGTATTATTTGGATTTAGGGGAGAGTTTTTCCACCTCAGAATAGGATTAAACTAACTTGACCTAATACCTGAGTGCTGAGTAGTGTGGGAATTTAAACTTTAAAGCACTTTTTTCAAACTCTATATTATTATATTATGTTGATTTTGGAAATGAAAATGGGGATGTGATTAATCTCTTGCTTTGTTTTTATGTCAAGGACATTGATAAATAGTAGTCACTGTAATTACTTCAAATTTGGAGATTGGTTCATTTGACGCTTTGTGAATGAAGAAAGTTAGTGCTTGATGGATGCCTAGGAAACCCAAGAACGAAAATGCTTAATGATAAGATGAATAACAAGGTGAATGCAATGTTCACAAATTTTGTATATATCATTCTCAAAGTTGTGTATTAATTAAATTTATGTGCTTTGAATATTGATAATCAACTCTTGATTTTAATGTCCATTTGATTTGAATATGCCAATAAACTTTGGTGGATGCCTCTTTTTTACAAAATGGTGGTATTTTGTTAATTATTCATGTCCATTCATCACTTGAGATAGATATTAGCCATTCTTTAATTTTATTATTTGCCACACTATTACACATTTGTTCTTATGTTTTGTATTTACTTTCCATCAAATAATGCCACATGTCATTGTCTCATTAATTCATCCCTTTGGATTTCTTCACTATATTTGTGAGGTCCAATAGAAATGAGTTAACATGATTGAGCCACATGGCATGATATCAAGAAGCTCAGAGACTCAGGAACTCAAAGAATTTGGTAGGTAACCAGTAGACCATTTAACTTCCTGATAACATGAATGGATGTAAATATGCCATGTGTCATCAACTCAAGGCCCTGAAGTCCTAAAATATCAAAAAAATTGGTTGTAGACCAAAGAACCATTTATCCTTCCTGTAGATACAAGTTTACATGATCGAGACACATGGTTTGATCTCAAAATCTCAAAGACTTACATACTCAAAAACATGGAGACTTAGGGAACACTAAACTATCAATTTTATTGATGAATAAGTGGAATCCCCAGAGTTCTAGTTTAGCATGGATATGACACACGACATGTTTGTGGATCTCAACATACTCATAAGACTTGAAAGACTTAATCATTTTCAAATGTGAAACATTTTGAAGGATGCAAGAGTGACACATGTCATAACTACGTGATACATATTTTTTATGGGCCCAATTTAGAATAAATCAATGATATTTGAATATTAATCTGGCAATCAACATGTACATACTAGGAAAATAAAAAATTAGATCCAGTAGTCTAAAAATCATACTAATGTAAAAAAAAGATAGACAATCCAAAGTTTGAGATGACTTAGATACCAATTTGAGTTTAGATTGTTATGAATTTTACATGGGAAATGTTGTATTTTACATAAATAAACCTTATGATCAATTCATGATACCTTAATCATATACCTTTAGGCTCATAGTTTCTTAGGTAATGGTTTTTTATAATGGGTCCCATTTTTTACATCTATGAAAATAAGGTGTGTGTGTTAGGTAAAAACACTACCATGATGGAGGGGGTTGACTAATATGGAGTATAAGGTGTTTTTGGATAGCCTAACACATTTTATGACTTGGTGATGGAATTATATGGGATATTTTACATGACCTGAGGATTATTGGGAGTTATGATGCATGTAATCTAGTATGTGGATATAAGATCAATTTGTTGATGTATATGGGAAGTTTTAGTATGAGTGACTTTCTAGTTTGGATTGATTCAAAATGTATTTTTGGTGAGTTATCAATGGCAATGGAGTGTTACAATGACTATTAGAGTAGGGTTGAGGTTAGGGCCTATAAATGCCAATTTGGCATATCATCTAATGATGAAATAAGATCCTATTATTACCTTAATATGAGGTGATGATGTAAGATGCATAGTGGTTGGATAATTACTAATGGGATTCATTAATTACCATTGTAGTTGGTCATCTAGTCAATGTGCCCTCAACATAAGGGGGATTTAAAGAAGATGGAAGAGGATCGCAAACTTCACCATAGCTGACACCACAACGTAAAACATAATCATGTGATAGAAATGTTGCATTTACTACACCTATTCTATTTATTATATTATAAAATGAATGTTTATATGATTATGTGTATACACATTAGTTTGTATTTGTTTTGAGTTCATTACTAGTGTATTCTCATTATAAGGTATCATAGGTGACATGTATTCATCTAGGGTGGCAGATGTGATCATCTGTAATTTGATGGGAAATGTTACCTATTCTATAGTAGGCAATGTCCAATTAGAGAATCTTTTGATCACATTTCAGGTGAGCACACACATTTATTCTAAATCCAAGAATATCAAACTTTACCATAGCTGACACCACAACGTAAAACATAATCATGTGATAGAAATGTTGCATTTACTACACCTATTCTATTTATTATATTATAAAATGAATATTTATATGATTATGTGTATACACATTAGTTTTTATTTATTTTGAGTTCATTACTAGTGTATTCTCATAATAAGGTATCATAGGTGACATGTATTGATCTAGGGTGGCAGATGTGATCATCTGTAATTTGATGGGAAATGTTACCTATTCTGTAGTAGGCAGTGTCAAATTAGAGAATGTTTTGATCACATTTCAGGTGAGCACACACATTTATTCTAAATCCAAGAATAAACACACACACACACACACACACACAGATATATATATATATATATATATATATATATATATATATATATATATATATATATATATATATATATATATATATATATATATATATATATATATATAATGTAAAGATTATGCATTGATATTTATTTAACTAGAGAATAAATCCATATACTAAATATTAATTGTATTTCCAAATATGAGGGTATATATGTCATTGATTTTAATGCAATCTTTAATCATATAGAATTTTCTTGAATAATCTCATCACCGTGTTGGTCTAAAATTTGTAAATGTTCCAACGATAATTTAGGGATTTCATGTTTGTGATATTATGATAATAATATGTCTTCTATCTTCTTAAAAGTGGGTAGATATCCATTTCTAAGGCAATATAATAAATCAAACACTTCTCATGTCAGATTTATATTAAATTATTTTAATAATATACATCCATCTTTAGCCAATGATAAAAATAATTCATGTATCATGTTAAACGGTTGGTAGGGTCTCCATGACCATCAAAAAAAGGCAATGCAAGATTGATAAACTCTTATAGATAAGGATACTCAAAGAAATTTTGTGTAATATTTTATCTCAAATGATATTACCTTTAATATTAACTTTACATGATAATAATTATAAACTAAGATTTGACAATTGCTTTTGTAGGTCTCTTATAGAATTCATCATAGATACAATATGGCTAGTAGAAATGGTTGTGTCTCAAAAAGTTTCATTGATGGGTTATAATTTACAATATAATTTAAATATAGTTGTAATATAATCATCAAGATTATCATTTCATTTTAAAACAACATCATTGCATAATTAAGAGTCTTTACATAGAGGAACATTTAGAACATATGATGTTTGTAAACAAGAGATTATATAATTTATAATTTCACAAAGATTTATAAGTAAAGAATGACTATTGTATGAATTTTTTGAAGGACTAACATTTGGTGCTGCTAAAAAGGGAATAAAAGAATCTCATTTAACTTTTGTAATATTTTCATGATCAAGAGAGAGTAAAGAAGAATGAATTTTGTTTTTTATAACATTTTTATCATATAAAGAATGTAAATGAAAATAAAATTTGGTTTTAATGCTGGGACGTTAAATCATCACCCATTAATTCCTTGAGCCACATAATCTCCTGAGGTTGTTTTCAAAAACATGTATAAATGCATTGTAACCCGAAAGGGGAAGGCAGACATCTCTTCTCAGAGATAAGCGTATGTTTTGTATCTACAAATTTTTGATTCAACAAAACATCTCTTTTCAGAGATAAGCCTATATTTGTATTGCGATTGTTAAGTAATACGACATCTCTTCTCAGAGAATCCATTGTTATTGTGTTATTTCTGTGCTATTGAAATATTCATCAACTAGAACTTCTAAGTTTTGGATCAGTGATATCAGAGTGGTTTGTCTTGAGAGTGTATGTTCCCAAGGATGAGGTCAGGTTACAAGAAATTTGGGTGGGAAGCGACAGAGCTTCCAAATGCTCCACCTGTGCACCCCAAATGACCTCAAATGGCAGACGACACTGAGACATCTGATCCTTTCAAGGAAATGGTGAATGAAGCCCTCCAGTGGCAATAAGCACAGATGCTCCAACAATTTGCTCAAATTCTTCAAACACTTCTGATGGTAAATTTTGGCTCTGCGGCTACACATTCAGGCTCCTCATCGAGGGATCTTCCTTTCAGTGCCCCAACACCCTTCAAGGTTCAAGTAAATTTTGATATTCCCACATTTGAAGGCAAAATCAATGCTGATGCAGTGGAAAATTGGTTGGATCAATTGTCGTCCTACTTCTCTGTAATTAAGTTCATTGATGGAGAAAAGATCACTTTTGCTCTTTTGAAATCATCATTGCCCGTGAAAAATTGGTGGGAAGTGTAAAAAAAGAGGTTCAGTATGGATATCATTGGCCTTGGGGTGGAACCCACCTGGGATGATTTTATGGAAGTAGTAAAAGAAGAATACTATCCCATTAGTGTGTATGATGATCTGTACATACAGTGGCAACAACTTCGCCAAGGCAAGGACCAATCTGTGTAAGATTACACAGACACTTTTCATTCTTTGTCTACAAGACTAGGCATTCAAGAAAGTGAGAAACATAAAACTCTCAAATATCGTGGTGGACTACAATGGTACATCTGGGGGGAAATGGATCTCTTCAATTTGGAAACCATCGGTGAGGCATACAAGTTCACAGTAAAGATTGAGTAGAAGCATGGAAGAATGGATATAAAGAATCAGTCTTCAAAATGGAAAAGTGATAAAGAAGGTCAAACACGAGGCCAAAATTGGAAGCAAAAGGAAGGAAAGAATGGGAAGTGGTGTGGTTATCACAAATCTGGAACTCACTCCAAATAAGAATGTCAAGCTATCAAATCACTACTTTTTGAGTCACCATCCACAACATCTACTGCTCTACCTCATACTGACCCTGCAGTCGAAGAGGTTGAAGAAGAAATTATAGATGCTGATCCTGAAGCCATTGTAGCTTCATCACAGACACATGACGAGATGCTAGATGACAAGGAAAGGTTGTTTCACTCTAAGTTATGGGTGAAAGTTAAGCCTCTACATTTCATTCTTGATAGCAGAAGTCAAAAGAATTTAATCTCTACTAATGTTGTGAAAAGCCTAAATCTATCCATGAAGCCTCACCCAAAACCATATAGTATTGGATGGTTGAGCCCAGGGAGAGACCTCCGTGTCACCCACCAATGTCTTCTCTCATATGCAATGCAAACTTTCTAAGATGAGGTCTTATGTGATGTGGTCAATCTAGATGTTTGTGATGTACTCTTTGGTCAGCCATTCATGTATGATCGACATGGTATATACGAATCAAGAACTAGATGGATCACTCTCACTCTTGGAACACGGTGCTACAGGGTACCAGAAGTACCACCTTCCACATCTGTCTCTCTACTTAGTGCCAAGAAATTTGTTTTCATGGTGGTCAAGCCACAGGAATCCAAAAGGGCCAATGTTACATCCCTGACAACACAACAACAAAAGCAAATAGATACCACACTGAAGAAGTTCACAGCCTTCCATCCACAGACTGATGGTCAGACAGAAATGGTGAACAATCGGGCCCTGCACAGTTCCATAAACCACAGTCCCTTCCAAGTGTGCATCGAGAATCAAATCAAGACACAACTACCACACCTGATGGGGAACGGTGACGCAATGGGGACCATTAATTTTCAAGGAGGGAGGAATGATCCGGGCAACAATTCAAGGTGACCATTTGGTGACAGTAATTCCTCAAATTTTGTATTGTTTTCATTTTATATTGTCGGTGACAGTTTTGTTCCTCGAGCCGTTATATTTTTTGAGTATGTCCTTGAGTGATTATGTCCTCGAGAATTGTATTATTTTAATGTGAGCGTTGTATGGTTTTAATAATGGGACGTTAAATCGTCACTCATTAATTCCTCGAGCCATGCAATCTCCCGAGGTTGTTTTCAAAAATATGTATAAATTCATTATAACCCAAAAGGGGAAGGCAAACATCTCTTCTCAGAGATAAGCGTATGTTTTGTATCTGCAAATTTTTGATTCAACAAAACATCTCTTTTTAGAGATAAGTCTCAGAAAATCCATTGTTATTGTGTTATTTCTGTGCTATTGAAATATTTGTCAACCAAAACTTTTGAGTTTTGGATTAGTTCATTTCATTTTAACTCTTGATATATTTTTTTACATGCTTATCAACATGATTTAGGCTTTTCCACTTTTTTCCATGACATCTAGTATATTTTACATTATTGTTTAAATTTTACATATTCTATCATTCTTTTTAACCATGTATTTGTTCAAATTTTTTAGAAACAAATAAAAAATATATCATAAAATTTATTAAATAATATCTCAAATATTAAATAGATGTGCTCAAATTAATATACACACACCCATAACATCCATGAGTCATGATAACTACTATGAAAAATAATATATAACTAATTATATAAGTGGTTCTAAGGTTTGATACAATAAAAAAATGAAATAAGCATAACAAAATCTTAGCTATATAGATATGCTCCACCCTACCTATCTAGTGTATGGGCTACACCACCCATATATCCTTGAAACTACCCCCTTTGAATAGTATGTTGTACTCACTATGTCCATGTACGTAGGCACTCAATTTGACCTTATAAATTGGTCACTTAGAATTTTACACATTCTAACTCTCTCAATGTAGCCAAATGAGTGGCCTACTCCTCAAATAATGGTTATCATGTTTGTAGATATCCATCACCAACTCTTGGGGGTAATGCATATAGTACTATATCTCCTCATCACTATAGCTCTAAAATTGACTCACTAACCAATCAAAACTAACTAGCATACTCAAGAGTATAATTTACAAAGCGACGAATCATCTCTAAAGTATCATGATCTCAAAACACATCATATAGTATATCATGATGTGTTTCTTGCACAATCACTAATCATCTAAACTCCTCTGCACTAGCATCTGTAATATATATATATATATATATATATATATATATAATTTATCTACCTATTCAAAACATAATAAACATGAACTACATATGAAAACATAAATCACTCACCAAAAATATCCCCATCGAATCGCTCATTGAGTACCTATAGTGTTACATGCCTATGTGATGTCACAAAAACTAGCTAGATAACATGAACATGACACTATCCACTGTGAGTTTGTTGCTCTATAGACCATATCTCTTTATTTTTTGTTATAATATCTCCATGTTTTTGTGTCTATACCTATAACTCCTCCTCCTCCTCCACTTGCACTACCTCCATCCATGTTATTATCATGGTGGCCTTAGTAATAAAAGGAAATCCTATGATGGCATAATAATATCCACCTCAACCTCCTCTGCAACACCTATTGCCTCTCCATATTTCCATGATCATCTCCCTTAAGGTCTTTGCTAATGCAAAGGAATCACATGCACTCTTGTACCTCCACTACCCCATCACTCTCTCATAGGTTGTGCCCGATATCTAGGTACTACTATAGGTGCCACTAGATGTGAAAACCCCAATTGAGCTAGTAAATGAAAAAAAATTGATCCACCATTGCATTTAATGACCTTTAATACATACACAAAGTAACACCTACAAAACACTTGGTCAAAAAGGCTAACTATATGAAATACCCACATAAGATTTATAAATGATATCTCCTTAGTTGAATATCTATAATGTTAGGGAATGTGATATAACCCCTAGAATATGGTATTGTATCCATCTTAGAACATGAGGTATACTATCATATATTGCATGGGGTAACCCCACATGCCAACACACATAAAACCTTTCATAGATCCAATTACTCAATAAAATCACATGGCCCATAGTCATCTTCCCTTGTGATATAATATTATACATATCATGTACTAATTGAACCTCGATTATTGAACCTAGATCATGCATAATATCCTAATCTAATTTAGAGAGATAAAAAGAAACCATTTATAGTTTAACCTTCCCATCTAACTTGTGATAAATAGCATGAGTTGTCACAAGGCCAATAATGACATTCTAGATATCCAAAATGGTTGACACATAGACACTAAATAAATGAACTCAAAAACCACTAAAACATGTCATTGAGTTAGTTTACATTAGGATAACACTCATCTCTTAGGATCCATCTTAAAAATTATCACAAATATTGGGCATACCTATAATAAGAGCTCCTAATATAGCATGGACATCCTCCATGGTGATACCCACCTCAATGGTATCCCCATCCACCACCCACATAAAAGGTTGGTTAGATACTCCCATGTCTCTAAGAACATACTGACTAAGGAAACACTCAATGTAATGCACCACATATATTTAATGCTTCTAAATTCTAATGACATTAGTCATGACCAATCATTTATTCTCAATCTATCCAACAAATTTGGTAACCAAACAACATCTACCAATCACTAGAGTCTTCATTATCTTTATAAAATATAAAAAAACAAAACACATATTAGTTCTCTATAGTATATAATCATAAAATTAAACTACATAAATAAATAATATATGCATTCAAACCAAGATTAACTACTTCATCAACCTAGACTACCTCTTTCTTAACATTTTATACTATGTTGGCCAGGAATATATTTTACACAATGTTGACCATGTATCTAACCACATTGGCTGCTATCAATTTAAATTTTTATCAAACACTTTATATGAGGTCAACCATTTATTGTAACCAAATCAACCACTTGATATATATTCAACAATATAACCCTACTACATTATCCACTTCATACAAAGTTAGTCACTAAAACAATGCAGTTGTCTATTTTTGTACACATTTGAACACTTAAATACCTTACTAAATAATCAAATATGTATGCATTCAATTACCTATTTAGTATTACACTAGATCATCCAACATGCAAATAATTGATTGTTTAATAAGAAACTAGATTGTCTCGATAATACATAATCAACCACTAACATCAACCTATTAATTTAAAACTATGACATCTTAATTGGTCTTATTTTTAAACTAAAGTTATTTTGTTGAAGCCAATATTTCACCATAGGAAAGGGTGTTGAATCCTCTCCCAAATTTGGACAACATGGGATTACCTATAGGCCTTTGGGTTGCCTATAGTAGAGGTAAAATTTTAGGTTAAAGGAATATCTCCAAATATCTGTCTTAAGCTCACACACCACACTAGAATAGTCACTTGGGGGTTGAAAAGGGAAGAAAGTAAAAAAATGTAATATATACTAATGGGGTGATACACCAAAATATTAGTCCATAAACACACTTTCATATACACTAAGAGAGAAATCTACTAAACTGACCTCAACTCTATGAGCTTCTAGCATAAGTGTTCCTCATAGAGGTACATTACTATGCATATCCAAAGGTGGGTGAAAATAAGGTCTAATATAAGACACTACTAGTCCCTCTCACACTTCAAAAACACATCAACAAACAATACACATTATGATACCTGTTAGAAGACATGCCACTCACACAATGCATAGAGTAAATCAACTTCATAAATTTATTCTAAGGACAAAACAAGGTGTCAAACCAATTTGGATTTTCCATACTAGGTGTGTCCTCCTATAAATTCCAAAATGCCTTGCATATATGGACATAGGAGAAGAGAGAGAAGAAAAGAATTGGAAGAGTCCCATGTCAATGTGACAACTACGAGAAATAGTTAAAAATCAAGTTAATGATGTTTAAAAGATTCCAGGAATTCCTTTTGGATAAGTTTCCATCTCAAGTATGACATCTTCACTCAATCTGGCATAAAGACTCTTCACCTTCCTCTTAGAAACTGTCTTGATGATGATGGCTTCAATTGACTATCCCAAACTACCACAGGGATCCTTGTCACATTTTCACTATAATGATAAGGTGACAAAAAGTTTGTAACATCCCTCATACATCTCCTTAACTGATAGATTTTACTATGTTTATAGCAAAAACCTATCTAAATTGGATGTCCACCCATCACTCTCTTATCACGACTTAACAACTTTCCTTTATGTTTAGGAGAGACATATCCACCTAGGTTGAAAGACTAATGTGATTAGACCTATGTAGGATTAATAAAATCTTACCAAAATATGGATCATTATGTGATCAAAATCTCATTCGAAGAATTTAACACAACTAGTTCCATTTTTAACTTTCTCACTTTGATATATGTGACTGTGTATGATATTAGATTATCTTCTTTATACTGGTTCATAATATCAGCCTTATGTCAAAATAGGATCCTTTTACTACATCCTAATATTTATATCCTCTTCAAAGAATATCATTACGTCTCTATACATTGACTACCTACACACAAAAACCTATAGGTATTTATCTATGTTTGACTGGAGGTGACCATCTTATGGTCTTGAATACTTGGGTCTGCTTTTGGGTAGAAAAATATGTTATGAGACTTGGGGTTAATGGGAACTCCTTTTAGGATTCTTAGGATGTAATTTAATCCCTCACAAATCATTGTCACCTCCTATACATTAGTCATACATATTCAAAGTAATTTTTTCTTGTATGAAAGTGAAGGTATAGATGCACCATGACCTTGAAATCAATTTTTCTTGCAAGATAAACTAGAATTTGGAGAACACATACATTGATGGTGATATTCATCTCAATTTTCTTTACAAACCTCAATTCACATCTTCACCTATAACTATGAAGACATTATTCTATAGACTATCATTGTATTTTCACTTCCAACATAAGGAGATTCACTATACTTGCATCTCCATATCCACATGTTCATACCAAATTTTAAAACCATATAAGGATGAGGAGAATGCCATAAAAGAGTGTTTTCAACACTTGTAAACAATTGATCATACACACAAATGAGAAACCTTGAAGGTGTTGGGGATCTGAAGAGAATTTTGAGGCATCGATAGTATTGAAGATGATTCATGAATCTCAGTCCACTAATTTGTAGAGTATGATCATGTATTGAGAGTAAAAAAATAGTGATAACATCCATCAAAAGCATTCACCTTGGCTATGTCTATCTTGTCCATACATAAGGGAAACCAGTTAACTAGTTTTGACTTGCACAAGAGAGCAATGGAAAAAGTGAACCAATTTTGGTCACTCTTGAACCTATCAAGACAATATGAACATAGATATGAGTTTTCGGGAGATAAAAGGAATCTACAAAAGCTTCCACATGTTCCAAACTTATCTTGTAGTCTATACAACTGCCTAAACTCTCCTTCTTATACATTGAACCCTATAGTTTTTCAACTCAAAATAGTCTCTTTGACATCTAATTGATACATGGTATATTGAAATACACTTTTAAACTCTTTTCCCCTTGAGAAAACCATACAATTTCATTAAATGACCTAAAATATGACCTTAGAATGACATAGGACAAACTATACAAATGTGACCAGGTGAAAACATAATGTTTGGCCTTATTAAGACCATGGTACACATTTTAGGACCTAGGGAGGCCTATAAAAGTTTGAACTTACATGGGGGATTGATTTATTTAACTAGGGTGTCAAATTAGTCAACATTTTGCTAACTTTATATGGGTAACATACTTGTTATGCTAAGGACCAATTGATTTCTCCTAACTTTAGGTAATTGAGTCACCTATAGACCACATTTGACACTAACAAACCTCTAATTAGACACTAAAACACACCAAATAAAAAATAGGGAAATAAACACACAAAATAGGAGAAAGACACACACTTGTGTTCTCAATAACACTTAAGGAAAACACAAACCAACACTTAAGCAAACTAAGTTATGTACAAACTAACCAGGGTAGAGCTCTTCCTATTGGATCAAAGGGGAAGCTTGAAATATTTCTTGATCCATGAAGTAAATGAATACATGAAGCATGTTGCATTTTAAGAATTGGCATTGATGTTTCCAACTTATTCATGATGTTTTCTAATCTTCTTGGCATGATCCTTAATGCAACAATGATAGGTGCAAACATATCACCTATGATGGTTATCTCCTCTTGCATTTAAACAACCTAAATCTTCTCATGGTACTCCTAAACTAGAATTTGACCCAATGATATTATATAAAGTCATATCTCTTTGATCTCCATGGTGTCTTAAGTGAAATCAATATCCTTATCAGTTATGATCTTGTTAGCTACCACTTCAATAAACTTGACACTTTGGGAGCTATCATGTTGTACTTGAAATGGCAAATCATTCTCAACAATACCTTGAAATTGAATAACAGAAGGTATAGGCCTTTGAATGGCCTCCAATTCACTACATACCTAATAAAATCTTTACGACAAATAATCATTCTCCATAGAGTCATCAACAATCAGTTATTATTTTGTATTCTTAGGTTTGAGCTCTTACTCATGCACATTAACATCAACTAACTCAGCAAATGTGGAGTTCTTCTCAATCACCTCTTCTTTTATATCTTGACTAAGCTTTTTGTGGTCAATTATAAAAAGACCTTCATCTATATCTTCTCTTTCTTGAATCAATAATTATGCCTTATTATTTTCATCACTAATGGGAGTCCTTATGTTGAGCTCTTCATTCACAATCACTTGAAACATCTTCTTGATCTTCTGGGCATTGAGCTTGTTCTTCTTTGTTTGCCTCCCATAAGATGGGTTCTCCTTCAAGAAGGGATGAGGTGGGAAGGTGGTGGATTGGTTTATGGTTTGGCTAAAGAGTATGAGGTGTGATGGAGGGATCATTAATGGGCATAGGGATCGAAAGAGACACTTGGAATAACTCTTGGAGGGAGAGAAGGTTCTTATGGTCTATGGACATGTCATTTTCCTTAACAAGTACCTCATGATTCTCATTATATTCTTGAAACTCCACCATAGTTATAACTTTAACCTCTAGTTACTTCACCAAAGATTCTCTTTCATGTTTAAACCCTTATTGGATGGAATTTCAAGATTGACAAGACATAGTTTCTTTAAGGGAAGGCAATGTGGTTTGACCATACACAATGTTTTCATTCTTATTATCATAGTCTTGGTTCTAATTGAAACTTTGAGGTTACTAGGATTTTTTGGAGATTGAATGGGCTCTTCATGAGGATAAGAGGCAAGAGAGGACTAACATGGAATGTAGGAAAACACTTGAGGATTGGAGAAACAAACTTGTTCTTCAAATAGATCTTCACTTCCTCCATTGCTTTTATGAGGCCTTTCAATAGCTGCAAGTTATGTCTCAACTTCTTGGCTTTCCCACCTTGAAAACCTATCAATACATCATTATATGTAACATCTCATCTCATGAAATTCTTCATTGATGATGTAGTTAGATTATTAATCCACCAATCTCCACTTGTTCATCAAAAATTGGACCCATTTTCTCATTTTCTTTATGAAATGCATATGGATCACATCAAGCTCTTGATCCCATTTATTCATTAATATTTTTACTTCTAATAAATCACCTCAACTCTATGACCTTCTATCATAAGTGTTTCTTAAAGAAGCAGATAATTATGCATAACTAGAGGTGGGTTAAAATAAGATATTATAGAAGACACTACTAGTCCCTCTCACACTTCAAGCAAACATCAACAAACAATATACTTTATGAGATCAATTAGAAGAGATGCCACTCACACAATGCATACCAAAGTAAAATGAAAGCATGGAGAAAAAATATTAATCACTTGTCATGCAAATAAAACACTAAAAATTCTTAATAAATATGTGAAGAGAGTATATATACTTCATAACTTTATTCTAAGGACAAAATAAGGTTTCAAAATAGCAGGGATTCACCATACTAGTTGTGTCCTATAATTTCCAAAATGGATTGCATATATAGACATAGGAGAAGAGAGAGAAGAAGAGAAGTGTAATAGTCACAAGTTCATATGTCCAACTATGATAACCAATTACAAATAAAGTGAATGAGGTGAAAAAGAGGTCAGGAAGTCCTCTTTTACAAGTGTCCATTACAAGTATGACATTGTCCTTCAATTTGGTGTAGAGACTCTTCACCTTCCTCTTTGAAACTATATTGATGATGATGGATTCAATTGACTATCCCAAACTACCATATGGATCCTTTCCACATCTACACTATCATGAAAAGGTAACAATAAGGTTATAATATCCCTCACATGTTTCCCTAACTGATAGCTTTTATTCAGTGTTTCTAGTATAAACCTATCTGAATTAGAGGTCTACTCATCTCCACCTAGGATGCAAGACTTAAGTGACTAAAAAAATGTAATATTAATATAAACTTACTAAAATATGGATCATTGTGTTATTAAAACCTCATTCAAAAAATTTAAGGTAACTAGTCTCATTTTTAACTTTCTCACTTTGCTACAGCTGACTGTGTATGATACTCAATTATCTTACTTATACTACTTCACAATATCAATTTTTTTGTCAAGATAGGATCCTTTTAATGTATCCAAAGATTTATATCCTCTTTAAGGAATATCATTCGGTCTTTTTACATTAACTACCTACACACATAAACGTATAGGTCTACATCTATGTTTGATTGTAGGTAACCGTCTCAAAGTCTTGAATACTTGGCTCTCCTTTTGAGTGGAAAAATATGTTATGAGACTTTGGGATAATGTGAACTCATTTTAGTATTCTAATCATTTAATTTAATCCCTCATAGACCATTGGCTCCTCCTATCCTTGAGTTTTACATATTCAAAGTACATTTTGCTTGTATGACAATAAAGGTATATATGCACCATGACCCTCAAATCAAGTTTGATTTTAGGATAAACTATAATTTTTTAAACACATACACTAATGGTGATATTAATATTAACCTTATTTACAAACCTCTATTTACACCTCTAGCTACAACTATCAATACATTATTCTATAGACTATCATTGCATTTGCACTTACAACATAAGGATAGTGATTCTACTTACATCTCCAAATCCACACATGCAAAACAACTTTAAAAACTATTTGAGGATGAATAAAATGCCATGAAATAATGATTTCAAAACATGGAAACAACAAATCATAAAAAAATGAGAAAACCTGAAGGTGTTGGGGATCTAAAGATAATTTTGAGGCATCAAAAATATTAAAGATGATTCATGAAGCTCAATCCACCACTTTTTAGGCTATGACCATGGAGTGAGAGTAAAAAAGTAGTGATAAATTCCACTAAAATAATTCATCTTGACTCTACCTATCCTTTTTGTATAGAAGGGAAATCAATTGACTAGTCTTGACTTGTACAAGAAAGCAATGGAACAGGTGAATCAATTTTGGTCATTTTTGAACTTGTCAAAGAAATATGAATGTGGAGATAAGTTGTAGTGATTTTAAGGCACACTATAGAAACTTCCACATGTGCCAAACTTTTCTTATAGTCTGTACAACTACCCAAAATCTCCTTTTTATACATTAAACCTTGCAGTTTATTAGCTCAAAATGGTCTCTTTGACATCTAAATAACACATGGTACATTTAAAAACACTTTGACACACTTATCCCCTTGAGGAAACTATACAAGTTCATTAAATGACTCAAAACGTGACCCTAGAATTACATAGGACAAACTATACAAATGTGATAAGGGTGAAAACATAATGTTTAAACTTATTAAGACCATGATAGACATTTTAGAACCTAGGGGGCTATATGGAAGTTTTAAATTACATGGGGGTTGACTTATTTGACTAGGGGTTTAAATTATTCAATAAGATTATTACACATTTATCATTAATGATCTTATTTTGACCCCTACCCATTTTTCATCCTAATTTTTACTCTACTCCAAAAAATTTCAAGTCAAATTTTACTACATAGATTTGTCTCAATACTTAATTTTCAAAACATAATTCATATACAATTAAATATGATATAAAATGAATTCAATGTATCCCATACCTAGATCATGCTCATAGAAGCTATAATGCATCCTCTCCCTTGTGCTCCTCACATCCATGTCATCATCTCTCTCATAAATATTATAGGTCACATAGAGCTCTAATTTCTAAAAATAATAAATTTGTAAATGAATAGTTAAAATTATATTATATATTTAAAATTTACAAATTCCTCAGCTAATAATTATTTACCAAAAAAATCATATTTTGCACATAAATATATTTATACATCTTTTTACATACCACAAAAAGTTCTAGAATCCTAATAATGTAGATAATATTATATATTTGCCCCCTTTTTTCACAAAAAAATTTGATTTTTAGCTTATTTTTTATTTCCACCTCATGTCCCAAACATGGGACACCTCTTTCACCTACTTCTCATGCAACCTCTATTCCAATACAACAACATAAGTAATGGTATATATATTTCAATTCTTTATTTTCATTTATTTTCTATTTTTTACTAAAATTTATTAGTTTAGAATTGTGTGTTGATATTATCTTTTTCAAAGCACCATCCCACATTACAACTTTGTGACATGTGATGATCTTTGAGTGGGGCATATGTATACACAATATTTTAAATTGTATCATTTACGAATGGCTTCTCTCTTGTAAGAACCCATCAATTTTTAATGTCTCTAAGTGTATGACTTAAAGAGTGCACTGAGAAAGCAGTGGGCAAACCATTAGTGCTTTGTAAGATTGTTGGTCCTTATAATATCACCTAAAATCACCAAAAGTTGATTTTATTCAACTACCTAAGGAATTAAAACACATTTATCCACTCCTCTAAAAAATTCACCTTCAAAAATATCCCCTAACTAAGAAACCACATCATTCCTTAATTTTTATACTACATCATCTAGGTTGATCTTATTAGGGATTAAACATAAGTTATGAAATTACATCGGCCTGGTTAACCTTGTTCAATACCTAACAACTATATTTCCCACCTAACATCACATTGGCTGCTTTTGTTGGATAAATTATCAAGATGGTTTAGGGTCAATCCTTGACTATAAATACCCCCTTCATTTAAATCCAATATATATATATATATATATATATATATATATAAATTCATTTTCATGTTCTTATATCTCGTAATTCTGCTAATTTGACAGTTGAGGAGTCATTCATTAGGGTTTTGCCTTTGAGGGAAATAAGCTTGTCTTATGGGAAAGTATATGATGAAAAGTAGGAGTATCTTATCCTAGAGCTGATTTATATAGTTTTATCCGTACAAATCTACAAAATCCTCTTAAAAATATCCATTGGCCAAGGGAGAGATTGAGGCAAGGCAGGTTCAATTTAAGGTAAATATTCATAACTTTTACTCTTTCATTTGGTAGATAGATATTTCAAAAAGTAATAGGATGAATGTGTTATATCTTGATCAATTTGCCTCTACAATGACTTGAGTAGAGTTATATTTACATGTTTTTCTTTTTTTCTTTAACTATCCCCCTTTATGTCACAAGATTTAGTCAACACTAGATTAGATTTATTTTATCTATTTTACACCTACCTAGGGTTAATGTATAGTATCATTTTCCAAGATGATTTTGAAATTTATCCTTTGGTGTTGTGTAGTAATATATCCCTTATTTAAGTTTAGTTTATTTTAATTGGTCATGCCCTGATGTAAATAGCTATGAAATGAGCTATTTGGTAAGATTACCTTCTCTAAACTTGTAATGCAGTAAGTACATGTTATAGATTAATACTAATTCATTGCATATAGAGTTTATATTTTGATGCAAAAAAGTCCCATATAAATAATTAAATTTAAATAGTTTATCCTTAGATATCATTATTATTTTTTATGTACCTAATTATATGATTTAGAATGAGAATAAAAATCATGCTTCAAAGTTAATCCATAAATAATTAAAAAAATCATGAGGCCCCTCCAAACACTAGAAGTGAGAAAGATGACCTATGAGAGATAAAAACCAAAAATAATTAAATAAATATTAAGGATAAATATTCTTCTCTTAGTAATTGAATCCCAAATTCCTATTTGTTACATCCATTTAAAAAATATTTAAATATTGAAGATCTAAGTTTACAACATTTTCTCTAGAATATGAGCATTTTATTTAGGTACATTGTCAATAACCACTTACTCAACTCTACCATATTATAAAAAAATATTGTGATTGATTGTATGGTTATCTTGAAAACCTTTTAGATCATCCTTTTAAATATTTCCTTGTTCAACTTGAACATATTCCATAAAAGAATTGAATTATCACTTGCTCAGATGTAACCTCTTTCGCCAAAAAATTTCAAGAAATTAAATTTTCAATCCAAGTTTCCTTTTCACAAATTTACCTATTAAAAACACTTGTATTATGAAACATTTCACCATTTAATTTATCAAAAAAAACTTTCACATATTTCCTAAGAACATTCATAGAATTGGAAGACCATGATTTAACTTATTCCACAACATTAAGAACCTATGGTTGTAATTTCACTTTAGAAATGGCCTCTAATCCTAGTACATCTTTCATTATTATATGATGGGAAAAATATGAGGTATTGTCCTAATAATCATTATTTATATATTTTTATCCATCTTGCATACCATTTTCCTCATGAAAAAATGCATTGTGTGTCAATAATGTTTATTTTATACCTTGCCCTTGAAGGGCCTAATCAAAATTATTATGTTTACATAACTTACTCCTAATGAGAATGGAATTAAAGGAGGCACTATATACACATAATATTTTCACACTTTATCAATTATTGATTATTTCTAACTTATAATAACCCATTGAGTCTAAATCCCTATGAGTTTATGCCCTAAGGGGTACACCAAGAAAGGGATAGGAATACCATTAGTGCTTTACATGATTTTTATCCATTTTTACCCTTAATATCTACACAATTTTATCCTAAAAACCATTACCCTAAACATTTCCTCCTATTTCCACCTTCTTTTAGTCATTTTCCATCTTCATTATCCCTTTCCCTAACTAAAATCCCTTTTTAGAAATTTACATGACTATGTTAGCCAAATTGACCTTGCATTGTTATTGATAGACCTTAATAAGAACTAAGTCATCCATGTCCAACATAGTTCATTATCTAGTTAGTTTCTTGTGAATTTGAATATTAGGTCAACTGGGTCAACCTTGTCGAACAAAAATTTCATAACAACTTATGGTTAGATCTACCTATTTTAACACATTCATTTCTATAATTTATCATGAAGAGAAGAAAAATTAAGATGTATTGTGCATCTAATTATCCACCATTCTACTTGAGGAGCAATTTTAGGGTTTCATACTTTTTTTGGAGATATAGATCTTGTCTTGTGGAGAAGTCTTTTGGATGCATTGATAGGTTGTGTATCCTAGAGCTGATTTATCCTTGCCATCCTTACAAACCATAACAACCTCTCATGAAGCACCTTGGCCAAGGGACATATTGAGGCTCAGTGGGTTTATCTTCAAAGGTAAGTATTCCTAAATTTATTCCTCCTTTGTAATAATAGATTATTATTCATTTTCACTTCTCCTCCATGAATTAGGATTTCGTTTACATTGATGTGAGTATATGTCTTCTATGCAAGTTTAATTTTAATTTTTTTTACCCCCACTTCGTGCCACAAGCTTTGGCAAGCACTAGATTAGATTTTTTATTTACTTGTTTTTAGTTTAATGAATATGAAAACATAGGACCTAGTTAGGTTTATTGCATAGTTTTACTTGATTGGAGGCTTTGGAACCATCCCTAGTTATATTAGTGTGGTAAGAGATATTTTTATTAAGTTTAGTGAATCCATATTGGTCATGACCATGATTATATAATGTATCCCCAATCAAAAGTTTATGTAGGATCTATCTTCTATAAGCTAGGATTGATTTGTAGATATGTTGTATTTTCCATTGCATACATTCAAATGAACCCGATGTGAGTCTAACCCTTAAATTTTTATTTCATGCTTTTAATTTCTATCATTTTATTATTTTTATATATTTGTGTACTAAGTTGACTAGGATGGTATATTTCTAACTTTTGTGTGTAGGTTTAACACAAAGTCATTTAAAAATGACTATGTTCTTTCAATGCAATTCTTCATCAGATACAAATTACTGGATTAGATAGGTCGACACAGTATTATTCCTCAATTTTAGAACAATAAACTATGTCTAATAGGTCAAATCAGTCTTTCATTCAGCATCTAGAACAATAAACTAAGTTGTGTAGGTTGACTTAGTCATCTTATCATGCTTTAAGAAATAGGGTTTCATAGAACTAGGTTAACCAGGTTGACTTAGTTTGCATGACTTGAAAGCAACATTCAAGTCACTACAATAAAAAAATTAAAATTGTAATCATCTTCCAACCCACCAAGGTTCCTATCTTTCTCTCTCTTTCAATTTAGTACTTCATTATAGTTCTATTTTGTCCAAGTTTACAGCCTTCAGAAATGGAATCCGACAACAAAGTAAGTTGACCTAGTCAACTTAGTTCTATATCTTATATTCTATCTAAGATACTAAGTCAGTCTGTCAACTTAGTTCTTAAATACCCTTGATTTTATAGAATAGTAGTGACCCAATTGACTCTATTATGTAATTTTTGCATATAGTGTTGTCGAAACTGACTATGTACCATTGTTAATTTTGGAATTAACAACTATATGCTAGTATTTAATTCACACTTTTATTTTTAGATGTTTACATACTTAGAGTATATAACATATTTTAATTAGCTATTTTTTCAAATTTCCATTTAGTTTCACTATTTTTCTCTTTTTTCACACACTACCAAATCATACAGTATTCAAAACACATTTAACATTTATCGTCCTAAGGCCTACCTACTTGGATTTGATCACCAAGGGGGAAGCCAACTTGGTTTTCTATCTAGGTATAAATATGTGGTCAGTGTTATATATTATAAAATCACCCAACATCCTTATCACTATGATATTTTGAATTGAGGTTATAGGCTCCAATACTAAGCCAGTACCATTACTAGTACATATGCCTTTTAGCCTAAACCTCCTAAAACCATCCATAGATTGATTTCTAGTTCCCTATTTTTAGACAAATTTCCTATCACACTTAAAATAACACTTTATAATAATCTAAAAACACTCAAGATGACCACTTAATTAGCATTTAATTTTTAGTTTACTATTTTGTCTCTGCTCATTGTGTGTTGTATTGTAAAAACATTCATTGATAAGCGTTGTTGCAAGGTTTTGTGCTATGTGCCCCAAATGGATCATTCCCATTGATATAATTATTTTTTTATTTAATTCCATTTCTTGCTTCAATTTCATTGCATAAATGTTTCCTATTTTTATCACATTGTCTTTCTATTTAACACAGTCTCTTACAAAGTTTATTTTTTTACTATAGTATTAATTTGACCTATTAAACCTAGAACTCATTTTTAACAATCAAGTTATAGTACTAAGTCAACCTAGTTGAATCTGTATCCTTATCAGAGTATCTTTTTACATATCTACAATACTAAGTTGACTTGGTCAACTTGCACTTTTTTATGTCAGCTAGGTTATAGTACTAAGTCAACCTTGGCAACCTTGTATCCTTCTTGGCTTATTCTCATACCTTTTTTTATAGTACTAAGTTGACATGGTCAACCTTGTGCTCTTATCTATCTTTTGTATCTCTTTGATTTTTCATTAGCTTTGTTTTCCCTAATATCTCTCTTTCATCATGAAATTCCTATTTAAATACAACATTGAGTTAAATTCAATAGATATGATGATTTTTACCAATCCCAATATGTTATCCCATAAGTAACTTATGGCTCCCACCCTATATGAAAGTAATGTGCGTGTATCCACTTGCACTATAAACTATGGGACCCATTCTCATTCCTCTTCACTTCATAATCCTTTCTTTTAATTTGAAAATCAACCTCAATTAGAGTATACCCTAGAAATTATCTTCTTCATCAATGATTTTACTTAACATTAGGTAAAATATCCTTATACTATTTACCATCTTGTGATAAGTGGTCAAGTCGAGGAGTCCCATTGACCTTCTCCCTCATTCTCACACGGATTTATGGACACTATCTTCTTTGATTCTCAACATCTTCCCTCTCTTTTGACCCCTTTTCATACTATGTTATATTCCTCTTTGATTTCTTCCACCTCCATGTCTAGTATTTCTACTAACAAGGTAGGTTTGATATCCAGTGGACCTCTTCCAAGACCCATTCTTCTTAATACTTTGACTAGTGCATCATTTTCTACCCATTGTAGTCATGCCTCTAGTGCCACTTCATCTCATTCCTCTACTGTTACATATTTTTTCACACAAGCAAATCATGATACTAGTGCCTCACTTACCAATAATTCTTCTCAATCTACTACTAACACCCATAGTAGTACAAAAGCCACTACTACCAATTACAATGCTTCAAACAATATCAATAATACCACTAAAACCCATTAACTTCTTCTACAAAATCTTAATCAAATGAATGCTTTCCAATCTACTAATTCAAATCAAATGATGCAAATGTATAATCATCCTATTCATCTTCAAACCCACCCTCAATAGGTTCCATGGGGAATGCATAACCAAAATGCTCTCCCACCTCCTCTTTGGGATTACCATGGTAATCTTATCCCTTAACCTCCCTTTATTAAAAAAAATCAAGCACCTTCAAAATGAGCCTTTTACACCTTAAATTTATAATATATCTATAGGAGGTATCACTCTTACCATTAATTACAATGGGTCAATCGATCCTACTCTCCACTTAAAAGTATTTGTAAATCTATATAAAGACTGGGTCAAGATAAATACTTTATCTGATACAAAGATACTAGCTAAAACTTTCATGGGTGATGCTTTAGATTGGTATGACCAACTCGAGTCTCATTCCATCACTAGTTTGGAAGATTTAGTCAATGCTCTAGTCCAATATTTTCAAACTAGTGATCTCCCTAAAAATACCTTGATCGATTTTATAAATTGTAAGCAACTTGAGACCAAAAATGCACAAAATTTCATCAAAATATGGAACACCTTTTCTAAAAAATGTTAACATAATATGGCAGATGATAACCTCTTTCATCTGTTTACTAATTTTTTTTCTAAGTTATAATATCAGGTCCAGACTCTCTCTCCACATACTTTGGAAGAATCTATTGACCAAGCCAAGCATCAAGATTTGTTCATGCATCAATTTGAGGCATCCCAACCTTCTGTTTCTACTCACATGTTATTCAAGAATAAGAATTGTCATGCTACAAGTGATGGTGTCATCGACTCTTATGATACCATTCATACTATTAAATCTATTGCTGCCAACAAGGATCTATTATAAGTTTCCCCTCCCAACCACATCACTAATCCTCATTTATCTTTAACTAATAACATCAATATTCATAAACCTTTATCCTTAATGGAATTACAAAAATCTCTACCAAAGTCTCTTCTGCAAGAGCTTGATCCCACTCATCCCATGAAATATTAGTATGATCCTAATAAATTTTGTTGGTTTCATGCTAGTTGGGGTCATTATCATGAGACTTGTAGGCAAGTTCATAATTTGGCTATGGATTTCCATCTTGGCCCCAATTTTGATCATGATTTTATCAAAAAAAATTGTCAAGAAGCCTATGACATTACCTTCTAAGCCCATGAAACACAAACTAAATCTAAATCTTTAGACCTAGATAATGCTCATTCTATCATTTATAAATATCCTCTTGCAAATTACCAAGATAACAAAGACAAGACAACCCCTTTTACCAATAATGTGGATAGTCTTCCTGAACCAACTCTTAAAGAGAATGTGGTAAATATGACTTACATGCAAAGGGTGGTTGCTTTTGTTGATCCTCATCCTATCCACACTCCTCAATTGCCTCACATATTTTGTGATATCTAAAACTCTTTTCTAACTCACTTAACAAAGTTGGGGCTAGAAGACCTTATATCTTTTGATGAACCAATTCCAACACCTCCCTAGGATAACACTTCTCATACCATTTGTACCATTCATCTAACCTCTTTACCCATCACTAATGATACTCAAACTTCTATAAACACTTATTCCAATCCCTCTTAAACCAAACCTACATCACCCAACCCATCTCCCCAAGACAATCAACAAACTTGTCCTCCAATTAAACCTTCCACATCTTAACAACATAAATTCACATTCACTTTGGATCCTCTTTTTGAGGACCTCCTTCACCATAATGCACCTCTTTCTAACAATCCTCTTATGGGTTATGATGAATGAGATCCTATACTAAAACTTAATAATCTCCCATCTCAAATCCCATTTTTATAACTCATGTGAACTTATTCACATCACCACAATCTTATTATGGATCTTTTATTCAAAATGAACATTCTTCATCCTCCCCTAACAGGATGCGAAGCCACCTTATCCAAATCAGAAGATAACATTTTATAAAAATGTAAATAGATGTCCATAAATGTTGATGATATAATGGATACTTCTATTTCCCTTAAATTCCCCATTGCTTCTATGATCCCTAATGATATTCTACTTCATGTGGATGATCCTGCTCTTTTTATCAGTGTCCAAATTGGTCATATTCATGTCAAGTGTACCTTGATTGATGAGGGTTCCAAAACTTGTGTTGCCTCTCTCAATTTTATCAAAACCCTTGGATATTATGAATGTCATATTAAGTCCACATGCATCATGTGTCAAGGCTATGATAGAAGGAAAATGCCTCTCTTAGGTTGTGTGTGGATCCATATCACCATCCCACCTGTCATTATTTGCATGAAGGTAATGATCTTCAACTTTAATCTATACTATAACATTTTTCTTGGTAGGCCATGGACTCATCACATGAGAGTAGTTACCTCTTCCACTTGATAATGTGTCAAATTTACTCAAAATGGATCCATTTATAGGATTCAAGGTGATACTAACCCTTGAAATTTTGAACAATTCCATGACCATGGTGTATTCAAGATTCCCACCCTTAAACCTTTGCCAAATGTTCCATTTTGTGAATCTCAATGGTTTAACTTTCCTGTCAATTACATAGAGGTTATAATGGTCACCTTGAACTCATTGGGATATACCCCCTAACCTCCTATATTTTGATGACGATGAACCTAATGAGATCAATCTAAATATTAAAACCTTATATATCTCACCTCATCTAATTTCTCAGTTTCCTCTTCTTTGTGACCCCATTCCCATCAACCACCTAGTGTTGATATATCCATTGTCTTAACTAAGACTAAACATTACATTCATCACACCACATCTAAAGACAAGGTCATCCCTACCTACGCCATACATCTTCATACACTTGATTATGATGATGGATATACCTTAGATGATCCATTCTTAGGAGGTCTTTTTTAGGATCGAGATGATAAAATTATTTTTTATCATTCCTATTTAGTTTAGTTTTTATTATTTCTTCTATTATTCCATATTATATCCTTCCTAATATTAACATTTTTATTCTTGATCATATGGTAGAGATGGTACACACACCTTTAGTTTTTGAAGAGCCTAATAGGAGTATTCTTATAGATCATGTTATGATTTGTCCCTATCACTTTGTCAGATATCAAGATCCTTTTAGCCAACTTATCCCTGAGATGCTTGTAATTGTCCTTCATCCTTCTGTGAATCCCACCCCTCCATTAGTAGAGCCCAAATTAGATCTTATTACCATTTCCTCTCTATCTGAGTCTCTACCTATTTTTTATCCTATTGCTCTTTTAGTCAAGCCTGGCCTAATTACTCCACCAACCTCACCTTCCCTTGGTTATGGTTTTCTCCCTTTACTGCAATTTGCTCCTTTATCCACTAAATGATCTGGTCAACCATATTTTGATATTCATAATGTTTTTAGACATTATACACCAACCTTCCTTGCTTTCTACTTCCGCTCCTCCTGTGAGTACACCTACCAAATCTACTCATAGGTGTATCTATTACCTCCATGGTATAGATAATGATTCATCCATGCATTATAATAAGTTATGGAAATATATTGACACCTTGCATCACACTACTCCTTATCCAAAAGACAAGGCTGTACCTCCCCTAAAAGTATTACCTAAATATATTCCCAAATATAGAGACGTATATTGTCTCTAGCATCAATGTGGTATACATCACACTGATCATTATGAAATCTTTTAACAACATCTCAATGATCACCTCATAACCATTCCTTTGCCTAATACCCTTCCTCCTATAAGTCACTCTTTCAAGAAGGCTCCCCCTTATTCCCTCATGGCTGTACTAACTATGGTCCCTTCTCCACATACCATTTCTCCATCTGTGATTCCCTCATCCATGGATCCTCCTTCACATGGGGCCCATTCTCCACAAGTGACCACTTCATCTCCTATAGATTCTAGTCTCATTCATTATCTGGAACATCACTTTCACAATATCCCTCAACATCATAATCCTTTAAGCATTCTTATATTTTTCATCGAGGATATTCAATGTGAAGTATTTTATCAACTTTTCCTATAGATCGATTAGACTTTGGCTACAGTTCAAATTCAACTTCATAGAAACTTATCAGATGTTATGGATAATGTGTGTGGAAAAATATATCAATACTTCTGAACATAATTATGGTGTTCTTTATTTTATATGCTCATTTATATTGGACATGTTCTCCAAATTTATATTTATTTATATTATATCATTTGACATTGTGTCAAATTCTTATCTATCTTATATGGTGACTTTTGTTTCACACTACAGGTTTCTTATGATGTCATTATTCTTCTTATGCCCTCTTATGGATTCTTTTTCATGATTACATACTCCTTCATATATTCCTTTTTCCATGGTTATCTTGTTATTTTTTATGATTATTTTCTATCTTATCTCTATAAACATAGATACTTGTCATTGTGACTTGGTTATACACACCTTGATCCCTTAAGTCATTCTTTATTTACCATGTGATCAATTAGAAAATAATTCATCTCATTTTAATCTCCTTTTAATGTTCCCCTTTGGATCTTCCCTTATTCCCCTTTATTCCCTTTCAAAAACTAAGCATACACATAGTTGAGACTTGAGATAACATGATGACTCACAATTAATCCTAATTGTTATAGTCAGTCATATCTTTGGATACTTATCTTCCTTTAGACTAATCCTAAAACTCATTTATATGTATCACTTTATCTCTCGTGCTTTGTCATTACAAATCCGTATGAATAAGGAATCTTAAAATCCATAAACATTCAAAATACAAATCATTTAATAAAAGGAAATGATCTAAAAGGAAACATTTAAATTTTCAAAAGCTAAATCACACTAAAATATGTGGTTCTAAGTACATCTCCTCTTTCTAATCGAATCTAAAACTCCAAATTTGTCCTCATGATAGAGCTGAGGTCTATTGGAGTGTAGTAGGCTAGCATATTAGAAAAGGATAATAATAAAATATTTTAGTGCTTCCTACTTTGTCACATAACTACCCAATCTTCATAGTAGATCGACAACTCTGTAAGGGGTCCTAAGGAATGCAGAATATGTCATGGGAAGGTAAGTCCATTTTAATTTTTCTTATTCAGAAACAACCAACATGAGTTGATCTTAGTATCACACTTATTTTCCTACACAACTTTGTGCCTATAGTGAATAGGTATCCTTTGTATATTGATCATCACTAGTCATTTAGTGTTTTTTGATGTCCTTAGTGTGCCTCATGTCTCCTAAGGTCTTCTCATAAGATGTTTACATTATGCTTCTCACATTCCCTTTTTCATTCCCCACAACCCTAGTATTTCTCCTTGATATATATTATTATGTTCAATGATCACTCCCCTTAGGGATTCCATTTGTGAGTTGCAGTGTGAGACCTTGGAAAAGACTAGGCCTTGTTCACAAATTACCAAAATTTCACATCAGCATTACAAACATCCCATTTTACCATATTTTCACATTTTTTCCACCTCATTCGTGTTCCATTTGTCATTTACAATGTAAGATCATGGATAAGACTTGGCCTTCCTCACAAAATTCTCCAATACCCAAGTCACAATGAATTTTTTGTCAAAAATGAGACAAAAATTAACTGATTATGAGTTACACATCATTGACATGATTCTAAACTTGATTCAGTATGTTTTATACTTCATTAATCTTTCATCTTTTATCTTCTTATTTTTTGATTACATCCAATGATTTTTATTAAGTTTCTCATACTTCCCAACTTCAATTATTATGATTAATTTAAGACCATTTTTCCCAATTTTTTTCTCTTTTATACTTCCCAATGTGATTTAGTGTGATTTTACTTATTTTAATTTGACGCCAATATTTTCATGGTTTAAAAATATTTTTTCCTCTTCTTTCCCACCTTTTGATTTGTTATACTTAGTCATAATTTTGTATTACACCTTCCCCATCATGAAATAGTGTGTAGTGCATTTGTTTATGATTATTTATACTTTTTCAAGTCCTTTTTGCCTATTTATTTTTAACCACGCATGTGTAATCCATAATTCTAGAAAGTAAAACACTCCACATATATTTACTATAACATATATAACAAAATCAAAATACATATGCTAAAAATAAATATATCCATGTATAAGATCAACATCCAATTGTCAAAACAATCTATCTCTATATATCATGTGTTTTTAAAGAACATATAAAAATATATCGCTCCAACTCTATGGTTGGGTTGTATCATGTTTATATCATGGCCTATTCATGCTACCCAAAGATGCATCAAAATGTCACCTATACATGGTGTATTGTAATGAGGTTATCAAAATTATCAACCCTAATACCTATCCCTATAGGTTGGCCACTTGGGCCTATACCTATCTGAGTTGGATTGTGGTATCCATGTGTGTATCTCTCTCTTGAGCCAAGGTTGTCCAAGCCTATGACTCTCTTACTCCTACCCCTTCTAGTGTCTTTAATCCATCCCCACATGCCTATATCTTTCTCATGGCCTTCCCTACTAGTCTAAACTAGCCCATTTGATCTAGGGTAGATAGTACCATAAGATCATACAACATGGTGGAGTCATATGGTGATAGCACTCCATCCAAAATGTCATGGTTTTGTATCATAACTAGGGATCCCCATCCAATCTACTTAGCTACAAGATCTACAAAATTCAAACTAGATAGATATCAAATCACATATTAATCTCAAAATATATCTATCTACCATCTTATATACAAATTAGTATTCTATCTAAAATTTCAAAAAATATAACATTTATTACCTATCCCAGTGTCACCTACCACCATCTCCCCATTTTCTCATCCACTGAGCAAGGTCTCTCCATCAACCCATCTCTTGAGGACCTCATTTATGGGATGCCTCCTTACCAAAGCAAAACTTGGAGTCACTACCCATGCACATCGCATGCCTCTCTTTAGTGGTGCCTCTATCCACTAACTCTACCCTAGAATGCCTATCAGGTCATCCTATGTGACCACTCTCTATGCTCTATCCTATCATTGGCATATCCATCAGTGGTGAACTGAGGTGGTCACTACTCCTCCTATTATGGTGCCTATTTTGGTACCCACTACACCCCTACATCCACATCCATGTCCTCTCTTCCTCTGACTACCAATTGTCATGCTCAACTAGTCTATGGTTTAACACACCATGGTGTGATCTCCAGTCTCTCAACTAGCAATACTCTTCCTCCTCTCCCCCTTATCTCTCTGACATGTCATGCCAAAAATGTAGGCCATCTAAAATAACTTCTTAGTGTGTGATTCCAAACTATCTGAGAAAGCATTCCATTATATGCAACTCTAGCCACTAGCTATAGTGGCCTATGATCTACATTCAATCTATCCCTAACACCAAAAAATTCACCAACTTAGCCAAATCATAGCAATATGTGCATAGGGATGCCACATGATCTCTCCTCATATGACTATCTATAATGGTGACACATGGGGCATGGCCTACACTACCTGATCATATCTTCATATCATAACCTAAGGTAACCTATCATTGACCACATGAGGAAAACTAGATGGAAGATACATCAAGAACCTCTCATATATCCATGCTCTCAACAATACCATTGGTCCGATGGTCTTCAACCTTTCAAAAATTTACCATCAAATTTATTATTTTTCTCATATCTTTGCCTCTATTAAATATTTTTCCAAATCATAGCATTTTGTGTAATATTGATGTTGTAGATAATCTTTTCAACTATTATATGTATATGTTTCAAAAAAAATATATTTTTCACTATTTTTTGCTAATCTCTACATGTTTGCCTAATGTTCCTCACATTGGACACCTTCACATTTATGACATATATTTATTTATCTACAACACTAAGCTAAGTAAAGGTATGTGTTTTTTAATTTTATCCTTTCATTTATCATGTTTTTATCTTTACTACACTTTATTCAACTTTAGCATTATATGTCTCTATGTTTTTCTCTTTAAGCAACATTTCCCATTGCATCTACATGACATGGGATGTGATTTGAGAGGGGCATATGTATCAACATAATATATTCACATTTTATCAATTAATGATGCTTTCTATCTTATAGGAACCCATTGAGTCTCAATCTCTTTGAGTGTAAACCCTAATGCGTGCATCGAGAAAGGGGTGAGTAGACCATTAGTGCTTTGTAGGATTGTTGTCCCTTTTACTACTTACTATCTACACACTTGTCTCCTAAAAACTATAACCTAAACTTTGCATCTTATTTTTCATGTTTCTCTAGTCATTTACCATATTCATTATCCCTTTCCCTAACCTAAACAACTTTTTGGTAGCTTACATGACTATGTTAGCACATCAACCTTGTATTTTTCTTGGTAGAGTGTACTAAGAACTAAGTCAGCTATGACCAACATAGTTAATTATCTAGTTGGTTTCTCGTCAACTTCAACACTAGATATGCCTATACAAACACATTCATTTCCATCATTTATCATGAAGAGAATAAGTAAGATATATTTTACATCTACTTATCCACCATTCTACTTGAATAGCAAGCTTAGGGTTTCACACTTTTTTTGGAGATATGAATCTTATCTTGTGGATAAATATTTTGCATGTATTGATAGGTTATGTAGTCTATAGCTGATTTATCCTTGTCATATTTACATACCACAACAACCTCTTGTGAAGTACCTTGGCCAATAGAGAGATTGAGGATCAATAGATTCATCTTTAAAGGTAAGTATTCTTAACTTTGTTCCTCCTTTTTAAGAGTAGGTAGATATGCATTTGCATTTCTCTTCCATGCATTAAGATTTTGTATACATTAATGTGAGTATATGTCCTTAATGCATGTTTAATTTTAGTGTTTGTTAACCCCACTTTATGCCAAAAGCTTTGATGAGCACTATATTAAATTTTTTCTTTACTTTTATTAGTTTAGTTAATATGAAAACATAAGACCTAGTTAGGGTTATTACATAGTTTTTCTTGACTTGAGGATTTTGAACCCTTCCTAGTGATATTATTATGGTAAGAGATCACTTAATTAGGTCTAGAAAATCCATATTGTTTATGACCCTGATTATCTAATGTATTCCCAATCAGAAGTGTAAGTAGGATCCATCTACTCTGAGTTAGGATTGATTTTTATATATTTTGTATTTCTCATTCTATATAGGCACCACCTTTGGCCTATAGATCATATGCTTATGCTTATTATTAAAAATAGATTTACTATCCAAGCCCTTCATATCAAATATTTTTATTGAAAAATAAGGATTATAATTAGAGGAATCACATAAATAATATCTCTTAACCCACCTTTCATATTAATTTTTATGATGAAAAGAAATAACTATATATTTAAGTTTAATACCATTATCCAACAGTTGAATCCATTAAATATGAAATATGATTAGTGAATTCAAGGAAAATGCTTACTTATTCAGCTAATATCAAAGGATATGAATTCAACTACTAAATTTCCATTGATTTAAAAATATTTATTTTCCATAATTTCTGGGTTAATTCGTAAATTATAATCCATATCAATCTTCACATCTATGTAAAATTCTATCCATGAAAATTCACCTTCCATAACTGAATTCAATAGAATGATTAAAATCATTTCATTCCTTTCTACCCAAGGTTACTTCCTTCGCATGTAAGGACATAAACCTAATTGAGTAGTATCTTTTACGTATAAAATAAAAAGATGATGTAATTATTTCTTTCCAATTTAAGATCATCTAGGTCCTAAAAAAGCAATATTGATTATCTCACCATGAATTCTTCCAAAAATACCACATAAAATCATTGATGTATGTAAACATTATGTAGTTAAGCAACCCACATTTAATCATTTATGAAAACCCAAATTATCATTATTCATATCTAATTTCCTTTGATCATAAGCATTTTATATACTATCTAGAACCTTGGGTTGGGAAATCTTTTTTTATGATAAAGATAGGTAGGTGTGATGACCTAAAGGAATAGAGTTTGGACCCTTAGTTAAAGTATTAATATTTTTTTACGATAAAGATAGGTAGGTGTGATAACCTAAGGGAATAAAGTTTGGACCCTTAGATAAATTATTAAAAAGAGGATAACTCATTGAATCTATTTAATTTAATTTCCTACATATTATCGAAAACCATTAGTAGAGAAGTTACATTTCTCATGGAATTATTAGTTCTATGTCCTAAAAGAAAATTATTTTCCATGTAGCATGTATATTATTAAATAGGATATGAGTATCCAACTAAAAAATAACAAAAACCCTCATTTATTTTATCTAATGTCAAAGAATTAGATCATTGACACATTCCTCTAAGAGGCTACATTACATTTATTCTATCACTTTTTATATCCACACATCCAAAAGAAATAAAATTTACCTACCACTCACATAATTTTGATTAAAAAAATCTTGCATATTTGAATTTAAAATCAACCAAATCCTGTTTTGGAATTTAAAAAATGTAGAATAATTTTATTGAACTATAAAAAATTATCCAGACCTTTCAAAATATCTTAGAGGAAGTGGAAGGTGAAATAAAATAAAAAAAGTAATTCATCCATTCTATCATCCAAAAACAAAACTTTAATATAAAATAATTGATTTGAGGGTCATCCTCAGACCCTTTAATACTTTTTCATCATGTAAAATAATAAAAAAATTATTATTATCTTCCATTTCAAATTCATAGGATCAAAAATATCTTTTTAGGATTTATCAATCCTACAAAATAAATTGCATATACAAAATAAAAAAATAAAATTGAAAACATCATTAAATTAAATGGGAAAATCCTTTTCTGAAATATGAATTAAAAAGATATAAATATATTTAACAAATATATTAAAATAGGGTGAGTGATAATCCACTATAACTTTTAGATTATTAACCAAATGGTCAAAAAATAGTAAAAATAAATTATTATCTCACTAAATCTTTCACAAATAATTTAAATGGATCCTTTCCCCACTTAAACTCTAAATTAATTATAATCAAATGTCATCAACTACTTATCATTAATAAGAGTCTTCTTAAAAAACATAAAATTTCTAAGGTCTCTTACCTTTTATAAATGATTGGTGTTATCAATCATCCCCATAATAAGATCCATTTATTTTAAGGATTTACACCATAGTCCCTTTTGTTCCCTTTTCAAAAATAATTCCATCATCAACTATATCTATATCCCATTGATAAAATATATAATGACTTTTTTAAGATACAAATCTTGCAATGACTTCATCAATTTCTTTGTTCCAAATATATTTAGAACAATCCTTATTTATTTCCACCCTAAAATATTCATTATTATGATTTGGTTCAACACTTATCATTGTCACCCATGTCATTTCAACACTATTTTCCCATCTAAAACTTATTTATTATATTTCATCTCTTCTACAGATAAAAAAATATAGATTGCAATATGAGGATCATAAGAGTAATCAACCTATTGATCATTTATATCTGTTGTCTCCATTGTTGATTAATTTATCTGTAACTTTCCAAATTTATATTCTAAAATTTAAGATAAACCTCAAAGTGTATATTGGTGTGGGCTTGGGTTTACAATGTTAGGTGTTTTGTTCCACATAGTCAACATGAATAATTTGTACCTCTACCTCAATGTTTCCACATGGCCACTTCAATGTGTAGGCAGTGTATAATTACCCCACTCCACACATTGAAGGTAAAATAAGGATCAAACTTAATACCTTGGTGACCCAAGTTGTTTATCCCATCCAAAATGATACATATTTTATGCATGTTGAATATAAAATGCTTCCATGTGTGACCATTCTTATTTCCTCCTCACATACTTTAAGGTATTGATATCTAGCATCTATCCCCTATTATTTTTATATAGCCTATATTAGATATGAGTATCCTATTTATCACAACACAAAGAGTTAGGTTACATACTCTTATATAATATTTTATGTATATTACATCTAAAGTGTCAAAATATTATTATTATAAAAATAAATTTTATAGACCTATGAGTAGTAATGTACTTAGTGCGAACATTCATGATAAAACTCAACCATTTAATGCATCTATTTGGAATGTCACTATTACTATAGATCATATTTTTATTATTATCCATTACATAAACTTGTTTCAAAATAAAATAAAAAATTTATATCTAACAGTAAAATCACTTGAGGATATTCTTGCAGATGCCTAAAATTCTGAACATGTTACTCTAAATTTAATGTTCTCTCTCCATCTACAACCTATATGTCTCAAAATATTACATCTCAACCATTTTTTAAGAATCATAATGCATTACTAATTAATAAATTATTTAGAATAATATATATATCTCTAATTAAATATCTTTAACACATGATTCAAAATAAATTAGTCATGTTACCTCCTAATGACTTATAAAAATATCCAAATACATTTGTGTTCATCATATATCTCATGGAAATCCAACGTATGAGTGTGGAGATTTAAAAAATAAAAAAAATAATATTATTTATAATTTTGACCTTACATTTGATACATCTTATAAATCACCTTCACATTCAAGTGCCCATTCTAACATTTAGCATCCCGCCAAATTTTTTTCCCTACTCCCAAGGTTTAATTATCACAAGAAGAGTCACAATAAAAAATATATAACTAAAAAAGAGGAACCTAAAAATGAATTTAGTAAAAAATATATGCCTAAGAATACTTATGTTACAAGCGTGATTTTTATGGTGGAAAATACAAATGATTCTTCATTCTTAGAACCTTTGATCATTAGTATTCACATATAAGGTAAGCAATGCACCAATGTCATGGCTGATACGTTTTGTGAATTTAATGTATGTATCATGAAACTTTTAGAGTCTCTTGGATATAAAATTGAGAATTTTAAAAATACTACTTCATCCGATCAATATGCAAAATCTATTGAGCATGCCATAGCTCTTGGTATCAAATTACATTACACTATATGCCACATTAGCTGTAATTTGACTCACTACATCGGTACATGAGGAAATTCATAGATAATATCAATAAATGAAAAACATTTTAATAATATCATTTATAATATATTTGAGTTCCAAGGTAATGTTATTTCCCTTTTAAGTGATGGAATTTCTCAATATCAAGTAAAGTGAAGACCCTTTATTCAACCTGTGCTCGAGTGTAGATATATAATTATTCTTTGCATATGACATAAATAAGGATGTGTGACATTGATGATGAGGAATATGTTTAAGATAAAATAAAATATAATGGATAAATTGTAACATATGGCTAGGATATCTATCCATACTCTACAAAAAAAAATCAGAAGATGATGGGAATGACGTATCCAAATTAGTGGATGCTTTCACATGCAATAAAAAATATTGACCTATTCACATGGGAAAAATATCACTACATTCATTATATCAAGTAGGTTTAACACAAGTTTTTAATTTGAATACAATCAAAACTGTGCCTTTGATTTTCTAACCAAAGTTATATCGATATAATTAACTTAGGTGTGAGCTACATCTGCTAATTCAACATTTAAGTAAAAAATGAAGAGGACATAATTTGTATGTATGGTTGGTATAAAGATAAATATTATATTAATGGGATCTTTGGTGAGCTTGAACACAATATACTTTACTTGGATTCTTTGTGTGCTTGTTTGAAAAACTTTTTTTTATATTTGACTGGTTTATTTATCTATTATTCTATCTTCACATAAGTATTTATACATATGATTTTTTTTAATATTTATTATAGACATTGGATTTGTTTTATTTAAAAAATTATATTTTATATTTATTTTTTTGTTGTTTATCCAAATTTAGAAAATAATTATAAATTTTATATCGTTACAATATTTTAAATTAGTATGAATCTAGTGCACATTTCATGGAAAACACTACTTTCTCCCACCTTTATATTGATTATATATGATTTTTATTATTATATAATAAATTGAGCTCACATGATCATATAAATGTTTTTATTTCATATTGTGATATGTATTATTACATAATATATTTCATTGGAGCCATGTGTATTCCTATATTCACATTATGTTAAAGACATGACTTTTTTTGTCACATATATAATTGAAGCATATTTATGACCTTCATTTCTTTGAGACTTATTTTCTGTTACACAGTGAAAGTTATGTATTGAAATATGTTAAAAATTGCTTTTATCTCTTCTATTATTTTATTTTCAAATCTTTACCTCTTTGTATTTATTGATTAATTAACTATATTAACAAATGAAAAAATAAAAATCATGACCAATGCATGACATGCCTTGATATTACATATGTTGGATTGATATTATCTATCATATACATGGTTAATTACATATATGTTATACATGCACATGATTCTCATAGTATATATGAGTAGTATTCAAAATGTAAATCATACATATTATACATAGATGTTCATTTAGAACATTCTTTACACCAGGGGACACCTTTCTATATTGGGGACATGCCTACATTGGGTAAATCCTTGGAAACTTTTCTACATCTATATTTATATATTAATCTATTTATCATAGCAAAATCCACATGGCTTGCTCTTATATAAACTACTCATGGTGTTATTCCATATGGATATTGAACTTTACTATTTTTTATTATGACATTGATTAATTTTATGGACTAACATTCCTTACTTTGTGTGTGTTTGATTATTTTTATTATTAATTTTTATGATTATTGATGTGTGTTATCTTTTGTGTTTATATGAGTGTATTAATTGCATTTTTTTTTTATGTTAGGTATAAGTTTAGTTGAGGATCCATTAGTTGATGTAATGGAAATGTTATTGTATGTGTAAGGTCAAATTTGAGACATGTATTGAATGTGTGTGTGTGTGTGTTTCATGATCATGATATTTCACATTCATTTGATTATTTAATTATTATTGACCATGGTTTTATTATGTCTATTATGCATGTTTATATTATGTGTAATGCCATGATTCATATCATTTACCTTTTTTTATGCTTATTACTTTGTGCCTAATTAGTATATCTTGTTGAATTGAACCTTATATTCACATCACATTGGATTAAAAGGTTTTATTTTATGTGAATCATGAAATATACATACTTTACATGATAAACTTGTTCTATATATAACATTATGCACACAACTCTTTATTTTGAGATGAGTTATTTTCATGCTTCAAACCTCACCTCAATAGGGGGCATGAAATGAGCATGGACTTTAGATTCAATCTAGGATGATTGAAAATTAAAAAAATGGGTTAAATTACATGTTTTCAATAAGAAGTATTTAAAAAGTTGAGGTATGCGTGAAGCATATATAAGTAATAATAAATAATTATGATCTATATTTTTAATATCCTATGATATTATATGACATATTATATGTATTAGATTTATTGATTTTATAATATCTAGAAGATTAAGCATGTTTATCAGATTGATAAAAATGTGTATATTTTATCAAATATACTAGATTATATATATTTACAAACAAATTATGTCATCTTATAACACATTGATTTTTATATAGATGATATTTTTTTACATGAATGTTGTGTTATACCTATTTTATACACCCCTTAAAAATTTCAAAATCTATACTTGCTGTCATAGAGATGATCCTATCATAAAACCTAAAACTGTGTTGGGGACCCTATTAATTGATAGTATTTTTAGATGCATTTTTTATTATGAAATTTTAATGATTTGTTTATAATTTTTATTTATGTTTTAATTGGTTTCAAAGATCACAATGTATAAATTAATAAAATATCCATATATACCTATAGAAATGACTAGTTATTCTACTATTCAGTTTTAATGCATTTTTGACATTTTTAGTTGATACATGGAGATTTAGTTTTTAGTCATATTTGTTGATCTATGGTGATGTTTTGATCTTCATAAGTTGATTTGATTCATGTTTCATGAATAATAATGGTGAGATGTCATATTTCAATAAATTTCACTTTAAATTGATATATTTGAAAGATATTATAAGATATGAGATCTCATGTATAGTTTAGTTTCATTCACTAGTGTTGGTATAAGTAATATTTTCATTGATATCTCATATCTCTTGCAATCTTGATATTTTTATGGTTATCTAGTAGAAATTTTAAATCTTATTTATCCTAATGTTTGAATAAGTGTTCAAGATTGGTGAATACAATGTTAGGACTTACACAATATTTCTTCATATTTCATTGGGCATGGACTAATGATTTGTATATTAACCTTAGAATTATGAATGAAACAAAAATAATAATGTTTTAAAGATTGATTTGAGCCTTTTAAAGTTTGTATTTACATTCAATTTGCTTAGGTCTAAAGAGGGATATCATTGCATTAATGACATGATTCAAAATGATGATACTAGGTCATAGTGGTTTGCATTATGTAAAGTTTATTGTGGGAATAAATTAATATACTAAAGTGTTGAGGACCATTTTGGTTGATTTTGAAGCATTTTCAAGGTGAATTAACTTGGTTAAGGCATTTGTTTCATTCAAAAAATATAAATTTGGATAAGGAATGGACTATAATTTCAAAGGTCTTTGGCCACTATGCTTAATTAATTAGCAATTATGAAATTCATTATGAATTGCATAAGTCTTAAGACCCTTTGATAGATGCCAAGTCAAATATTTGATTGAGGAAAAGACCACTTGGTAAATTTAACTTCAAGGTAGGTGAGTTATCAAATGCATTTAAGTTTGAATGTGTGTTTGTAATGCTTTGGGATTATATGAGAATTTGATAGTATATTGGCATTTATGAATAACTAATCTCCTCGAATGATGCAACTTAGCAAAGAAAAAAGTATGAGGGACAGTCATTGTTAAGTTTGATCAAATCGATAAATAGTTTAGTAATTTCTCTAAATTACATAATAACTAATCTGATCCAATGGACAAGTGACATGTCTTATAGATGGATACAATGGAAGGTTCATGGATATAAGTTTTATTTTCGGTTGGAGTGAAGCTATGGATATTTGGGATCCTATGGAGATTTTAGAAAATTGACAGTTAATGAGATTTTGGAAAGAGATACCAAGTATGGTTCTATATGTTTTGATCAACTTCTTTGGAAATATTTGAGGTATTTGAGAAAGATTCAAGTTTAATAGAAACACAATAATTTTGAATTTATATGCATGAGAATGAAAGTTCATGGTTTATTATGTAGTTTTATATATAAGATGAAGATTATGGTGAATAGGGTAGGTGACTTCATCTACATGCAAGTTAAAAAGGTTTTGGAAAGGAGAAAGTTTTTTTTGAAAAGTTTTGAGTATGTTGATATGTCTATAAAACTGTATTAGTTAGTTGCATGACTTAGGTTTTCTATAAAGTTGTCTACATGCAATCGTATAAATAAAATATAAAGATTTATTTAGATTTTGCATAACCCTTACATAACTAAGTGAAATTTTGTTATCCATAAATTTGGATAAAATTAAGATAAGAGTTCTTGATTATCTACCTATATTAAGGTTCCTAATTTTTGAAGTTTTAGATTTATTATTTTTATATGCATGAATTATATGGTCTGTGTATGGAAATTTGACACCTTTGTGATAAATAAGTAAATAATAATCCCTATTTTTTGTTGAATGTCAATGTATAGGGTGTGGGTTTTGGGTAATTTCAAGTGACTATTTTGGAAAATTGTTTCAGAGAGTAGCTAGTTATGACAATGGTACATGTTTGTCAGTCTTAAAATGAAAATTTAAATTTATCTTTTCAAATTTAGTAGAAAATAAACTGGGAGATTATTAGCCTGGTTGTATGCGCGATGTTGAGGATTTAGATATTTTGTCATGGTTGAAACTTAGAAATTTTAGGGTTCTTATTTATGGCATACACTTGGGTAACTCTCTAGTGCACAGATGTTTTATTTATCCTTTTGATTTGATTTGAAACTATTGACATCTATATGTAGAATTGTATAAACATTGAAAAGTTTCCAAATATTTTGTTAGTTGTCATCATGCACAAAAAACTTTTTGTTTTGGTTTTTGGAACGTTTTTGGACAATTAGTATGCAAATATCATTTGGTTGAAACTAATATCAAACCTAGGCTTTATATTTATGGTGAATATTTAAGTGAATTCCTAGAGAAGAGATAAGTGGGTCTAAAAATAGTGATTGTATAGACCCATTAAATATTGAGAAATTTAAGTGCATAAGTTACATACATGTTTAAATTTTAGTTGTCAAAAATATATTTGGATGAAAAAGTTAGTTTGTCTATATAACAGATAATAGTCTATAGTATATAGTTGTTTGAGTTTGATATAACACAAGTTAGGGTTTTCATCTTAAGCACATGGCATTCAATTTTTGGATTCTTGGAAAATAATGAATAATGTCTTTATTTTGAAAATATGAAGATGGCATACATGGATGTTATTTTTTATATAAACAAGTCACATCTATTTTATGCTTTCAAAGACTGGTAATTGATAATGATTCATAGTGTGTATTATAAAAATATCAGTGTCTATTAGTCATAAAGATGTTTGGTCTCAATTTGGGTTAAGCATGTTGCTAAACAATTTTTGCTAGACATCTAGTTTTAGTTTAAAGTGTGATTGATAGAGTGAGAATTGGACTCATTATGTGTAAATTTGTATTAAATCAGTTGGCTATTTTGAAATGATAATGGCACATTTATTTACAATATACATGGAAATTTTTTAATGGATGCAAAGCTAATCATAAAGACATGATATTTTATTTGAATTTTAATCTCAAAATTGATGTTTTAGGGTTTTTAAAAAAAATGGACATTGAGATTATTTTTTTTTGATACTTTAAAGTTAATATCAGAATCATGATAGAATTTGAGGTTCAATACAAATTATGATTTATGTATAATATATTTTAGTCACAACGTAGTTTCAGTTTCATTCGTTACAGTTTGTAGTTTATTTTGTCTCCCAATCTTGGGTTTTGCTATTGTATGTTAGATTCATTAGTATGTTTGGGTGGGATCAGCCAACAGGAAGTAACTATGATATAAAATAAGGAATAAAACTAAATAAAGGAGTTAGTAAAATTCTAGTAGAGGTTTTAATAGGGGTGTATTTCATGTAGGTCATTTTGGACCTATATTTCATAGAGGGACAATAATGTCCATTCATTTTGATGCCTATGATCTTGAGTTTCAAAATATTCTGAGTAATCTACTCTTAATCTAGCCAATAGAGGTTATAGATGTTATAGAGGTTTCCATGGCTATATAATTAGAACCCATGCACATTCTCAAAGTAGCTCATCTATCCATCTAGAGCATGATACTCAACATTTACCTATCTAGCCCCTTAATTTTAGAGGTGAACCAATTGATGATCCTTTGCTTACTAATCAGTCCATGTAACCTGAAATAGAAACTATCCATGAAAAAAATCTTAAGAAAATGTCTATTCCTTTGGATGCACCTTCCCCTTCTCATGGAGACATTGATAGAAAATATATAAAGTTAAACCTATGAGATTCCCATAGTGAACCCCTTTTAAGGTCTGGGAGGTTGAACTTTGGGAGTCATGGTTATGCTGCCAGAAGGAAAAACATATATTTTCTACCTTAGACTGGTGAAAAGAACACCACTAAGAAGAGGATGACTAGTCAAAGTAACCCTGAAGTACTAAGGGAAGTCAAATTACTGAAAATAATTAAGCTAGAAGTTCATGACAACACAACTGATTTGAAAACTAGATTGCTACCATTTATTAAAACTAAAATAGAGTACAATGTTTGTCTTCAAGGAGAAGACAAACATGTGATTGAAGTGTTGTCAGATTCAGATGACTATTGGTCATCTAAGGGATAGTTTCTATTTAGTGTTGAACTTTCATGCCAAAATTGATATTTTAGTTTAATACTTTAATTTTCAGACTTTGACAAATTTTAGTAATTATGGTGAATACAAAAAAATTAGATTTTGATATAATTATATATGCTTAAGTTAATTAAATAGTCATTATGGTTTAATATGAATGGAATTTATAAATTTCTGACTTATTTATTTTATGATTGATATGTATTCTATTATATTATTAATTAATATGGGTTCCCACCCATTAAGATAGTACCCCAGGGCTATTATTTTTAATTGATGAAATTAAGACTTAAAAAAGTCTTTAATTAATCTATCATTAACCAATTTTAGTTTATAATTAATTGACTTTATTAAAATTCAATCAGTTAACATTAACTAATAACTAACTAAAGTTAATTATAACTTATTTTACAACTAAGTTGAAGGTATAAGAAAAGGTCAAGGACTCATTTAAAGACAAAAAGCATAACATGTATTGAAGATTTAATAATTTTTTGAAGTGAATCATTTATCTCTTCTTTCTATGCAACTTCTCTCAGATATTACAACTTTTGTAGATAAATCAAATGGTACTTTATCTGATGATTGAGTAATTACATATGCAACATAAGTATAGCTAGTTTAATTTAACATCTATTACTTATTATGTGATTTTTTCTAATATTACTATCTTTTGATGATTTCTATTTTTAGTGTTATGCATAAATTTCAAGTATTCGATCTGAATAATAATGATCATTTCATTATTCCACAACATCTCATTGATCTATTTTGATTGCAAAGTTGTCCTTCAAAATTTTTTAGAGATATGATGTTGGTTTTCTCAATGAAATTTATCTTTTTCTGCTAAGATGACTTTCATTTTATGACTCATACATCTTTTTAATTATTTGACTCTAACTTTAATACAAATAAATCTATCATATTTCTTCCAAATCTAATTTTTGTTTCCATTTTGATTATCTTGGATATAGTTTTAATCTTTAGTTATTTTCTATTGTAATTAGTTTACTTTAGATTGTCTCTTTTATTACTTCTTAGTTTAATTTTGTTCTTTTATTTATCTTAGATAGTTATAAGTTTTCTCAAGTTATAATTTCTTTTGTTTTGCTATAAGTTGATATCTTTAAGTATCTAGATCTTTATCCATTTCAGTTTGTTACTAGTTTAATAATATATCTTCTAAGTTAATATTTTAATATTTTATTCATAGTTTAAGTCCTTTAGTTTTCTTTTTTTAGTTTAAATCAAATAGGCTATAGGTCTATTTTAATTCTTAGATTAATTTCTTCTCTTTACTTTCGTAGTTTATAGTTTTTTCCCTTAATTAGTCTTCTTTTCAGATTCAATATTGTCTTTTAGTATTTATTTATCTTTAATTGGATTTATTTAGAATATTGTTTTTAATTAGATTTTATAGTTTTGCTTACTTTGGATTGAGTGTATTTTGTTTCTTAGTTTAGATTAATTTATATTATTTTCTTTAAAGGTTCTTTTATTCTTAGAAGTGTTTTCTTAGTTACTTCTTATGTTTTATTTTTATTTTTTTAGAATAGATCCTCTTCTTAGTTCACTATCTTTTTAAAATTACTCTCTTTACTCAAGGATTAGATGTTTGCCTTGTTTATTAGTTTTTTTGTAGTTAGTTTTCTCTTTCACTTACGTGTTTATCCCTCTCTTTCTTTGATCTATCTCTTATATTTTTGATTTTATTTAGAGTTAACTTGGGAAACATTGGAAGTAAGAAGCAAATATACCATCTAAATACATATATATTATAGAATCAGATTTCTATTCTTCAAGAGACTATCTAGCTCCTATATTTTTTCTGTCAGATAGAATAGATAATATATTCTTATCTTAACGTATTCATGATTTAATGAATAGATTTATGATTTTTATAATGGGATAAGTTATCTTGATAACTTGTTGATAATTTTTTAGAATTTATAATAAAAACTCATTCATGTATTTAAGATCTTAGATGAAACTTTAGAACCCCATGATTAGAATGGTATGATTCTAATTTGAACTTCAAGATAGATGAAAGGGTTGATTCATTGATGATACATTTTTCATTGTTAAAAATTTTTATGATTATGTTAGGGATATCATTCAAAAATCTAAATTGTTTTAAGTTTTTTTCTTTTTCCTAATAGTTATTAGAGGTCAACAACCTCCTATTATTCAACCTTTAATAGCTTTAGAATATTATCAATTTTTTAAACTTTAAATCTAGCACATTACGCATGGTATAATCATCCTAAAAATCTTACTCATGTTATTGAAGTTATAAATAAAGAAGAAAAGATTGTTGAATTTGAAAATGATTGGTATTCAAATCTTACATGCATGACTCAATGTGATACTTTGAACTTGAACAAGAGAATTTGGTAAGATAAAGATAGAGTTTTAGCTACTAATCCTAGGCCTAAAACTCATTTTATTTTTGATTCATTTCAATTTGATAATTTTATTGTGTCTACTAAAATTGATTTGAAAAATTTACAATTATAACAAGAAATTCAAGTTCAAGATAATCACTCTTTTTAGGTGCAAACGACTAAAGCTTCCAATGGTAGATCTGTTAGTGAAGAATCAATCAGTGGGGAATTAGCTAGCTGGAAACCAACTAGTAGGAAATCAGCTAGTGGGAGAATAACCAGTACTAGAATGGAGATTGAAAGATCTATTTCATGGATTATAGAATAGTAGAGAGCAGGATCAACTCACTGAGGGTGAAGATGAAGAGTAATCTCAGCAAGAGCATCAAATATCTATAACACCATATATTTTTGCTAAATCAATCAATGCCAAAAACCATCCAGGTAATCTAACTTTCCTTAAGGGATTGAATATACCAAAATTTTCTAGTGCTACTGGAGAATATTGGGAAGATCACATAAAAAACTTTTGGTTAGTTTTTAAAACTCTTGGGATAACTACTAAAAATATTTGTTTAAGATTTTTTTCTCAAACATTAGAATGAAAAGATTATCAAGCATTTGTTAGTCTACCTAATAAAGTTATTGATAATTGGAGAGATGTAGAAGATTGATTAGAGTTATATTTTGGTAAATCCAAAGAAGATTTTGATTTAGTAATGATATTTCAAATATTTCTTTAGACCCTGGTGAAACCATGTATCATTTTGTTGCTAGATTCACCAAACTACATCAAAAGATTCTAGGTGATTTTAGACCTTCAAAGAAATTATCAAGACGTTGTCTTTGCAAAACTTTACCTTTGAAATATAATATGTTTTTATAAGATAAAGATATTACCAAATATGATGAAACTATAAGATTTTGTATTGAATATAAAAATAAACTCAAGTTTATAATTTTAAAATATAGGTCTACTACAAGCTTAAATTTAGATAATATAGAGATATTAAAAGTAATACAATGTTTAGTCAATAAATTAATCATTGTTAAAAGGAAAATAAATGATACACCTTTTGGTTAATATAAAGTCATGAAAGATGATGATATTGATTACTATTGTAATGTGTGTGAAGATGATCATAATCCTAAAACATGTGAAGATGTTATTAAATTCAAAAAGTGTCTTCTTCAAGGAAAAGATGAAATAAATGAAGGTTTAGCTTATAACATAAATACTCTTGATGATCCCTCAAAAAATAAGAATATTTATGCCATAAATACTAAGAATAAGGATTATAATCCTCCAAAAAATAATAAAATGATAAATGATAAATCTACTTCAGATGATAGATGTAAATTAGTTTAAAATAATGGAAATAATTCTAATGATAGTGCTACTCAACAATTTTTTTGCAACTGAATATAATAATACTCAGTATCAAAATTATAAATCAAATAATTTTAGACAAATTGATGGTAAAACTTATAACATAATTAATGATTTTTCAACAATTAAAATTGGATTTTCTTTGCTAGAGGCTACTAGTCTTCTAAGATAGTTAGATAAGATAAATGAAGTAGTAAACTATCTAAGAGATGATGTAAGTTTTCAAAAGGAAAATAATTTTGAACATATTTATGCTCAACATTTTGACCCCCTACTGATTATATACCTTCTTTCTATGTCACAACTAAGATTAGGAGTAAAATAAATCATAATTGTATTTTAGACATAGCTACTTCAAAGAATATCATGCCTAAATGCATTGAAGATCAATTGGGTATTTTTTATGATGTAGATAGTAGAAACATTATTGGTTTTGATGCTAGACAAACTAAGAGTTATGGTAAGTTTTATGACATAGTTATTAAAATTGTTTAGAATGAATGAATTAGATGTCTAACTAATATTCAAGTATTGGATATTCTTAGTAATTATGCAATGTTATTAGGAATGGATTGGTCTAAAGCTACTAAAGCTTTCATTGGAAAAAATATAACTTGGGTTCCTATTAATAATGAGATTGCATTTATTAAGAGGGTTGATTTTTTTGGTACCCAAATTGAATTACCTTCTATATCTAACATTTTTTACATTGAAACAAATATTGGAACTTATTAATTATTAAATTTAGACAAAATAAAAAATAGCATGAAGAAATATTAAAAAAATATATTTTATGGTCTCTTTACTTTGATAGGGCTTACTCTCAACAAGGTAGTGGTGTTGAGATTTACCTCATATCTCATGTTGGTAAAATATTTCATTATGATTTCAAATTGTCTTTTTAAAATACTAGTTTGAATCATTATGTTTAGGATTAGAAAAAGACATAAAATTGAATGTTAAATATTTAGAGGTTTTTGGAGATTTAGTGCTAGTAGTAAGGCAAGTTTGCAAGATTTATAATACCAATCAAACTTGTTTGCATCATTATACACAAAATTTTTTGTCATTACTTGAGTAATTCAAATATTTCAATATTACGCATATTATTGGATAATTTAATGTAAGAGTTGATAAGCTTGTAATTTATGCTTCTAATCCAACATTGAGTGAAAGTGAGCTTAGTATTAATTTTCATTTAGTTGAAATTTTCCATTTTAAGATTCCTAATTTGAATGATAGTTATCATATGTTTAATTATGATGACCATATAGATTCATTTCTTAATGGAAATTACTTTGATCATGATGACTATGTACTTAATTGTGGATATTATTTACAGCTAAGCACTAACAAATTACCTACTAATTTGGTAAGCTTAGAATATATGTTTTCACCCAATGATCAACAAAGAATATCTAGAATAGAAGACCTATCAAGAAGAATCATAGATGAAACTACTTCCATAAATTTAGGCACTAAAGAATATCCTAAGTATGTTTATTTAAGAATTTAGGTAACTAAAAATGAAAAGGTTAAGATCATTAAATAATTTAAAGAGTTTATTGATGTATTTGCATGGTCATACAAGGACCTTAAAGGTTATAATACTATTATTATTAAACATGACATTTATATTAATCTTGGTATCAAGCATTTTAGGTAGAAATATGAAGAATGAGCCCTTTGTTAGAGGACACCATTAACAAAGAGCTAGATAAAATGATTGATGTTGGTCTCATTTTTCTTGTTATATATTTAGAATGGATAGATAATCTAGTTCCAGTCAGAAATAAAAATAGTGATATTAGAATTTATATTAACTTTAAATATTTAAATTAAGTATAAAAGATAAATTCCCTATACCTAGCATAGATCAGATTTTACAACAGGTTTTAAGATTTGAAATGATGTCTTATTAGATAGACTTTCAAGTTATAACCAAATATTTGTGAATCTTGATGATAGACATAAAATTACTTTTACCACTCATAGAGGTACTTTTGCTTACAATTAAATCCCTTTTGATTTTATGAATGTAGGAGCCACTTTTCAAGGAGATGTGCATGTTACTTTTGATGATTCAATAGGCGTTATTATTTAAATTTATTTGGATGATCTCACTGTTCATTCTAAAAAGAGAAAGATGCATTTAGACCATCTTCATGAAGTATTCATTAGATGTAGGAAGTTTAGAATTTATTTAAATCTAATTTTTAAAATTTTTGGTGTGACTAAGGGTCAGTTATTAGGTCACATAATATCTAAAGAAGGTATTTCTATTGACCCCTGAACATGTAAAAGCTATAAAGAAACTAGCTTCTCCCAGAGATCAATCATGTTTAAGATCTTTCTTTAGCAAGATTAATTTTTTTAGGGAAGTTTTTTTTAATTTTTCTTAAAAATACAATCTTTTAAAATTATTTCTTAAGAAATATAAAATATATATTTGGGATGAAAATGTTGAGTTAGCTTTTAATTCTATCAAAAATGCAATTATAAGTGCTCATGTTCTTGCTAAGTCTGTTTTGAAGAAAGCATTTATTATATATGTTAATGCTACTAAAAATGATATATGATCTATTATAAGTCAATAATTTGAAAATAATGAAGAAAAACCTATCATTTATATGAGCCAAATCTTAAAATATGCAGAAACTAGGTACCCCCTTATTGAAAAATTTATTTTCTCACTTATTTCCTCTTTAATTAAATTTTTATATTTACTAATAGAAAATAAGGTTTTTGTGTGATATAATGTACCTATTTTGTCATATCTTCTAAAACAACCAACTATTTAAGGAAGGCTTACTAAGTGGATCTTACACATTCAAGAATATGATCTTGAATTTGAAATTTTTAAAACTATTAAAAGTAACAAACTAGCGAAACACTTAGCTAAAAATATTATCTCAGATATTAATTTCCTAGTTTTATCAGTTGATGAAAATTTAAATAAAAAAAACACACTTAAAAATTATGAAAGCTGATGAATTCTCTATAAATTTTAAGTTTGGTCATGAATTGAATGAATGGGATTATTTATTAGCTGAAAATGACTGGTATCATGATGTAGTTTATTATTTTTAGAATACGTCTTACCCTAACAACGTAAGTAAGAAATAAAGGTGTTTTTAAGGATAAAATATTTAAATTTTGTTTAATGAAATTTATTTTATTTTATCATAATCATGATGGTGTATTATTAAGATGTCTTATGCATAATCAAACTCAGAAAGTTCTTAGGGGTTGTCATGAAAGAAACTGTAGTGGATACTATGTTACAAAATAAAAACTTATAAATGTTTTAAGGATGGTTATTATTGGCCTACCTTGTTTTAACATGATTATAAGTTAGTTCATTCTTCTATGTCTTGCCAACTATTTGTTGGGAGGGATAAACTATCTACGATGCCTTTAAATCTAGTTATTCCTAAAAAACCTTTTACTAAATGGGGCACTGACATTATTTCAGATATTCATCCACCTTCATCTATAGGTCATAGATATATTTTGATAGATACTAATTATTTCACCAAGTTGATTGAGGCCAAAACACATAAAAATTTAGCAACAAGTGAAGTAATTTATTTTCTAGAAAATCAGATTTTCTCTAGATTTGGAGTTCCATAGGGGATTATCTCAAATACTGGACCTCAATTCATTTCGAATGAGTTATTAAAATTTATATAAAAATATTCTATTATTTCTAGTCATTCATCTAACTACTATCGTTAAGGAAATGGATAGGTTGAGTCCACTAACAAAAATCTAATTTTTATTATGAAAAAAATAGTTTGTGATAACAAACGGAATCGGCATCTTAAAATTTTTAAAACCTTGTGGGATGATAGGACTATTGTTAATGTAGAAACTAGTTATTCATCTTTTATGTTAGCGTATGGGTTTGAATGTACTTTACCAATAAAAATTTATATTTTTTCAAGTAGGATTGCTTTATAATGTGTAGCTGAAGATACAAATTTGATTGAACAAAGGTTACATGATTTGGTAGCTATTGATGAATCCAAGGCAACAACATTACAGAAATTAGAGAAGGATAAACAAAAGTTAAAGATTTTTTTTTGATAAAATGGTTTCTATTAAAAAATTTAATGTTGGTGACTTAGTTTTATATTAAGACAAAGCTAATGAGGACACTAGAAAACATCATAAGTTTGATACATTATGGCTTAGACCTTACAAAATTGCCATAGTTATTAGAAATAATGCTTTTCATTTTAAAAATCTTGAAAGAAATTGGCTGCATTATTTAGTAAATGGCCATCACTTGAAATTATTTCATGATTAGTTATATGTTTGTTACTGTTTTAACTTCTTTCCTATTTTATTTTTGGTTTAGTTTTCCTTTGTTTCATTATTTTTGTTGTTGTTATGTTTGGTCTTGTGTTTTGTTTCGCTTTACTTTCCTTTGTTTTCAAAATTATCAATGAAAGATTGTGAAATGAAGAATATCACATTATGAAGGAAGAGTGCAAAGAATCTATGAAAGTGATGTAAGTATCATTTATTTTCAAAAATTACTCTCTAAAATTCAATTTTTTGTAATAAATGAGTAATAGGACTAACTTATATTTGGTTATAGAAGTATTAATTTATCTTTAGATTTTGTGTTTAAGGTATTTATATTCGATTGTACATCTAGCCTAAACTTTCTTGTTATTCATTTCCCTTTATTCATGCCACACTTGCTCAATAGTTTATCCCTTGCTTGAATTCATTATTTAAGGGGTTTGTACTTAGCTACTTGAGAAACGATTTTCCTAAATCACACTCTCAAGGCAAAAAACTATTTATTATAGGCAATTTTTTGCTACTCAAATTTATTTCACAAAATTGACTAGTAAAGTCACTAGTGTTATGCATATTTTCTAAACCCCTAAAATTTTCAAAATCTATACTTGCTGTTATAGAGATGACCCTGTCATAAAACCTAAAACTGTGTCGGGGACCCTATTGATTGATAGTATTTTTAGCTGCATTTTTATTATGAAATTTTAATGATTTTTTATTAATTTTTATCTATGTTTTAAGTGGTTTCAAAGAGAATGATGGATAAATGAATAAAATATGCATATATAGTTATATATATGATAAGTTATTTTACTATTCAATTTTAGTGCACTTTTGATAGTTTCAGTTGATACGTAGATTTTCATTTTTCAGTCACATTTGGTGATCCATGGTGATTTTTTGATCTTAATAAGTTAATTTGATTCATGGTTCATGATGAATAATGGTGAGATGCAATATAGAAAGACATTGCATTTGAAATTGATACATTTGAAAGATATTCTAAGATATGAGATCTCATGTATGGTTTAGTTTCACTTACTACTATTGGTCTAAGCAATATTTTTCATTTTTATCTCGTATCTCTTATAGTCTTGATATTTTTATGGTTATCTAGTGGATCTTTTAAATCTCAATTGTATTAATGTTTGAATAAGTGTTCATGATTGGTGAATACAATGTCATAATTTAGACATCATTTCTTCATATTTCATTAGGCATGGACTTATGAGTTGGATATTAACCTTAGAATTATGCATGAAACAAAAATAAAAATATTGTATAATATTCATTTGAGCCTTTGAAAGTTTGCATTTACATTCAATTTTCTTAAGTCTAAAGAGTGACATCATTGTATTTTTGACATGATTCAAAATAATGATAGTAGGTCATAGTGGTTTGCATTGTGTAAAGTTTGTTGTGGGAACAACTTAATAAACTAAAGTGTCGAGGACCCTTTTGGTTGATCATGAAGCATTTTCAAGGTGAATTAACATGGTTAAGGCATTTGGTTCAATCATGAAATATAACTTTGGCTAAGGAATGGACTATACTTTCAAAGGTCTTTGGCCACTGTGCTTAGTTAATTAACAATTGTGAAATTCATTGTGAAATGCATAAGTCTTAAGATCCTTTGATAGATGACAAGGAAAATATCTGATCGAGATGGAGACCACTTCACAAATTGAACTGCAAGGAAGTTGAGTTGAAAAATGAATTTAATTCTTAATGTGTATTTATAATTATTGAAGATTGTTTGAGGATTTGGTGTTATATTGGCATTTAGGACTAACTAATATCTTTGAATGACACATATTAGCAAAGAAACTAGTATGAGGGATAGTCATTGCTAAGTTTGATAAAATAGATAAATAATTTAGTAGTTTTGATAAAGTAAATAATAATTAATTCAATCCAATGAAAAAGTGACATGTCTTACAGAGGGTTACATTGAAAGGTGCATGGATTTAAGTTTTTTTTTTTTTTTTGGATTTTGGTCATTCCTCACAAGCTCTTCGATGGGAGTGAAGTTCCAACTCTTTGGGATCCTATGGAGATTTTGGAAAGCAATACCATGTATGATTATATATGTTTTGATTAGTTTCTTTAGCAATATTTGAGGTATTTGTGAAATACTCAAGTTCAATGGAAAGATAATTATGTTAAATCTGTATGCATGAGAATGAAAATTCATAGTTTATTATGTATTTTTATATATAACGAAGATTATGGTGAAAATGGTATGTGACTTCAACTAAATTCAAGTTAAAATGGTTTTGGAAAGGAGCAAGATTTGTTTGGAAAGTTTTGAGTATGTTGATATGCTTGCAAACCTCTATTAGTTAGTTGTGTGACTCAAGTTTTATTTAAAGTTGTCTACATGTAGTTGTATAAAGAAAATATAAAGATTTATTCAGAGTTTGCATAACCCTTAGATGATTGAGCAAATTTTTGATATCCACAAATTTGGAGAAAAATTAGATAAGAGTTCCTGACAATCTACATACAATAGGTTTCTAATTTTTTAAGTTTCATAGTTCTTAATTTTCTATACATGAATGATATAGTATGTGTAGATGGAAATTTGATGCATTTATGAGAAATAAGTAAATAACAATCCCTTGTTTTAGTTAAATGTCAAAGTACAAGGCATGGGTTTTGGGTAATTTCAGGTGACTATCTTAGAAAATTGTTTCAGAGAGTATTTAGTTATGTCAATGGTGCATGTTATCAGTCTTAGAATGAAAAGTTAAATTTATATTTTCAAATTTATTATAGAATAAATTGAGAGATTATTAGCTTGGCTACATGTGAGATGTTGAGGATTTGGATATTTTGTCATTATTGAAACCTAGAACTTTTAGGGTTCCTATTTATGACATACACATGGGTAACTTTCTAGAGTGCATATGTTTTATTTGTCCTTTTGATTTGATTTGAAGTTGCTGAAAGATATATGTAGACTTGTACAAACATTGAAAAGTTTCCAAATCTTTTGTCAGTTATCATCATGCATAAAAACTTTTTGTTTTGGTTTTTAGAATGTTGTTGGATAACTGGTATACAAATATATTTTGGTTGAAACTAATATAAGTCTTAGGGTTTATTTGTGGTGAAATTTTAAGTGATTTCCTAGATAAAAGATAAGTGGATTTAAAAACAGTGATGGTATAGAACCAAAAAGTATTGATAAATTTTAGTGCATAAGTTATATATGTGACTAAATTTTAGTTGTTAAAAACATATTTGGATGAAAACTTTAGTTTGTCCATATAACAGATGATAGTCTATAGCATACATTTGTTAGAGTTTGATATAGTATAAGTTTAGGTTTTCATCCTAAGCACGTGGCATTTAGTTTTTGGGTTTTCAAAAAATAATGAATAATGATTTTGTTTGAAAATATGAAGATTTCAAGCCTGGAAGTTATTTTGGATATAAATAAGTCAATATTATTCTATGATTTGAAATATTGGTAATTGATCATGATTCATAGTGTGTATTCTAAAAATATTAGAGTCTATGAGTCATAAGGATTATTTCTCTTAGTTTGGGTTAAGCATGTTGCTAATTTTTTTTCCAGATGTCTAGTTTCAATATAAAGTGTGACTGATAGTGTGAGAATTGGAATCATTGTGTGAAAATATGTATTAAATCACTTAGATATGTTGAAATGATAATGACACATTTTTTATAATATATATTGAAATTTTTTTATGGCTACAAATCTAAAGAGAAATACTTTAGATTTTATTTAAAGTTTAATCTCACAATTGAAGTTTTCGGATTTTGTTCGACAATGGACACTAAGATTAAATTTTTTTAATACTTTGAAGTTAATATCAAAATCATGATGGCATTTGAGCTTCAATATAGATTGTGATTTATATACAATATGTTTCAGTCATAATGTAGTTTCAATTTCATTTTTTATAGTTTGCAGTTTATTTTATCTCCCAATATTAGGTTTTGCTACTGTATGTCAGATTGATCAATATGTCTGGGTGGGACCAGCTATCAAGAAGTAATGATAATAGAGGATGGGGAAAAAATTCCAATAGAGGAGTTAGTCAAATTTTATAAGAGGTTTTAATAGGGGTGGATTTTGTGTAGGTCATTTTGGACCTATATTTCATAGAGGGATAGGAATGTCCATTCATTTTGATGTCTATGATCCTAAGTTTTGGATTATTTTGAGTAATCTACCTATTAAACTAGAAAATAGGGGTTATAGAGGTTATAGAGGTTTCCATGGCCATATAATTGGAATTGGTACACATTTCCAAAGTAACTCATCTCACCATCTAGATTATGATCCTCAACATTTGCCTATCCAACCCCCTAATTTTATATGTGAACCAATTGATGACCTTTGCCTGCTAACTAGTGTATATAGCTTAAAATAGAAACTACACATGTCAAAGACCTTAAGATGATGGTTATTCCTTCAAATGCACCTTCCCCTTCTCATGGAGACCTTGCTAATAAATGTAGAAAGTTGAACATGTCAAGTGCCCATAGTGAATCTCTTTTGAGGTCTGAGAGGTTGAATTTTGGGAGTCATGGTTATGCTGGTAGAAGGAAAACCATAGATTTTCTGGCTTAGACTATTGAAAAGAACACTATTGAAAAGATGACTGCTAGTGAAACTGAACTTGAAACACTAAGACAAGTCAATTTACTGAAAAGAATTAAGCTAGAAGTTGATGACAACACAACTGATTCAAGAACTAGATTGCTACCATTTCCTGCAACTGAAATGGAGTACAATGTTTGTCTTCTAAGTCAAAACAAACATGTGATTGAAGTGTTTTAAGATTCAGATAACTATTGGTAATCCAAGGAGTAGTTTCTATTTAGTGTTGAGCTTTCATGGCAGACATTGATATTTCAGTTTAACACTTTAATTTTTAGACATTGACAAATTTTGGTAATTTTGGTAAATACAACAATTTTGGATTTTGATATAATTATATATCCTTAAGTTAATTAAATATGCATTATGTTTTAATATGAATAGAATTTATCAATTTTTAACTTATTTATTTTATGATTGATATGTATTCTATAATATTATTAATTAATATGGGTTCCCACCCATTAAGATTAGTATTCCAGGTTTATTATTTTTAATTGTTCAAATTAAGACTTAAATAAATCTTAATTAATCTATCTTTAACCAATTTTGGTTTATAATTAATTGACTTTGTTAAAATTCAATTAGTTAACATTGACTAATAACTAACTAAAATTAGTTATAACTTATTTTACAATTAAGTTTAAGGTATAAGAAGAGATCAAGCACTCATTTAAAGATAGAAACACACCATGTATTGAATACTTAAGTATTTTTTGAACTAAATTATTTATCTCCTCTTTCTATGCAACATCTCTGAGATAGTACAAATTTTGTAGATAGACCCAATGGTACTTTATTTGAAGGTTGAGTAATTGCTTATGTAACACATGTATATATAGTTTTATTTATCATCTATTACTAATTATTTGAAGTTTTATAAGCTTAATATATTTTGAAGATGGTTATTTATAGTCTTCTGCATATATTTCAAGTGTTCAACCTGAATAGTGATGATCATTTCGTTATTCCACGACATCTCATTGATCTATTTGGATTGCAAAGTTGTTCAAAGTTTTTTAGACAAAGGATGTTGGTTTTCTCTATAAAATTTATATTTTTCTGTTAATATGACTCTTTTTTTGAGACTCACACATATTTTTAATTATTTAACTCTAACTTTAATACAAATAGACCTTTTAGATTTCTTCTACATATGGTTTTCATTTTCATTCTGATTATCCTAGATATAGTTTTTTACTTTAGTTGTTTTCTATTTTAATTAGTGTACTTTAGATTGTCTCTTTTATTACTTATTAGTTTAATTTTGTTTTTTTCTTTATCTTAGATAGTTACATATTTTCTCAAGTTATTATTTCCTTTATTTTGTTATAAGTTGATATCTTTAAGTATCTAGATATTTATCCATTTCAGTTTGTTATTAGTTCAATAATGTATCTTCTAAGTTAATCTTTTGATATTTTCCTCATAGTTTAAGTCCTTTAGTTTTCTTGTTTTAGTTTAAATCAAATAGGCTATAGGTCTGTTTTAATTCTTAGATTAATTCTCTTGTCTTTGCTTTCCTAGTTTATATTGTTTTCCTTAATAAGTCTTCTTTTCAGATTTAATATTGTCTTTCAATATTTATTTATCTTTAATTGGCTTTATTTAGAATAGTTTTCTTAATTAGATTTTCTAGTTTTGCTTACTTTAGATTGAGTGTAGTTTGTTTCTTAGTTTAGTTTATTTTTTTTATTTTATTTAAAGGTTATTTTATTCTTAGAAGTGTTTTCTTAGTTAATTCTTATGTTTTATTTTCTATTTTATTTAGATTAGATCCTCTTCTTAATTCACTATCTTTTTCTAATTACTCTCTTTGCTCTAGGATTAGTTGTTTGCCTTGTTTATTAGTTGTTTATAGTTAGTTTGCTCCTTCACTTATGTGTTTCTTTCTCTCTCTCTTTCTTTGATCTATCTCTTATATTTCTGATTTTCTTTAGAGTTAAAATGGAAAACATTACAAATAAGAAGAAAATATATTATCTGAATACATATAAATTACAGAATCATATTTCTATTCTTCAAGAGACCATCTAAGTCATAAGTTTTCTTTGTTGGATATAATAGATTATAGATTCTTATCTTAATTAATTCATGATTCACTGAATGTATTTTTGATTGTTACAATGGAATAAGTTATCTTGATAACTTGTTAATTATTTTCCATAATTTATAATAAAAACCCCTCACGTCTTTAGGATCTTAGAGAACCTTTAGAACCCCATGATCAGACTGTTATGATTCTAATTTATCCTTTGTGATATTTGAAAGGGTTGATTCATTAATTGTACTAATTAAATACTTTGGATTGAAAATCCATTTCAAGTGGTAGATTCCAAGTTTTAATTCACATACAAACCCTTCAATGTTCCAAATTTACATAAAATCCTCTATTGGGTTCCACCAAAAGAGTTATGATGATTTTTTTAGTAGTAAAACTAAGGTACTATGTTGGTCAATGAGCACTTATCCATCTCCAATGCAGGTTAAGAAATTTTAATTTTCAACCCATGTGTAAATAGCAGTTATATATTTTTGTGGCCTAATCAACCCATGGAATTATATAAATGTGTTAAAATGAAATCTTTTTTAGTTTAATCATAGGTGTATCCATTCCATAGATTTATAATTTCAAATATTTTAATGATCTAAGGTAATTAAAATTTTATTTCATGAGTGGGACTTGATTTTTATATATTTCTTTGAAGGAATTTCATTGAGCATGTTGGATATTTTAGGCACACCTATTAACATCAAGTGCAATTAATATTTATATTTAATTTATTTACTTTATCCTTTAAATCATTAATTTTCAATACTAACCAAAAATAGGGCATTTGTACACACCTAAATTTGGTATCAAACATTTATAAATATCAATTTTGACATATAACTAACACACATGACTTATGTGTACACATTTGAATCTTGAGCACACTTTCCTCTATCCTTTCATGAATCTATTGACTGACTTGGCCGACTCAATTTTTATCATTAATATGGAGGATATCCCTATTCTATCCCACAACACTCTATAATCCGAAGTAGATTATCAACATATTTGAGACCACTAATTTTCCATCTCTAGGTATTGACTTCAATAGTCAAGTAGCTCATGTTACCACGATGTGCACCTCTATTGACAACATCTAGGATCCTTTAATTATTAATTTTATAATAAAAACATATATTTTTATTTTTCCTAAAAATGTTTCCTATGTTAGCTACATGGGAAATATAAATATTCATATATAAATTAAATTCAAGATTAAGGTTTTTCCGCTTGGAATTCACATTTAGAACCACATAAAAATTGTAGAAAATATAAAATTCCATTCAAATATGAAGATGTCTCAAAGGAAAAACCCTAAATACAAGTACAACTAGTAATGTAAGGTAGTGTTTTATTTTTTCATATGTCAAAATATAAATCATTCCAGTGCAATATTATGGATCATGATTGAGGAAACACACACACCTAGGTGGGAGAGCTATGTGATATTTTGAGTCCTATTCAATGTATTATAATTTAGGAAATTCTCAAGCACTCAATGAGAAGCAATTGGGGATATACAACCCATATTTCTAACCCATTTTAAGGTCATATAATAGTTTAAAGTCAAAGAATAAGATTTTAAAGTGAATAGAAGAAAAATAAAGATTCATGTGCAGAAAAAAGCCTAATATATGCACAATAGATATCTAAAAATATAAGCACATCGATATGAATAGAAAAATACTAGTAAAATCATATTACATAGTATCGGTAGATAAGTTATAGTATAAGTTGTCACATGTGTCTAAGTTTCACCAGTAGCTTCCACACAAAATTTTACATTTTATTTACTAGTTCAAGTAGTTACAAAGCTTACATAGATTCATTTTAAGGAGTGTTACATAGGTAGTGAGCTGTAAATATAAAAAATTAGTTAAGCACATTAATACTCATATTTACTTGGTGAATTGTAAATCTATTAAGAGCAATCAATATCTCTTTTATAGTGATATTTTTAAGGCAAATTAAATATTTCATTTAGTCATAATTATCATAGTTTTATATTATTTATATCACATAAATATTAAAATAAATAAAACAAATAGTTAGTGAGGAGAGGAGGTTTAGAGGATACTTGAAGGCCTTTTAGATACGATAAAATAAAAATGTTAAAAATAATATAATTGACAATAGAAGAACCATCGAAAAAGTTGATGTATGTATAACCAGTAGAGTACATAGAAAAAATATTTTCACTAAGGATGACCAAATCAAAATAATCTCCCAAGATAACGAAGTGTTTTCCATGAAGAACAATTGTTCTATTTCATGATTTTTTCTTGAAAACCTCACCTTGAAATTTAAATCCCTGATATCTCAATGGTTCTGAATAAAGGTCATGCATTGCGCACAACATAAATTAATTTATTCATTGAAATATATTGCAAGAATAATTCTCCCAAGAGCCATTTTTTTAAGTCCTTAATTTGGTGAAGGTAAAGCCACCAATATTTGAAATAAAATATGGTGATTACAGTGGAGGAAAAAACATGCATATAATAAAAAACCACTTAAAAGAGTTTTTATTTGTTAAGATAAACATAATGACCAGTCAACAATGTCTAATACTTAATTATAGGTAATGCTTATAAGGATTTATTGTCCCCTTATATCCTCTTGACCCAAGTCAATATTTAGGTATATTTATTGATAACCAATAGTAACCTAAGAAGATAGGATGTGGATTTTCATCTATCTCAATTTTTCTCATAAATATTTTATTTATTTATTTATGTATCATTACATTGAAGATACTAGTGAGAGGAAGAGTGAACAAAAATAATTCAAAACTACAACTAAAAGAACAAACTCAAAATTGAACTCTAACATCATAAGGAGGAAGATTGGGAATGACATGGTTTGGACAAACTTGGAGATGGACGTTATGTATCCAAATTATTCCACTTTGTATGATAAGTGATTTTACCAACTTACTTTCCTCACCCATTTTATCCATAATATCTTTCGATTAATTATTTAAAATACTAGTTAGGTACTCATCCTTGTAAATACTCTTAGGGAGGATGAAATGGTTTCTCTTACATGATATATTTGCATAGTATCAAGACAAATTTTAAACCTAAAAACACGAGTCATCAAGGGTGTAAAACATTCTCTCAAAAATAATTTTGCTTTTAATTAAGGTGCAATGTGGAAATTAGTTCATAGATTTAATTCATTTTTTAATATTCTTAATTTAGACCCATAATGATTTAATCAAAAGATTTTAATAGATTTTTTTAATCTCTTCTCCAAATTTATTTTAATTATGTATATTTTTAGCAACTTGAGGCCATATAGTATCAATTTATTAAGTATAAGAGAGATATTTTAGTTTTTCAAAGCTATATGAAATTTTAGTTGTACGACATTCAATGACCTTGGATGTACCTTTCTGGGTTGGATATCAACTATAATAAGCTTTAGGTTTTACAATTATATTTGATTAAAGCCATTTGATTGGTATTGTTTTGATACTGTCTAGGAGAAATCCATTAGTATGATTTTCAATTAACATCATTTATTCATGCAATATTTGGGAGATATATGAGCAACTTATTTTTAATAAATTTTTTATGTTTTATAGTGAAAAGTGACAATGTGTTGTATTATGATTGTTTTAGTGAATCAAACATGTTATAATGCTTCTGGATTATATAAATAATGAATCATCAAGGAAATTAATTAATTAAATGCATGACTATTATTCGGTCATTCTCTTCTTGTTAGAGATAATTTATGACAAATATTATATATATATTTATATATATATATATATATATATATATATATATATATATTTTAAATAGGTCAGCCTTACTCATTGTTAATGAAGCCATGGCTTTAGGTATTGTTTTATATCATCCCTCTCCATTTAGGAATTTTATCAAACATATCATATAAAAAATAAATACGACCAACATGTGTTCTTATGATTGCTGATTTTATTGGTATCCCAGGCTATAATGTCACACGTTTATTTAAGTTTTGCTAGAGAATGTCTTTGTTTAAGATTATGAAATAAAAACTACTTGTGGAATATCATTGAAGTAGAAAGTCTCTTTAAATTTTTTTAAACCATTTAGTAAATAAGATTTATTTATAGAATTTAGTAAATAAATTAGTGCAAAAAAAAATTTAATATGTTTTTTTTTCATAATCTGAGGGCTATGCCTTCTCAAAAATCTAAGATAACATAGTTTCATGGCTAATAAAGAGCGGAAATGAGAAATTTAAGCTAAGTTATTCTCTATTATTTACCTAGTGAACACATATGTATTTATCCTTTAAACAAATCAACCATGGCTAAGAATATTATGAGTGTTATGCCCTTCAAAAAATATACGATAACGTGGGTAAATTCCTTAGATTGAGAGGAAGGGTAAATTTACACTAAGTGTTTCTTTATTGTTTCCTTGCTACAAAAAAATGTCTTTCCCATTCAAATAGATCTAGCCTTTTTTGTGTGAATTGTGAGTTTTATATCCTTTAAAAAATATGAGATGACATGGTTGGAATCTTAAGAGCAAGAGGAAAGGGGATATTTATGTTGGGTGATTATATATAGTTACCCTTATACAAATGTGTGTCTTTCCCTTATTGATAAATTCACCTTTGTTTTATATATTTTGAGTATTATGAACTCCCAAATGTTTAGATGGCATGGTTAGATGCATAAGAATGAGAGGATTGGGGTAAAGTTTCACTAGTATTTCTTTATTGTTTTAATTCTAAAAATAAATGTCTTTCCTAGAAAAATAGATTTATTATTGATGTTAAAATTTTTAGTGTTATTCCATCCCATTAATATGAGTTGTTGTGTTTATAATCCTAAGAATGAGAAGAAAGGGGTAAATTTATACAGAGTGTTGCTCTATTATTTCCCTAATAAAAATTGATGTCTTTCTTATATAAATATATCTTGCCTTGTTATTTGTATTGGTAGTGATATGCCTCCTAAAATTTTGAGTCGACATGGTAAGGTGCCTTAGAATGAAAGGGGACATGAATATATGTTGAGTGTTTATCTATTGTTTCCCTACTACAAATCACTTTATTTTATTTGTAAATATATTTAGCCTTATTATTTTTATAATGAATGTTTTTCCCACCCATAAATTTGAGTTGGTGTGGTTAGATGCCTAAGAGTGAGAGGAAATGGGGATATTTTTTTGAGTCTTATTTTTTTATTTATCTTTTTTAGATATATGTCTTTCATTTGTAAACAAATATTCCCTTACTATGTACATTGTGAGTGTTCTAACCTCTCACAAATTTTAGCTTTCATGGTTAGATACCTAACAATGACAGGAAATGGGTGAATTTGAATTGAGTGTTTCTCTATTGTTGCCTTGCTAAAAAAAAGTCTTTACCCACAAACAGATCTACCCTTAATGTGAAGATTGTGAATGTTATACCCTCCCACAAATCTGAAGTAACATGATTATATATATAAGAATGAGATGATTAGCATAAATTTACATTGAGTGCCCTTATGTTGTTTTCATGCTACAAAATAATGTGTTTCCACTACATACAAATATACCCTTGTTGTGTCGATTGTGAGTACTATGTCATCTAACAAATAATAGTTGACATGGTCAAATGTCTAAGAATGAGATGAAAATGGTAAATTTATGTTATGTTCAGATTCATTATTTCCATGTTGCAAATAAATGTCATTCCCATGTAAACATATTTATCACGATTGATTCCACTTGTCAATTCATAAGAACCAATCTTACATTTTTACATTTAAATGTATTCTTTAATGTCATATCATAAAATCTAAATTACATTTCAAATTTCTATCTTAATTAGGTTAATCATATGCATTAATATAAGTTAAGGAAAAACACTACCCTTTACGTAAAAGTTGTGAAATCTATACCCTCCTATAAATCTAAGTTGATGTAGCTAGATGCCTAAGAATGAGATGAAAGGGGAGATTTACATTGAGTGTTACTTTATTGTTTCCATACTACAAATAAATGTATTTATAGTACAAAAATATAATTTTTTTAACATATATTTTGATTTCATAATGCACTTTAATTAATAAAGCAATATATAGTACATCACTAGTCATACAAAAAATATCGGTGGAAAACTCACTGCCTAAAATAATAACCACACTAAGCTAAAACAAGCCTTGGGAAGAGAGTGAAATCCACAAATAGCCACCTCAAGGCAAACAATACCAAGGTTAAACTAACTCAAGTACACATCAACCAAAAAAAGGATAAATAAAATCACAAACAATAAGGAATACATTAAGCAACAATAGTGAACATGGTGGAAGATAGAGAGTAAGAGGAGGCAAAGGATCTTGAGAGTTCCCTCCCCATCCCCCTTGAGTAGGGGGGTCATCATTAACTAGTAAGGGATAACAACCATTAGTCTACTGGTTATTTTTATTATCATCTTATTACTTAATTATAGAATACTATCTATGGGGTGAAATGGTAAGATCTAGTTGAGGGAACTTGTCCTATGAAGGAGGTACCCAACCTTCCCACTATGACTATTTCTAATAACCTTATCAGATCTGTGGTGTGGATATATCCAATAATAGTGAGGACAAAATCTCATATATCTTAAATAATAATGGCTATGATAACATTGATGCCTAACACCATGCCCAAACCCTGAGGGGATTTATGTTGTGGGGGGGGGGTGTTCTTCCCTAACACACACACACACACACACACACACACACACACACACACACACACACACACACACACACACACACACACACACACACACACACACACACACACACACACACACACACACACACACACACACACACACACACACACACACACACACACACACACGCCTTATTTTTTAAAATTTTAAAATATGGGCCAATTATTTTAAAACATTTATTTTGGGAGCTATGAGCTTAAATATCTATGATTAGGTTATATTTTACTTTACATCTAAGGATATTTATATAAAATCCAACATTTCGCAAGTTCAAAATTTAAAAATACAACCTTAAACTAGTATCTTTAGTCATTTTGTACTTTGGGTTTTCATGAATACTTTGATACGATGTTATGATTTATGAGTTAATAGAAGTAATATTTAAATATCTTAGTATATATATCTTGGATGATATGATTAACATTGAAAGATGATTAATTTATTCCAATTGGGCCCACATTGAATATTCCACATGGTTGTGGCATATGTCATTCAAATCTTTGGATGATTGAAAAATTTCTAAGTCTTCATAGCTTTGGATGATTGTAAAATTTGTAAGTCTTTAGAGATATGGGCATTTATAATATTTTTACATTGTTATAAGTCTAATTATTCTAAACTTCTGATCCTCTAGGGTTTTAAGTGATCAACACTTGGTATATTTATGATGATTTGTAACCATGGGAAAGTTAAGTAGTTATTTAGTATGTAATCTAATGGTTCTAAGCTCCTGAGTCTCTTAGGATCTAAAAATGTGACAATGGTATATTCACATTAAAATGGAAACATGAAAAAATCATTTTTTCACTAGAAAATATATTAGTTCCATGTTCCCATGTGTTAATGATTTTGAGCTTCCAATCCTATGAGGTTATGAATGATCAACACATGATACATTCATGGTAATTCACATCCATAGAAATGTTAAGTGGTTATTGGTATGAAATCTAATGGTTTCAATCTCCCAAGTCTCTAGGCTTCCAAGATAGTTTTATGCATCTCGATGATGGTGACCCACAACCTTGAAAAATTCTTCACTAAAAATAATACCACTCCAATGCTATGAGATTTCATTCTTCCAGTGCTCTGAGATCACACGACATGGCATGTTTATGATAACTCATCACTACAAGACCTAGAAACACACTCAAAAATATTTAAAGAGTTAGGTTAATGAGGAACTAAAAAGTGGAACTATCTAATAAAGGCATGGCAAAACATAAATGGGAGTGATCGAGATCATGACAAATAATCAATTCTATGAATGACTGACAACAATCTCAAAATCAATAACTAGACATAAATAATTAATGAATAATTTCAATTTGGAAAGTAAGGGCACCTACCAAAGCTGACTAACACATTTAAATTGAAATGGAAATTTAAATCAAAATTTCATTATCTGCATTAAATACTTACGAATACATTTAATACTCAAGCGTGTGAGTGATATAAATATTTTTTTTGAAAATAATGATTCACTTTGTTATTATTGTTTTTATTAAACAAGTGCATTCTCAAGCTTCATAGTTTCAAATGAGCACTAATTTTATTTATCCAATAATTACAAAATAAACTAGTCCAAGACATCAAAGGAATTACAGTGGCCAAAAGAGAATAACATACTATTTATCAAAATAGGGTAAGCCCTCAGTCCCCTCCCCATACTCATTTGTGAAATTTACATAATAAAAAGATATAATATTTGAGAATAGTGCTTTTAAATTCAAAATTACACATTACTCAAGACTCTGGGAAGAAGTGGAATCAATCGAGTCATATTCTATCAAACATAACCTCTCTTTGGAGGCCAATAAATACATAGATGATTAACTACTAATTAAAGAACAAGGTCTCCACTAGGAGGAAACTAAACCTAAGTTACTGCCATGTATCAACTTCTTGAAATTTTTATCTATTAATGGAACCACTATTGGGGATATAATGAGTGTCAGGAAAGTCAATACTACCTCTACTTACATCCTAGATAAGGCATTAAAAATATATCTTAGGATCCCCTATCCTAAGACCACCTATAATCAAGATGCAACCAATATTTGTCTTGAGCGTAACACTATAGATGGAAATTTAAAGCAATGGTTAGAGGATGAATCCAAAAGAGGTAATCTCCTCCAATTGAATCATTAAGTTCAGACCTGTAGCTGTAATAATAGTAGCACTGTTAAATAGGTTATATGGTTTCTTGAGTGTTGCATATATTTAGGTTGAATGGGTTCCATTATTGTATATATTCCTAACAACTAACAAGTTATTAGCACTGGGGGAGATCATAAGTGCATGATTAAAGTTCACATATACTCTACCCTGATCAAAGGTCTGAGAAGAAAAGTTTCTATATGATGTCTTACTTGTTAGATGTGGTAATGACCACTTTTTAAAAGCCTTATGGTTAATAATTGAACCCATCAAACAAATATTTGGGAAATAGTGTTGGAGAGAATTCTTAATTCATGTTCATTCATATTTACATGAAAAAAAATAAGGATAAGTAATGAGGTATATCCTCATATATACAAAGGAATGCAGGGCATCTCGATGACCAAAATATCATAAAACATAACATAGAACTAAACAAAATGGGATATTAATGGTTATATCTACATGTAACCATCATCTAAATATAAGGTACCAAGATTGATCCTTTACTATTTCCACATCATGTTCTAAAAAAAATTCAAAATAGGAAATAGGCTATCGAGCCTTTAATAATATTGATGAGGAATTAGGTCAGAGACATTTGGCCTACTACTACAAGACTCTTTTTATTGTTGGAAAACATCAATATGTGACTATGCTTTCCACTCCTTACACTTCATTACCTTCAACGCCACTTCCCACCATATTTTTTCCCATAATTACTTTATCATGTCATCCACCTTGCATTTCACCCATATTCACCTACCAAATCAAGCATAATGACTCCCCTACTCCCTCCTAGGATAAGAAACTATAAGAGAGGATATTACTTAGTATCAATATTATATAATAAGTTATGGAGGAGGATGAAAAGGATACATAGAATACAATGGAACTTCAATAAGAATAATAACTATAACAAGTAATTTCTTTTATTGATTACCCTTTATAGGAAGAAGACTAGGAAATGATCATGGCACAATCAGATAATGAAGAATCTAAGCTAGGATAATCGAAAGCTTTGAGTATGGATGAGCATAAATTAAGAGACACCTTAATTGGCCTCACATAAGAACAAAGTCAAAAAATTAATGCGGTAGTCTCTTCCATTATATATTCAATTCCTAAAGTAGAGTTTCTAGTTGTAAGTTTACCTTCAATAATGCCTAGGTTTGTATCATCTAGTTCTATTAGTACTAGTATGAATTAAAAAAAAAATTATTTACCAAAACTAATAAGGGATCCTAGGGTAGTACATTATAAGAATATTATTAGAATTTTTATTTTAAATACACCCCTACCTTCTAGGAAAATTTTAATCCAAATAGAGATTCACATGCCCCAAATATTGGTCATGCCAAAAGAAACATTGACTATGGAGATAATCCTAGGTTTAACTATATTCTTGCCAGAGGTAACACCTAATTAAAAAAAGTCTATGTGGAAGTGGTTGCCTAGAAGATTTCCTAAATCCTTATTCAAATAATTACCTCCTTACCAACCACTATGATTACATCCCTTCCAATGACCTCTCCACCTTATACATTTTCAAAACTTTCTTAAGAAAAAGAAACATAACTTATTATTCTCCAATGGGGAAAGAGATGTAGAATGTCAGAGTTGAAAGAAAAAAATTTGTATTAATAAATCCACCAATAATTTATACTTGGTTCAATAAGGAAATTAGGACTCTTTAGAGAGTGAGGAAGAGGAAGATGGTTGAAATAAGAACAAATGGTGGGGTAGAATTTGAATAAAGAGAAAAATTGCTCTCTTTAGCCAAGAATCCTAAAATAAATCTTAATGACCAGACTAACTATATTGAGGATTTCAACACTTTTTTAGATTCCACTAGGGTGATAATGAAGGAAATGAATTAGAGTACTAAGTTGGCCTTGAAAAGATGGAAGTAGATGCATATTATATAGGCTCCTTAGGAAATGAATCTTGATGTGAAGAGTTGAGCTACAAAGTTGTATATTATTTTGTTCAATTTCAAGGTATGTAGGGTACAAAATTAGGCCCACATAGCATATATTGTTACAATGTGAAATAATATGAAGGATAAATAAATAATATTGAATTTCAAGGTTCAACTCTCTAGGCTTAATGTTTTTTATCAACTGAATTTCATGACCATCATATATGCTTCTTGGTGTTTAAACTATTAGATTGCCAAGAGGATGCCTCCCTAAATTAGCATAAACAAATGAGTAAGTTTCTCTAAATTTTTATTAGCCATGAGAGTGAAGCATTTAAATAATTGGGAGATATGAGACTAGCCTAGGTAATCACCTAAACAAGCGAGCTAGTTAACTTACCCACTTTAGAGAACCTTCTCCACTCAACTATTGAAAACTTCATGCAATAATTTGAAGGGAATATGTATAAAACCAATGAAAAGTTATTATAGTTGGTTAGTTTTGATAAATAAAAATTAATTAGAGCAAAGACTTTAGCAGATGAATTCAAGAGCTAAGAGGTAGAGCATAAAAGATTAATAGCTGAGGTCGTTAGAATTTCGAACCCTTCATTACTTAATTTTAAAATCCTAGATAAAAAATTTGATGGAGCTTACTAGCTAGGTGAAGAGCTAAAGGCTAGAGAATTATATTTTGGGTTGGTCCTATGTAAACAATTAATTGTGAGTGCCCCTCGCTTCATAAATATCTTAGTCCTTGCCTCAGTTATAATTGTATTATTTCCATCAATGTATATAGCTATCAGCACTAAATCAAAACTTCAATTTTAGAATTTGTATATATCTACATGGTTATCACCAAGGTGGGATTTTAATTCCCAATCTATTCATGGTACATGTATATCTTATTTCTCATTGGGAAGAATATTCTAAGGATTATCATTGTACATTCATCTTTGCATGATTTTCTATGAAAGGTTACATTTTTGAACTTGTAATTTCAAGTAAGGATTTAAGAGATGAAACCTTACCCATCTCAAGATCATAAATATATGTAACCTCTTGGTCTAAAATCAAAAATAATTTTGGCTATTTAGAATAACAAGAAATTCCAAGAAGTTTTGCTTGACTTGACCTCTATGTGAAAATCTTGATTCTTCTCTAATTCTATTGATTACTTGAGACATTCCATCATTATGTTATATTAGTGATTTAATTTTGTACGAGGTATATAATTTAAAATATAGTCTTTTATTTTTTGTTATAGTTGATTTTAATATATTTTCCATGTTTATCATAATCCTATTATAGATGTGTAACAACAATATAACAATTAGATAAATTTTGATTTATGCATGTTTAAGTATAATGTGTTATAGTTCCCTTTTAATCTTCACTATATTTGATTTTTTGTGTGGTAAAATAACTTCCAATAATTATTGTTTTAGGTTCCATGTTCTATTTGAGTTCAAATACTAGTCTTGAAAGGCTTTATCCTGTTGGAACACAACTAGCTACTAAGAGGAGGGGGGGTGAATCAATATATCAATTAAAACTAGTTATTTAAATATTTTCAATCTAGATTAAAAGATATATGTAGATTAAATTAAATATGCAAATATAATTCACACATAAATACTCGTGACACTAGATTCATACATGGAAAACCCAAAGGGAAAAAACCATGGTGAGAATGTCTGCTCAAAACTACTGTTCTAATCTAGACTCATAGTTCAAAGCCTCACTGGAAAACCTCAATAGTTAAATTTAAGGATGCCCATCCTAAGGAGACATCAATACCATAATTTAAGAGCACCAAATCTAAGAAAGCACCCACTCCCTAATATGAGCACCTACTCAGCTTATCTGATGGCACCAACCTATCAGACTTTTCTATGGAGCTACAAATCCAATTTATAAATTAGATTCATACATGAATCTAGATCTATGTTGTTTGTTATAGGTTTAATATGTAACTAATCATACTTTGCATATTCTCTTTGTGCATTTATTCTTCTTTGTTCCTCTCTACTCCTCTCTGGTGATGTGTCTAGATATTTTTTATTTGACATACTTCATTGCCTTCACCTACCACTCTACTCTATATCCAATTTGTCTTAATAGAAAATAAAATTATTTAGTAGCATTTTCTTTTTTCCAAATATCATATATATAAATAAATGATCTAGGGTTTTCTTCTTTTCTTTGTGTTTACACTTAGACTATAACACTTCATGCCAATTTTGGAATTTAGTTCATTATGAATTGAACTGTAAGTTCCCACATCATGATTATATTAGCCCACCAATTATTATTGACCCAAAGGATCAACCTATTAGTTCCTTATCCAATGGCCAGAGCTAACATACCCCTAAGAGGTAGTTAAACGATGATACCTTACAATGGATTCCATGCATCATGCCATAATTATATGTCCTTGTATTACCTATATCATTTATTAGGCTCAAGTTTTGATGCATAAGATATTTAATGGAGATTTGATCAGTTATATTAATCAATCTCATTTTATATGTCAATATATAGATCTAATACACAAGTTCCTGCATGTTTGTATAACTAACCATTTATCTAGACATGAATTTAAATGTCAGTCATTGATCTTGCCTTCATCACCACAATCCAATGGCCTCTATAAAAATAACCTAATTTTGAAATGCATCCATTTTATTATTCTTTGACAAGCTAATGTTCTTTGTTCAATCTCCAAAGATGCACGACCTTTACTTGTACTTGGTCATTAAACTTCAACACTTTGACCTCATATTTGGATCACTTCCACTCCATTGATCTTTTGAAACATACTCAGTCTTTAAATTAACATTTTGTTGATAAACATCAATCACTTTATAGCATTTGAGTTCATTCACTCAAATGGATTTCTTTTGCATGATCACTTACACATTGTTAGATCTTCTGATAAGCTCAATATTTATATATGTCCAACCCTCAAGGATATGAAAATTGGTGTAATCTTGTGCTTTCTATACATAGCTATTAGTTCTTTCTATTGAGACATTTGCCATCCTCACATTGGTCCTCTATTTGATAGAATCATGTGCTTATGACACTTGGAATTAACATGTTTACTCAGAGCAACCTTTGGCACTATGAATTCATCGTGATCCATTAGATCTTCAATGTCTGATTAAGTGTGAGCCATTTGATCTTCCAAAAATCTTGATCATTAACTCTAACAAGATTATGCTCATTGGGTATCTATCTGACAAGCTTTGTGAATGTGACATTTGTCACTTGTGTGCTCCCTAGGATCTCCTTTTAATAATTTAACTTTGCTTCACTTCATTAGATCATCTTAATATGATGAAGTTTAGGCCATTGATCAAGTGGGGACAAATATTAAGTCTTAGACTTAGGAAAATATAAATTCCTTTGATCATTGCTCGAAGCTAATAATTACTAAGTCAAGGGGGCCAATTTCCTAATGGCAACAAAGGCTTAAGTTATAACTTAAGCTATCGAGTCTAGGATATATGCATTCAACATAAAAATAGAAAGTATCTATTGATGCCATGGCTAAACCCTTAGGGTTTTATTTAGAAACCCTATCCAATTTGAGAGCTAAATAAATCAATTATGAGTTCAATGCTTCTCCTCTGAACCTATGGACCATATTTATATAATACACATTAAAAATTCATAACATATCTTCTATCTATTTGAATTTACATCCATAAATGGTCTCTATAAAATCATGACAATTTTTCATAGTGTAACTATGCAACATGTTCTTCTCTCCATCAATCCTGCTTGATTTTTTTGACATCAATGACAATCATATTGCCAATAATTTACCCTTTAGGATTGATGGAAAACCAAATGTTGTGATGCAAACTTAATGTTATAATCTTCTAATATTTATCTCTTTCTTTGACATTGCTTGCAGTGGCTTCTAATACGTATGAATTGATGTTGTTCATACCAAACTTGCTCCTCCTTAGGCAACGACATATTTTCCTAAACTCATTTTGGACACTTTCTCTTCTCTTCCAAAATTTTACAGAAAGCATTTGAACTTTTTCTCTAAACTTTTACAAAGAGCATTTGCCATTTTTCTCCCCCTTTGACATCAATGGCAAAGGGACTCCTTTGAACTATTTGTCTATAGTGTTCTCCCCATTTATCATATAAAGCAGTTTGTCCAAGAATCTACAAATTTTAACTCATTAGTAATTTTTAGAAGTATACATGCCTGATTTGAATTTTCTCTCTTCTTCTAAGGATTAAAAAAGTTTTCATGAGACTCCCCCTAAACTCATGCCTTATCACTTGAGATTTAGTGATGTGGTGTAGGAACCACCACTCCTAAATTTTGTCTTAGATATTCAAATTGTTCCTTGGGAAGAGGTTTGGTGAATATGTCTACAATTTGGTCCTTAGTTGGCATGTATTCCATTATGACTTCTTGATCTATAACCATTTCTCTTAAATTTTGATGATTGATATTTGTTTGGTTCTAGAATGCATCACTAGGTTCTTTGATATATTTATTGCACTTGAATTATCAAAATGAATATAAATAGGTGACTTGTACTCAAATTTGATATCCTTGAGTATTTTCTTCATGCATAGGAATTGAGTGCAACATGCCACTACTACTACATACTCTGCTTCTATTGTAGAAAGAGTAACATACTCTTGATTTTTTCTTAGCCATAAAACAAGTCTATCTGCAAGGAAAAATACACCACCACTAGTGCTTCTTCTATCATCCACACTTCTTACCCAATCAATGTCTATATATGTTGTCAAAGTGAAATCTTCACTTTTAGGGTACCATAGGCCATAGTCAGTTATGATCTTGATGTATCTAAAGATTCTTTTCACGACATTGACATGTAACTCTTTAAGTGAAGCTTGAAATATATAAACCATGCACTCTACCTACATGATATCTGGGCTCATGTAGTTAGGTCAAGCAAGCTATCTATCATTGATCTATATATTGTCTAATTTACATCAAGGGACTCATCCTCTTTTCTCAACTTACATATAGGTATAATGGGAGTACTATCTTGTTTGCTATCTTCCATTCCAAATTTCTTGAGCATCTCCTTTGCATAGTTGGTTTGGGATATGAATATCCCTTCATCAGATTATGCTATTTGTAAAACAATGAAGAAGGAAAGTTTTCCTAGCATATACATCTCAAATTTAGTTTGAATTTATGTGGCAAATTCTTTACACATTTTTTTATTGCTACCACCAAAGATTATGTCATATATGTTGATGGTGTAAAATTGTCCTATGATCTTAACCAATCAACAATGGGAAGTTTCAAGTTGTGGGATAATGTGACTTGAAACGACCTCCAAGTTTTAAAGACGCTGGTCTCTTCTGTTTTATAGGTGTTGGGGGAAAGGGATAGGAGACTAAACAGAAACACAAAATGCAGGAATGAAACCTAACTATGGAGATGCACCTGAGTGTAATCCTAATCCTAACCTGAGCACAACGAGACTATTATATGATTGAATTACATTTAAGAGCAGACAAGTGCATGATTAATGTAAAATATTTGAATAACAGAAATAGAGGCTCACAATAGGGGAGTCTTTTACTGAGATACATGAATTGTCAACAAAGGCATATTGTTCAATCTTCTTAATAGAATCCTCCACTCACATAAGAGGCACAAAAATCACACACAATTATGTAGAACTTCAGACTCTAGAAAATGAGACAAAATCAAATAACATTTCCAATCACAACACTAGAAAATCTACAGCATAAACTACTTTGCAATTGACACAGATAACATCAACAAGGGCATAGTGTTCAATCTTCTTAATAAAATCTTCTCATCATACCAAAGATGTAGAAACACACACAGTCGTATAAACTTTTCAACTCGAGAAAATGGAATAAAAGCAAATGATATTATTGGTCAAAACTTTGAAAAGTCTAAAACTATAGAGTTCCCCCTCCTTTTTTAGATTTTACAATCCTGCTTATATAGCCTTGGATGTCTCCTTTGATCACTTTCTTTCCTATGCAATTCCACTCTATCCTTCACTCGTGAGGGACAAATCAGACAGTGCATTCAATGCCTTGGATGCATTCTTGTCTTATCAGGAACTACCCTGACTACGGCATGGTGATCCTTGTCTAGTACCTCTCTTTATGCTTGAAATTCTTCATTCTATCCCTGTTGGGCCGCTCAACTATCTCTTCTGCCTCTGTTATTAGGGGACAAACAAACGGTGCTTTCAATGCTTGAGAGCCCCAAAAATCTACTTGGTGCAATGTTCTATCTACCTGGAGTAACTCTCACCAAATTTCCCTCCATTTTCACTATAACAGGTAGACGGGCACTCTGTTTTGTTGAAACAAAAGAGGAAACTTAGCCAATTTATGAAAAACTCTCTCCGTTTGTCTAGGAGGCACCGGAGAATGACACTTGGTCATTTCCACTTTCTCTACATTCTACTTAGGAACACTCTACCTTTGACACCTGTCACAATCTGCTTCCTTGATACTTTATATTTTTATTGAAACAAAAGTCACTGCGTTCCTTGCTCGGGAAACCTTTACGAAAGGATGGATGCACATGGTAGTCTTCACTTGTTGACACTCGACACTTCCATAGTCCTTTGGAATATCATCTGAGTCCCACCACCATCTTTATTCAACAATTAGGCTCATGATGGTTTCTCAGAGGTTGACACGTGGCAACCTCCGCTGCTCCTGGGAAGATACATGGCATCTTTCACTTCTCCTTTTGGGGGTAGGTGGAGCCTATCGCTCTCTTTGGGGATGGAGTAGAGATGGACCTGGTGCTTTTTGCTTTCTATTTTGTTTGGTCCATTGAAAGTATTTGTCAAAAGGTGGAATGAAACATGGGAGCCTCTATGATACGTCGATGCTACAACGTGGTGCATTCCACTTTCTACTACTGGGTATGTGGCATGATCTGTGGTTCTCTAGAAAGCTACAAAAGGGTCCTCAGAAGTCAACAGTTGGTTGGCTCCATCCTCAAAAAGTGACACTTGGTATCTTCCACTTGAATCTAATACTTATTCCAAAATTGAAACAAAAGGAACAAAAGGGGAAAAATGAACCATGCTCTGAGGATGACACTTGGTAGCTTCCGCTGCACTTTGACACTTAGGCAAAAATGAACCCGTCCTCTGCTCCAAAACTCTGTGGCTTCATCCAAGATGCTTAGGAATGAAAATTGCAGCGCTTGAACCAAAAAAAAATTAAATATGACGTAGAGTAGGGAATTACTCTATAGTTATTGGTGACCACCAGGACTTTTGAGCCTACTAAAAAATAACCTGACTGCCACTTGACCAAAATTTCAAAATTTACAGCTTTAAAAGAGCTGTCTGGAAGATAGACCACTCATGGTCAGATAATCCTTGCTTGCTCTACAACTCATCAAAAGCCAAGTCCAAGCTAATGAGATCCTTGTGCAAAAAGGTTTGTAGGACCTGGACAGTGGATTTTAGCTTGGATTCTAGCCAGAAAATAGGAATTAGAATAGTCTCGACATTTGGGGCTGAGGAATCATCCTACAAGCTCTAGAAAACTGTTTGATCCCTTTGTTTAGCCAACAACAATGGTTGAATTTGATCAGCTATCAAGACTGTCTTTGCATCCAAAAATGGGGAAGGGAGGCCTAGTTACACTAGATCTTCAATGTGGTGTCTCATCTCACTAATGCCTTCCTTCACGACATCGAGAGAACTTCTACAACTATTGACTGTGGCATTGTGACTGAGCTCTTCATTGATCCATTTTGTGGTAGTCATTTTTTCAAGGATCCCCACAGCTACCAATATCACATCCCTTGAGCTATAGAGCTTTTCTAGTAATGAATGGGAGTCTACAACTCTCCTAGGGATCATGGCTAGAATGCTCTGTACTGGATTCTCTACCCTTTCACATAGTTATTGTGTATTGTGTAGGAAGGTGAAATGTGGCCTGAGCTAGAGAATCTTTGAAAAGATTCGCACCCACACTGACTCATAGAGCTCCTTCACTAGTTGTACCACTCTGACACCTCTCGACCTATTGGCTAGCTCAATTTCTAGTTGCACTGTCCTCTACTGCTCTGCCTAGAATTGGGCTTGAAAAGCCACAACCTTGTTCTGTTCTTCTAGCAGCCCTTACTGTGATTGGGTAACCTGCAGTTGGAGTCCTTCGACTCTTCCCTACAATGTTGCATTTTCCCATCTTAGAGCTGTAGCTGCATCCTTTTCAAGTGCAAGCTCCGTCTTTAATGAATCATTTTGGGCCTAAATTGTCTATTGAGCCTGGAGGGGAATACTATCTTATAACTCTTTCTGTAGACTAGCTATTTCATTGTCCTTCCTATTTATTTGTTCAGCCAAACTATTACAATTTGCCTTCTCCTGGGCTAAATCGGCCTCCATCTTCTGTAGTCTCCTTGATTTCTTCAAGTAATCTTCTATGACTGTAGAAGTGGATTCAGTCAGTAGCTCAACTCTGTCTTGAGGCCTGAACAAGGACATGTCAATGGCCACTGCGTTCATGGTGTAGTCTTCCAGCTGCATTTATTCGTTCAGCCTAGCAATGTTGGGAGACAAATGGGTCACTGTTAGCTGCTGTTGAATGGGTTCAAATTGTGACCTCAAATTTGGAACCACTAGGCTTTATTCTCTTTACTCCTCTTCTTTTCCAATTGGGCTTCTCTTGCCTTCTTAGTGGCATCAGCCTGCATCTGGAAGGTGGAAGGGGACACAATATGTCTCCCTGCAAAAGGAAATCCTTGTGGTAGGCTATATTGGAGAGCCATTGGTTGGCTAGGGGTGAGTTGTAGGGGCATCTTTTTGGGAATGGAGAGGGAAAAATGGGGTAATGTGAGGGCTTGAGGTGTTAATGATGGGGTGGCTTGTGAAATGGAAATGGCAACAATGGTAGGAGGTGTCATCTGACCAAGTGGAGGCACCACATAGGTAGGGTGAGGAATGGATTGAGAGGGAGGAGGGGGAGGAATGCTTACCTATGGGGAAGTTGCAACGCTCTGCACTGGGTGCTGTGAAGGCTCCTCTTCCTCTTTTGGGTCTAATTGTAATTGCACCCTTCTTCTTTTTCTAGGTGTCTCTGCCTCTAGCTACGTTTGTCTCCCTTCCACCTCTATTGTTGCCAGTGGCACATTTGGAGAACTGGGGACTTCAATTACTCCCACCTAAGGGGTGGCCCTTGGTGGTGATGATACCACACCTCTTTGCTATTCTACAGTAGCAGTAGCTTGCTCTGAAGTCTACGGTTGTTGGCTAGGTCTAGCTTCAGCTGCTTGCTCAACCCCAAGTGTCGGCATTTGGCTTGTGTCTGGGCTAGAAATAGGGGATGGATGCCATTCATCCCAAAGTTTTTCCCACCTTTCATCCAAGTCCATGCCTCCGAAAGCATGGGTGGTCTGGGAGATTTCTTACCTATATTTCCAATAGGCTTCAATTTTCTCTGTGTCCCAACTTTTGTTCCTCAACATCCTTCTCAAACAAGAGGTCATCCTGGCCTTAGGATCATACTCCCTCTGTTTATCATAGAAGTTATCCCATGGCCTATTCGATGGGACAGGTAGGTCTGTCAACTCAACATAGAGACCATGAGTGTCTTCTGCAGGATTTTTCCTGGTTTCCAAATAGGGGCAGCTTTCATGCACAATCCTGGCCCCAATTATATTTTTCCTCACTACGGAGGCTATGTAATCTGCTGGGTCATAAACCCACTTATCTTTAACCAATAGGAAGCTTAGGGAGGTTAGCTTCCTCAACAACACGGTTTTAGCTTCTTTGGCTTTTAGGCTTATGTTGCCTGCCATCCATGGGAGATTGTACATTCTCCTCTTCTTCTTTTTAGACCCATATTCATTTTCAACTATTAACACCTACCTAGTGATTTCCAGGAATGCTAACTAAAGAGTTAAAACTTTTGGTAGCAACACTGGCTCCCCACAAAATCCATGGGCCTTTAAGGTCATGTGATGGGCCCCAAAATAGAAATCACATGGGATTGGGCAACTGACCAGGAGGTTCATGACACTTGGGAATAACCTATTTATAACAGGCTTAGGGCTAAGGAAATGGAGGATATGGGTGATGAATAGCTCCTAGAAATCATATGTGTCACTAGTTTTTGATAAAACATGTGTCCATGCAGACACATGTATAGTGCTTTGGGGATCGAAGGATGGGTCATATAGGTTGAGGCTCATAAATTGGGATAAGAGGTCAGGGTTCTGGTGAAAAATAAGATGGAACAAAAAGGGGGAATACCTGAATTCCCTTTTGACCTAAATTGGGTCAGCTGCTCGACCATCGAGAAGGCGAGTTGCTCGGAGAAGTCAAGACAATACTCCTACATCTTGTCAACTATTTTAAGCCTAAAGAGGATGGTCATTTATTCTACGTATACCACCGCATCATCCTTCATGCTGAAGATGAGAGCCATCATCGACAGTGCATATTGGCTCATGGGCATGAACTGAGTTCTTGAAGTGGGGAGTGTGGGTACCGTTGCATCACCATCAGCTATTTACAACTCAAACCTCAAGAACTTGGTTTGATTGTTGAAATTTTCCCATGTCCTCTACATACTATCAATGGTGGGGAAGGTGGCGGTATCATCATATCATAGGGTGAGCATGTCCCTAATAGCTTGAGGGGTAATCTGCAGCATGAAGGGGCCTTGTTGAATAGAGCAGGATTGTGTGTGGATCAATTTTGCACATAATTCAATTATATTTGGGCATGGGTGCACAGCTAGGATAATGAACTGAGCCAGTTGTGAGGTCCAGATCCTCATCTCGAATGTTTCATATTGCCTTGCCCAGGCTCTTTGCAGACACCTTTGGTGTGCTCCTTCTCTGAGGTTCTTGTCACTGGCTCTTTACAGAATCAAGTCCATGATTCCATTTGCATAGTCCCTTACTTTGGATGGGTCACTGGTTTGGCTGACTCCCAGGGCTTTTGTTTTTGGGTAGCTTCTTGGTGGCTATGCAAGAGCTGTAGCATATGATTTTCTAGCTAGTAATATATTGAGATATCTTGGTACCCCTGCTCCTTACTAAGAAGATGATGCTCCTGCCATCTTTATATCTCTTGTGCAATATCTGGTATATGAGTCTTATGTAGGATAGAAAATACGCTTGCTGAAACAAATTTCACTAGGCGCTAACAATCATAATGAGCAAGATATTTTTGCAGGAATGCTTGAGAGTTGTAATCTTTAAAATTTTCTAAGGTGGTATTTATGGGCCTATCAAGTCCCAAATGGCATTAATTTTAGGCGACCGTTAGCAAATCCTACTCAATCTTTGAGAAACAACAAGGTGAACATGTTATGCAGCGTAAGGTACCTTGGAGATCTCAAAGATCTTGAGAAGCATTTATTGCAGAAAAATTTAAAGAATTAAATAGTTTCTAAGATGCCAACTCTGCATTTAAAATGGTTATTTTAAAAGAAAAGTGGGAAAGCAAAAAACAAAACAAAGCAATGCAGGAATGGAAACTACCTAACTACATTAATTACAAATCCTTATTCCCTCCAGGATCAAAAACAAACTTTCCAATGACTTCTTTATGACAAGCCAACTTGTGTCACCATACTAGTGATTGCAACGGGTATACCTCTGATGGGATGTCCTTTGCACTAGCCACATGAATTTGCCTGCACTCGAACAAGTCTGAGCAAAACATGTATTCGACACCTACAAACTCTTCTTGTCCTTGAATGCCCATTGAATACTAGTTTTTCATGTTGTCGGGTGTCATCAAGAAATTATTGGCCATTGGTTCTTCACTCTATTCCTTATAACATCTTTTATCTTTTGGCTTATCTCCTTCAGATTCCAGCTTTATTGCATCATCATGCTCTATGATGACTTCATCCTCTTGAATGGATGAATCTAAAAATTGGCATTCCTTCTACATACTCATTTGAGCCTCGATTCTATCTTCTCCACATTTGGCTAATTCATAGCCTTCTTGAAGGATAGTGTCATTTGTTTCAATGACTTGATCAAGGGAGTGTCCATATTCCTCCATATCTTCTTACAAGGTGAGGACAAAGTTAGAAATGATCACTTCCTCCTCAGAGGTCAATACCATAGCTTGTGACTTATCCTCTTGTTCATCAAAAGGGGAATCTATGGTGATTTCCTTCTCATCTATACTCATGGAATCCTCTTGACTAGCCATGAATTGAGCATATTCCTCTACGTACTTAGATGCTTCCTTTAAAATATATTCTTCTTTGAAAAGGGATGAAGAAGAAGGCTATGATGGAAAACAAGGGGCTTCTTGAGTAAGGGTGGAAGGGACTTGAGGGGAAAGTGAGAGTTTGGGGTCATCTTCCCTTGCTGCTATTATAGTCTCTTCATTATTGGGGAAGTGACCTTGACAAGTTTGACCTTGTTCATGAATAGGGGTGGCGTATGTTTGATATGGGATTTGTGGTGGTGGATATGAAGGTTGGTAGATTTGATAAGGCTGGTTCTCATGAATGCTTAGCCTTTCTTCTAGAAATGTAATCAATCCATGCACATCCGGCATCTCATATGTAAGCTCTTGCCAATTTGCCCTTTCAATGGGATCCCACTCACTTTTGATTAGGTCTATTGCTTCCCTCACTTGATGGATGATATGATAAGGGATTTCTTGGCCATATTCCCTTTTGCTGTTAAGCTCTAACACATATTTTTTGAATCCCAACAATGCTTTTTTGAAGGTGAAAATGAGATTAGAGTAGGCATAAAACTAGTATAGCTCGTGGCCATGTGCATCCTCATTACTTGGAGATATTTCAAGAGGAACTTGATCTTGATTAAATATATAAGGAGAATAGGACTCATATCTATGAGTAATAGAGCTATACATACTGAAAGGGATTTCTTTATGATACTGCTTGAGTGGCTGATGACTCAGAGTCATTGTTGGTGTTTCTAAAAAACAAAAACCTCCAAAGGCTGATTGGCTGAAAAATACACGAAAATTCTTCAACTCTTTGAAAGATGGGTCCCACCGAGCATGCTAGAAACTGTTGATGAAAACCTCCAAAGGCTAATTGGAGGCGTGCCAAAAACTGTTGATGGTGTAAAATTGTGCTATGATCTTAACCAATCAACAATGGGAAGTTTTAAGTTGTGGGACAATGTGACTTGAAATGATCTCCAGGTTTTAAAGAAGCTGGTCTCTTCTATTTTATAGGTATTGGGGAAAGGGATAGGAGACTAAACAGAAACACAAAATACATGAATGAAACCTAACTATGGTGATGCACCTGAGTGTAATCCTAATCCTAACCTAAACACAACGAGACTATTATATGATTCAATTACATTTAAGAGCAGACAAGTGCATGATTAAAATAAAAGATTTGAATAACAGAAATAGAGGCTCACAATAGGGGAGTCTTTTGCTGAGATATAGGAATTGTCAATAAAGGCATAGTGTTCAATCTTCTTAATAGAATCATCCACTCAAATAAGAGACACATAAATCATGCACAGTTATGTAGAACTTTAGACTCCAAAAAATGAGACAAAAGTAAATAAGATTTCCAATCACAACACTATAAAATCTACATCATAAACTACTTTGCAATTGACATGGATAACATCAACAAGGGCATAGTGTTCAATCTTCTTAATAGAATCTTCCCATCATATCAAAGATGCAGAAACACACATAGTCATATAAACTTTTCAACTCGAGAAAATGGAACAAAAGCAAATGCTATTATTGGTCAAAACTCTGAAAAGTCTAAAACTATAGAATTCCCCCTCCTTTTTTAGATTTTACAATCATGTTTATATAGCCTTGGATGTCTCCTTTGATCACTTTCTTTCCCACACAATTCCACTCTGTCCTTCACTTGTGAGGGACAAATCAGACTGTGCATTCAATGCCTTGGATGCATTCTGGTCTTATCAAGAATTGCCCTGACTTTGGCATGGCAATCCTTGTCTAGTACCTCTCTTTATGCCTAAAATTCTTCATTCCATCCTTGTTGGGCTGCTCAACTGTCTCTTTTGCCTCTGCTATTAGGGGACAAATAGACGACACTTTTAATGCTTGAGAGCCCCAAAAATCTACCCAGTGCACTGTTCTATCTACTCAAAGTAACTCTCACTAAATTTCCCTCCATTTTTGCTGTAACAGATAGATGGGCACTCTGTTCTATTGAAATAGAAGAGGACACTTAGCCAATTTATGAAAAACTCTCTCCTTTTGTCTAGGAGGCACTGGAGGATGACACTTGGTCATTTTTGCTTTCTCTACATTCTACTCAAGAACGCTCCACCTTTGACACCTGTCACAATCCACTTCCTTGATTTTTTATAGTTTTATTGAACCAAAACTTGTTGCATTCCTTACTTGGGCAACTTTAAGAAAGGATGGATGCACGTGGTAGTCTTCACTTGTTGACACTCGATGCTTCCATAGTCCTTTGGAATATCATCTAAGTCCCACCACCATCTTTATTTGGCAATTCAGCTCATGATGGTTTCTCAGAGGTTGACATGTGGTGACCTCTACTACTCCTAGGAAGATACGTGGCATCTTTTGCTTCTCTTTCTGGGGGTAGGTGGTGCTTATCACTCTCTTTGGGGATGGAGTAGAGAGGGATCCAGAAGGTGACACTTGGCAACTTCCATTGCTCTTAGACACTTAGAAAAATGAAATGACACCCTTATACATTGAATGAAAGTGTTGGAACAAAATATCCTGGATGCTGACACGTGGTGGCTTCCGCTGCTTCTTTAAAAAGGTAATTTAGGGCCTCTACAACTACCACCTGGTGTTTTCTGCTTTCTATGTTGTTTGGTCCATTGAAATTCTTTGTCAAAAGGTGGAATGAAACATGGGTGCCTCTATGATACGTGGATGCTAACACGTGGTGCATTCCACTTTTTGATATTGGGTATGTGGCACGATCTATGGTTCTCTATAAATCTAAAAAAGGGTCCTCAGAAGTTGCCAACTGGCTGGCTCTGTCCTCAGAAAGTGACACTTGGCAGCTTCTATTTGAATCCAATACTTAGGCCAAAATTGAAATGAAAGGAACAAAAGGGGAAAAAGGAATGGTGCTCTGAGGATGACACTCTGCAGCTTCTGCTGCACTTTGACACTTAGGCAAAAATGAACCCATCCTCTACTCCAAAACTCTGTGGCTTCATCCAAGATGTGCAGGAACCAAAATTGCAGCGCTCGAACCAAAAATAAATTAAATATGACATAAATTAGGGAATTACTCTACAATATACATAAACAATAATCAATCAACATATGCTCACCTTTTGATTTGAAGTATAGATTACTTTATGCACATCCTTTTTTGAAACCTTGTTTTTACAGGTATTGGTCCAATCTTGAATACCATGCTCTAGGTAGTTATTTTAGACCATAAAATACTTTCTTCAGTTTGCACACATAATATTATCTATCTAATAACTAAAAACCTTCCAATTATTCAATATAGACTTCCTCTTCTAGGTTCCCATTCAAGAAAGTAGTCTTTACATCCATTTGATAGAATTTCAACTTATTATAAACAGAGAATGCTAGAAACATTATTATAGTTTCCAAGCTAGCAACTGGATTAAATGTTTCCTCAAAGTCTATTCCTTCTACTTGTTCATATCTCTTGCACACCAATCTCACTTTATTTCTTATAACAACTCCATCCTCATTGAGCTTGTTTCTATACACCCATTTTGTTCCTATCACATTCTTGTTTGAGGGTCTTAGAACTAATTTCAAAGTGTTATTATTTTCTATTTGGCTTAGTTTTTCTTCCACGGATTTTAGCCAATTCCCATCCTTTCTAGCTTCAACATAGCTCATAGGCTCAATTTCAGACATTAGAGAAAAACTTACTTGCTTCTTGTTCATTAAAGCTCTTCTCCTTGTTTGGACTCCTTAATTCTTATTTCCAATTATCTACTCTTTAGGATGATTCTTTTGAAAAAATCTTGGATGTTATTTTTCATTATTTTCATCATCCTTTTCACTATCTAATTCTTCTTCAAGATCTAACTCTTTAGTATTAGTTTCTTTATCAAGTTCAACAAGTTTTATGCCTTATTCTACCTTGACATTTATGCTCTCCACCATCTTGTGTAGCCTCTTATTGTAACATACATATGATTTGTTATGAGTGGAATAACCAAGAAATATTCCTTCATCACATATTGATTCAAATCTTCCTATTTTGTCCTCCTTTCTTTTGATGTAGCATTTGCTTCCAAAAACTTTGAAGTACTTAACAGTGGCAAGATTTCCATAACATAGCTCATAAGGAGTTTTATCACCAATTACCCTTAGTTCAACTCTATTCAAGATGTATACTACTATTTGGAATACTTGTCTCCAATATCCATTAGGTAACTTGGCCTCCTTTAGCATTACTCTAGCCATTTATTTGACTATTTTATTCTTTCTCTCAACAACTCCATTTTGTTGTGGAGTCCTTGATAAAGAGTAGTGACTTTTGATCCCATGCTTCTCACAATACTCTATGAATTAACTTGAGGTGAATTCTCCACCTTTATCAAATCTTAAGCATTTTATTTTTCTTCCAATCTCATTTTAAACCATGGATCTAAAGATCTTCAATCTCTTAAAGGGTTGATATTTAACCTTCAAAAAGGTTTCCCATGTCATTCTTGAGTAGTCATATACAAATAAAATTAATTTATACTCTCTTTTAGATCATATTATCTTGGTAGGACGAAAATGATAAGTATGAACTAATTTTAGAGGCTTTGTAGTTACATACTCCTTTGTTTGAAATCTAACCCTTGTCTATTTCCTCAGTTGACATTCCTTGAAATTAGTATCTATAGGTTTGGTTATCTTGGGTATGTGTCTTACACACTTATTTGAGCTCATTTTGACTAGATTATCAAAGTTGACATGACCCATTCTCCTATGTCACAACCAACTCTCATCAAAATTTCCCATCACGAACTATTACCATTCAATTCAACAAGATTATGGATATTACTCTTAGTCCATTTCCCTTCTACAAATATTTTTCTAGATCTCTTTAGCTTGCAACCTTATACATCAAATGTGACTTTATATCCACTATCACACATTTGGCTAACACTGAGCATTTTATGCTTCAATCCTTAAATATAAATAAAATCATGTGTAGGTAGTTTACCATTGATGTTCAAGGTTACTTTACCTTTGATATTTAATATTGTATATCATTCCTTCCATTTGCTCAACTTGGTGAACCTACTCTTGTAACTAGTCATATGATTTGAGAAACCATTGTCTATCACCCACAAATTCTGCTCCTTGATATGGAGTGTAATTTGAGAAATCATGGATTGATTTTTCACTCTCCACACATTATTAGGTTTCTTATTTAGCTACTTTTCATAAAATTTTTATCCTTTTTTCACACTAGGAGGCATGTGTTTCTTTATATTGTGTACTTTTGATCTTACAAAGCTTGTTCTATAGTGCTTAGCTATGTGACCAAAGTTATTGCAATTATAGCACATTCCATTTGTATCTACCAAGGGTGCAAATCAATTTTTGCTTAAAAAAGTGATTCTCCTTGTAGTTAAAACTCTACAATCACTAGCCTTATGACCAAAATGTTTACAACTATAAAAATAACCATAAAGAGATGAGGAAGACCTAGTCATAGCATTTCTTGGTGTAGTATGAGGTTTTTTTCTAAGTTGTGACTTCTTTAATTTTCTCACCTCGTTTTATCCATCAACATCAGCTACCTTTGCCTTTTTTTTTTCTTCAAGTTTCATTTTAGGTTCTAGTTTATTCACAATAGTTGTGTTTGAGTGTGTCTTTATGTCCTTGGAAGGTTTATCTTTCTTTGCTTCTAATTCTCATTATGTTTTGATGTTTTCATACAAGTTAGTAGATGTACTAATTGAGGATTTTTTTCCCTTCTTATAACCTAGACTTGATCTCTCATTTGAGATATTTTGAAAGTTGATTAGTTCATCAAGAATGTTTGATCCTCTTTTCAACTTCAAACTTTTATCTAGTTAACCTTTGGATTTTTTCAAGCTCTTTTTTCAAAGACACTATTTCTACCTCAAGCTTCACACATTCATCAAATTTAGATTATAGTTTTATTTTGACTACATCTTGTATTCTTTTATCCTCTTCAACTTGTGTCTTTATGCTAATTACCATCTGATTAGATTATTTAAGACTTTTAATTTTTTTTTGAATTTACTTTTGTCCAATCTTCTTTTATTTTGAGTTCTCTTTTCTCATCTTGTCAAACTCATCTAGAGCACATATGAGCTCAAATTCTAGATCCACTTCTCCTTCTTCCTCTTCTTCTTCTTCTTCATTTGAGTCTTTAACTTCATCCTTATATAGATTTATATAAGTTGATCCTACTGTCATGAATATGGATTCATTTCCCTTAGCCATAAAAGTATAGTCATGATCATCATTTGAACTATCATTGTCTTTCATTAAGTCACTGTCTTCTTTTGTGTACAGACCTTTCTTGTTTTTGAAGAAGTTCATATTCTTGGGATGTATGTTTTTACCTTTTTTCTAATCTCTACTTTCTTAGAGTTATCCTTTTTATTATGAGTGAATTTAGTATAAAAATGTCCTACTTTACTAGAGTTAAATCATTTGAAGGGTAACTTACCTATGTATGTTCTAAATCCTCTCTTTAGTCTTCAAAAAAACTTAGCTTCTTCTTTATTAGTCTCCACAAATTTAGATGTAGGTGTTTCTTCCTTTATTTTCTTGGCCACTTTGAATACAACTTCTCTCTTGAAGGTGTCTATCTCTCCCATTCTCATCTCATAGGTTGTGAATTTTCTGTGTAACTCATCAATAATGAGTTTATCTATATCTCTTGCTTCTTCTATTGTAGATATTTTAGAATCGTATATTGATGGAAAAGATCTTAAATTTTTTTGACAATGATTAACCCTTTCATTTCTTCTCTAAGGCATCTAATTGCATTTACTATTTCATTTACCTTAAGGAGGTAGTTTGTAATGTTTTCCTCTTCATTAATATTCAGGTTCTCAAACTTACCTTTGTAAGTTTATAGCTTGGCCTGATTTACCTTATCATCTCCTTCATAGATTCCCTTTAACTTTTTGTATATGTCTTGTGCCTTTTGATAGTTCATAAATTTGAAAAAATCTATGTTTGACAATCCACAAAGAATAAAATTCTTTGCCTTGGATTTGCTCTCATATGCCTTCTTGGCAGCTTGATCAATAGGAAGTGTAGCAAGGGATGTATATCCATTTACCATAGACATCCATAAAAGAGAGGTGCCTTGTTTGATGAAGATATTTCTTGACTAGCCATTGTGTTCACCATTCCATGATATACCCGAGATGATTAAGTTTCTTTCAACGAACCCTAGGATATGATACCAATTTTTGGAACACAACTAGATAGTGTGAGGGGGGTGAATTAGTATATCATTAAAACTAGTTCTTTAAATACTTTCAATGTAGATTAAAATATATATGCAGATCAAATCAAATATGCAGAGATAATTCACACACAAATACTCATGACACTAGATTTATATGTGGAAAACCTAAAGGGAAAAATTGATGATGAAAATATATACTAGAAAATACTATTCTAATCTAGCCTCATAGTTCAAAGCCTCACTAGCAAACATCATTGCTTACATTTAAGGACACCGATCCTAAGGAGACACCAATCCCCTAATTTAATAGCACCAACTCTAAGGAAGAACTCACTCACTATTCTAAGCATCCACTCAACTTATCTGATAGCACCAACCTATCAAAAATTTTGTATGGAAATACAACTCCAATTTACAAATTAGATCCATACATGAGTCTAGATGTTTGTTCTTTATTATAGGTCTAATATACAATTGATCATACTCTAAACATTCTCTTTGTGACTTTCTTATTCTCTTATCCTCTCAATTTATCTCTAGTCTTATGTCTATATATTTCTTTATTTCACACATTTAATTTCCTTCACCTACCACGCTGCTCTATATTCAATTTGGCTCACTAGAAAATGCAATTATTCAACAACATTTCCTTTTTCATATATATCATATATATAAACAAATGATTTAGGGTTTGCTTCTTCTCTCTATGTTCACACTCAGACTATAACACTTCATTGCAATTTTATAATTTAGTTCATTATGACTTGAACTATAAATTCCCATGTCATGATTCTATTGGCCCATCGATTATAATTGCACCAAAGGATCAACCTGTTAGTGCCTTATATAATGGCCAAAACTGATGGATCCCTAGAAGGTGGTTAAATCATGACACATTGTAATATATTCCATGCATTAGACCATAATTATAGGTCTATTTATTACCTATAAAATTTGTTAGACTCATGTTTTTATGAATGATCTCTTTAATTGAGATTTCATCAGTTAGATCGATCGATCTCATTGTCTATGTCAAGATATAAAGCTTATACACAAGTTTCTGCATGTTCTTCTAACTGACCATTTATTTAGACATGACTTTAAATGTCGATAATTAATCTTGACTTTGACACCATGATCCAATGGTCTCTATTCAAATATCTCAAATTTAAAATGCATCCATTTGATGATGCTTTGATAAGATCATGCTCTTTGTTTGATCTCTAAAGATACATGACCTTTTACTTGATTTGGTCATAAATTTCAACACTTTGACCTCATCTCACAACTTCTTATATATTTTGATCACTTCCACTCCATCGATATTTTCAAATATACTCATTTTTTAACTTGTCATTATGTCTATAAACATCGATCACTTTATAGAATTTGAGTCCATTTACTCTATTGGACCTCTTTTTCATGATCACCCATGTACCATTAGATATTCTAAAAATATTGATATTTATATCTATCTAGGCCTTGAGGATATGACACTTGAAGTAAGTACATTCCTTCTTTACATAGCTTTTAGTTCTTGCTATTAAGACATTTAACATCCTTGCATTGGTCCTCTATATGACAGACTCATATGCTTGTGACACTTAGCATTAACGTGTTCACTCAGAGGGACATTTGAAACTTTGACTTATCATTCTCCATTTGATATTCAATGTTTTATTAAGTACAAGCCATTTTATCTTCCAACTAGATTGATCATTAACTCTGACAAGCTTACACTCATTGGGTCTTTGTCTGACAAGCTCCATGAATGTGACACTTGTCACTTGCATGCTCACTCAGAGTTCCTTTTGAAAATTTTAATTTGCATCACATCATTGGATCATCTATGTACAATGAAGTATAGTCCATTGATAAAGTGAAGACAAATATTAAATCTTAGACTTAGGAAAATATAAAGTCCTTTGATCATTGTTCAGATCTAATAATTGCTAGGTTGAGGGGGCCAATTTTGCAACGACAACAAGGCTTAAGTTATAAATTAAGCTACTAGGTCCAAGCTATGTCCATTCAACATCAAAATAGAAAGTGTCTATTGACACCATGGCTAAACACTTAAGTTTTTCATGAGAAACCCTATCTAGTTTGAGAGTTAAATAAATAAATTATAAACTCATTCCTTATCCTTTAAACTTGTGGACCATATTTATAGAATGTACATGAAAAAACCATAAAGGATATTCTATTTGTTTGAATTTAAACATCCATGAATGGTATCTACAAAATCATGACAAATTTGCACACTACAACTATACAACATGCTCTTCTCTCCATCAATCTTGCCTAGTCTTTTTGACATCAATGACAATCATATTGCCAACTTATCCATAGGTTTCCATAGGATCTCTTTTATGCCTTAATTTTTCCTCTTTTTAAAGTTTCTTTTAAAATATTTCCCACTTTAGTTAAAATCATCATATTTCCCCCCACTCCAAGTAGATCTAGGTTTAACCATAGCCAGTTTACCCATAGTAAACAATCTATGTCACTCACCACTATTCCACCAATAGGTTCTTATTAAAACAAAAATCCTAAAACTTGAGATTTGGAGTGATTTTATTCACTAATCCTAAACTATAAGAGGAAACCTCGTAAGAGGTTTTTAGGTGTGTATGAAACATGCATCAATATATGTTTTAAATTGGTGTTATAAGAGGGCCTTATCCTTCTTCTCTATCCTAAGAAGTAAGATCACTTGAGTTGTGATGGATTCACCCATATGACTAACAATGTCAACCTTAGACAATAACCTAATATAACCACCTTTGAAGATGCATAGAAAGGCTAGGTCTGATAGAGGTGTATCTAGAAGACCTAGAGTGTAATCATCATCCATAGGAAGATAGTCTCATCTTCTAGTAGTTCTAATGGCCCATATCCAAAATCCACCTCCTCATCCTCCACCTATGGCCAATTCCCCACCTCAAAACCTAGCTTGGTTAACTAGCTCAGCTATCAATGTCACAAGAGCGGTTCATGATTTTGATATAAAATTTGAGAAGTATCTCCCTTATTTCCCCCCTTAATAGGATGGATAGTGGAAGACTATGGAAATGATTTAAAATATGCCTTAGGGATCCTCAATGTAACTCATGAAAATGTTGCTTGTAGACTATTTCTTTTCACTTTAATAGAAGTGTCATATGCTTGATTTCTAAATATTTTGGAAGTGTCAATTACAAACATAATGCCAAGATTCCTTATTAGATGAATGTGGCCAAGTTATCAATGCATTTGTTATCTATCAACACTTTGCTAGCATGAGATGAGATCTCAATGAGTGAATTCAAGCATTCGACACTCAATTTTACAATATTTATAATAGATTGGAGTCTACTTATCAAGCTAATGAGCCATTGCCCTTGAAATGTATAAAAATGCCCTAAATTCCATAACCATTATATTTATGCATAGGGATGTCATCCTTGATACTTTATCCTTGGCTTACATGGGTGTAATCAATATGGATAAATAGTTGTATCCTTAATTATAATCATAAAATACACTCAATCTTGGACTTGTTTACCCATATTTCATCCTAATACACAATTTAATTAGGCCCTAGTACAACATTAGTTTCCATTAACTCATGTTGCCTAGAATCAACATCCTAGTTTCTCGAATAATTTTTATTCTAGCTATCAGACCCAAAGTCATCCTTCTATACAAGTTAATAAAATTTTTACACATGACAATGCTCCCAACCCAAATAAGATAGAGATGGAAGCCATATATAGGATGGTAAAAAAATTGAGTAATGAGAACCTCAACATGTAAAAATGTATGGGTAATATAGGTGTATAGATATTTAATCAGAACAATCAAGGTTATGGGTTTTAGAGATACAACATGCCTTTTAATATGTTTGGAAAAATAATAATAACATTAGGTTCTATCTAACAAGATGATAGAGATTAACATTATGGATGCAGTTCTTCCAAATTGGTGTCAAGTTAATAAAATAGATTAACACAAGGAACTAGATTTTATCTAGTTCTGGACTAATTTTGAAATCTTCTAGTAGGAATTAGAGAGGCAAGAACACTATATTAGTCAACAAGAACCATCTTTGCCAAATTTTTCATGCAATTTTAATATGAATATGGTCTTTGACACTTATAAATTCCCCTTCCTAAGGGAATATGATAACAATATTGAGGATAACACTAATAAGGTTCATGATTTATAATGGTATTAGTAGGCTAAGAATAACTTCAACCTAAGAAGCAAGAAACCTATGACTTATTCAATACCTCCCAATCATAGTGCCACTACTCTTGATCTGAATGCTAACAATCTGCCCCTACCATAGATATATAATCCTCTTCCACTTAGGAGGGATAATTATAATCCTGTTATGCAAAAATATTAGTCAAAAAGATTCAAACATTAGGGTAAGGGAGGATATAATATTTTTGAATACATGAAAATGATCAAAGCCAATATCAGCCTTCCTGAGCTACCTCAGATCACTAAACAAAGGGTGCTACTACTCAAGGCCATAATAGGGAAGACTTATGACAAGTCTAAGAATGCCCATGCAAATGTAATGATGTATAAATATAAACCTGAGGTAATATCATTCCTATAAATGGTTCAAATGTTTATCAAAATATACATAATTATTTGGTTGATTCTGGGGCATCAAGAAATGTGATGCCTATAGTTATTTGATTTGACAAAATTTGGGTTTGATTCCTAACAAGTCAATAAGAATTGTATTATAGTTAGATAAATACATAGTCCCATGTGTTAGATAATTGACAAACATGCACATACATATGACATTAGATCCACATGTGTAGTAGACTATTTACA